>JAGPOW010003310.1:3769455-3895209 GCA_030014935.1 Caiman crocodilus
CTGTGTACATATCTATATATGTGTATCTATCTATCTATCTATATATATATATATATATATATATATATATCTTATATATATATCTTATTTTGATAAAGTGTATTTAAAAAAGTATATTTTTAAATACATCTAAGGGAAAGCAGGGTATTGCATTGTTCTGTATTCAGTGGATTTGTATTTGATTTTGATTTTGGTTAAAATTTGATTACTTTTGGTCAGTCCCAGTATTTTACTAGGAGGGCTTTGTTTGCTATCAAGTAAATGTTATGTGCATATATATTTAAGGGGGTATGTGTGTGTGTGTGTGTGTGTGTGTGTGTACACACACACAGATAAGCTATTCTTTTATGGTTTTAATACATTTTCAAGGTAACTTTAAAATGTATTGAGTAGTAGTCCTTTAAAAGAAATAAAACCTGCATAATGTTAACTCTACTTCGGTTTTAATAAAAAATCCATACATTTTTAGTATCTCTCTTTATTTGTACATTTTATTGGTAAATCTTCTGTTAGAATTTGTATTCACAATTCTTACACAAGAGCCATTCAAACCTAGCACGGTTTCCTAGGTAACCAGCACAGGACTCCAGAAACAGGCTTCATAAACCAAAAGAAATCCAAGCAGCATTTTTTCCTTTCACATTTTTCTGTATGATTAAAAGGGTACCTGTTGCTAGATTTACTGCCTGTATGGATTACTTCTTTCTGGGTTAGCTATGTAAGATTGTGTGCATGTGCGGGGGGGGAGGAGAGAGAGAGAGAGACCAACTGGTATTTTATTTTAATGGTTTTTTGTATGGGTAATTTATACTGATATTTAGATGTCATTTGCTACAACAAGGGGAAGGGGGGAATCCTGTTGTGTCCATATTGGATAAGATCTTTAGATTTTGTTGAAAAATTCTTGCTTTGTATAATGGACCTAAAATCTGTCAGAGGGGTCAGCTGGGGGCCCATTAAAATTTGGGTCAAGTTACAAGCCTTTGAAAATTACAGTTCATTCATTATCGTGAAAGGCTTGTTAAAAGCTATCAGGATTACTGTCTGCATTGAGCATTCACTATCTGGATATGTTTTATGTCTGCCAATTTGTACATGTACCATCCCCACAGAGCGGCTTCAGTACGCTCTATCCAAAGACTGCAGGGGCTATACTTGCTATTCCTGACTCTGTGCGCAAGAGAAGAAGGGGAAGGAAACACTGGCATCAGAAATAAGTTTAGCAAGATATTGTGTTTTTCTCTCACTGAGTCTCTACTGATATCCAAGCAGAGCAGTGTGAAATGTAGAGAAAAAGAAGAATTAAAGATTTATATGTAGAAAGTTGAGGAGCGGGGAGAGATTCAGGAACAAGATGTGGGAAGGGTAGACGAGAGAAGTAGAAGGAATGATGGGATAAAACTGGAGTTGAAGATGGAGGTGGGAAGTTGCAGATACTTGAACTGGGACTATGCCCAGAAGACTTTTGACTTCTAAGAGACATTTATTCCAGGGAAGGTGACCAATCAGGGCCAGTAGAGAGTATGTACAGGTTGGCCCAAACACTTGGGCCTCACGGACATGGTCCTGGGCTCATGGCCTACAAGGCCTGCCCATACAATCTAGACTAAAAACCATAGCGAGCAAAAGGACTATTTACATATTTACATTTCTGCCAGCGGGGACACCCATGGGGGGCCTCAGGGGTCGACCCGCATGAAACAAAGTCCAAGGCCTCGGCTCGCTGGACGCATTGCTGCAGCTGGAGCAGTTGGGGATGTTACAGGGCGAAGAGCAGGCTCCCCACCTCGTCTCGGCAGAGCACCCCCTCGAGGGCCTAGCGTTCCTTGAAGGTGGGCACTGTCCGCTGCAGGACCGCATGCTCAAACTCGAGCGAGAGGCGGGCCCGCACCAGCAAGTGGAAAAGCTGCAGGGTGTCGACCATCCCGTCCCGGTCAGCAAGTCCAGGTCGATCAGGCCTTGGCCCCCTTCCCCAGTGGGCAGGTAGAGGGCAGCTCAGGGGAGCCAGTGGTGTCAGTCCCACAGGAAGTGGACCAGGAGCCACTGCACTCTCTCCAGGAGCTCCGGCGGAGGGTCCAGCACCATGCAGTGGTGCCATAGGGTGGCCGCCGCCAGGTTGTTGGTGACGAGGACCCGGCCACAGAAAGAGAGGGTGGGCAGGCGCCAGCGCTGCAGGCGGGCCTCCACTCTCTCTGTCAGGTTCTCCCAGTTGTGGGCTGCAAAGGCCGGCGGTCCCAGGAACATGCCCAGGGCTTTGAGGCCTTCCCAGCGCCAGGCGAGGTCTCCTGGCAGGTCCGGAAGCAGTGTGCCGGCCCACGTCCCCAGTAGGAAGGCGTCACTCCTGCCCCAGTTGATGCGAGCTGAGGCAGCAACCTCGTAGGCGTGTTGGTAGTCCACCAGGGTCTGCATGTCCTCCTCGCTGCCCAGGAAGATGGTCACATTGTCCACGTACGCTGTCAGCCGGAGCGGGGGGCTGGTGGTGGGGCTCAGCGCCGGTGGCAGGGCGAGGCTGGTCAGACGACGTTGCAGAGTGTGCAGCAGCGGTTCAACGGCCAGGGCATATAAGGATGGTGCTAACTTAATGAATTTCTTGTTTTCTCTTAATTTGTTCATTTGTTCCGTGGTTTCATGCATTATATTGCACAATGTACAAACCCTTCACTGAGAAAGAATTATTGATTTTTTTTTTCTCATAAGGTATTCTGTTCTCTTCACCATTGCAGTATCTGAGTGCTTTGTAAACAAATTAATTTATTTTCATAACACTTGTAAGGGTAGGGCTGATATCTCTATTATATTGAAGAGGAATTGAAGCATAGAGAGATTAAGGAAAAAAGATCTATTTAATTGTGGGTGCTGTCATGTTGGGTCATAGGCAGTCAGGTCTGGGGACACTTGGGGATTGAGGTGTTGACCAGGGTCAGGAAGAGCAAGAAGAATTCAGGGACAAACTGGATCATGAAGTCAGGAGGTGAGTCTGATGTCTAGCAACAAGTAGAGTCAAGAAGCTGGGAGAGCTGACAGAGAGCAGTCAGAGAGCAAACCACGTTAAGAAGCTGGGAGATAAAGCAGAGAGTGGTGTTGGAGAGCGATACAGAGGGAACAGCAAAGTGGTCTGGGATGAAGTTAAGTCCTGTTGTTCAGACACTTCCTGTTCTGGATCAGGTGTTTATATGAGGAAAGTGGAGGGTCAGCTGGCCCTGCTTGACTACTCCAGTAACAGGGAGTTAGGCTCTACTGAAGACTTCAGGCCAGCCCTGCCCACCCTGGGTGACTAGCTACAGCATAGCAAGTTGAGATGAGTGGCAGTACTGATAGGCTGAGGTGCTGTACTTTGAAACTTTGCATGTGATAGATGCTCTCTTTGAGACAACCAGAAGTTGATTTTCTAAGTACTTAGCATTATCTAGCACATAAATGCCTGACTTGCTTTGTACTTAAATAGAGATTACTTGATTAAGCTCTGAACAGATGTTGATTTTGTCAAGCAGAAAATATTTTAATGCAGGACTGCCAAGTCAACAAAAGTGTTATGCCAAGTGATTAGAGCCAGGAGGTGTTACCAGCACCTGTAGTCAGGGGGCAAGCCAAAGACCAGCTGGGATTCATGTGCTGAGCCAGAGAGGTTACCAGAAGTAGATGTCAGGACATGAGCCAAGGTCAGAATTGGGGTTCTGAAGTTCAAGGACTGGGTATACAGGTAGGAATATGGGAGCTGGTACCAGGGAAGTTGCATGGGCTAGAGATACTTACAGTCCGAAACCAGTGTGTTGTGCAGCAGCGGACAGGTGCTGCAAGGGCTTCATAAAAGCAGTCCTAGGGCCAATCAGCAGGCTGAGGTTCAACTTGAGTGTCTCTGACTTGGCTGCCTGGCTGCAGTTCAGAGGCCTTACAAGGACAAAGCATAAGCATATAGGCATCCTTGCCACTTGTCACATGACAGATCCTCCACACTGTTTGCACAAGAAGACTTGTTAATAGTTTGTCCCACATTATCATGACAAATGTCTGTACAATTTTCCAGTAATATTGTCATAGGACTAGTGGACCAGCAGTCCTCCAGGCATCCCACAATGCACCAATTTAGTCCCAGTTCTGGTCCCTCTGGAACTTTGTCCAACCACTCTGGCACTGATTGCAGAATTCTACATCCTAGAGGTGTTAGGCTCTAGGTGGCCGCCCTCAGGTATTTACTGCCCTGTATGGTGATTTGCCAGCTATGTTGTGATCACCACACTCCCAAAACCAGCAGGGAAACACCAACTACTGAGAACCTCCAGGACCCATCAGACTCATGCACGACTTACAAATATAAGTTCCTCCCTCAGTTTCTAGAACCCTTCAGATACATCCACGACTACTGTACCCCCACACACTAATCCACCCTTCTTCCACTATAGTCCCCCAGTAAGTGCTGCAGCAGCTGAACCAAGGATGGGATGGTTGCTCTCATCATCTAGGGTGCAAACAAGAATCAGTGGGTCTGTGGTCAAGCCATTGACATAAGATGGTCTGTCAGCAGATTGCCAAGAAAATGGCAGCCCGGAGTCATGACCATGACTGGACCCAGTGGCACTTGAAGTGTAAGGTACTGAGGTAGCAATTCACAAAGATGTGGGGTAGCAACCACATCACGTGCACATGGGGTTCTGTGCACCCACAGTGCAAGAATTCTTTCTTGTATCTTCATGGTGAACAACATGGTTGGGTCTAAAAATATCGTGGGACCTGGTAGCCCACATTGCCATCCAGGAGTCAAGGACCCCAAAGCAACTGCAGGTGAGGACACACATCCCCCACAGGCCAGTACAGCAACCTGGGCAATGAGCCAGATTGCAGACTTCCAGTCAGTTCTGCAACTGGCCAGCTGCCAAAGACACGCAAATTTTGAAGTGGACCCAGGTTTGGACAGTAAGGACCTGAAGCTCCCCAGTATTACTTCCACCCAGCGTTCCTCAGCCGTGTCCCAACTTGGACCCATGTCAAGACAGATCCGGGGGATGTTGAGTGGCAGGTCCTTGTTACGGATGGTTTAGGGGCACTTAGTTTGGAGAATTGCAGTTTGGGGATGGTGTTGGAACTGCTTAGGAAAATACCTCACTATGGCTCACTTCTCCCTCTTCCACTTGTGGGTGTGAGTTGTTAAAAGGCCCCAAGGCAGGGAAAGGAGATGTTTAATGAAATTAGCATTGGTTTTGGAAGGTGAATCTTTCTTTAACCATCACTTTGTGGTCTTTAACCATCCTTCGTTGTGGGTCTCCATTGCAGGACAGATTGTGGCACAACATGTCCCACAACAAATAGGCATCTATTTATAAGCCTTAGTGACTGCCTGTGGAAAGGGAGTAGCCTATCACACAGGAGTTCTGGGGGAGAGGCAGGGATGGCATCTAGTTTTTCAGGGCACTGATCAACTATCTTAGCCAGTAGTCTTTCTTCTCCTACAGTCCCCTGCATTAATCATGGCACATCTTTTAAATGCTGCAACAAATAGGGCTGGAAACTTTGTCAATAACTTAGTTTACTGTACAACCCAGGCTAATTGTCAGAGGAAAAAAATATCCTTTACACTGAATAAAGCAGGGTGCCTGTAGAAAAAATATTACTGGTATGTGATAATATAATTAAATTTATCATCTCGATTTGCATACACAGGGGGCTGAATTAAGATTGCACAAGTAACTTTAGTTCTGGCAACCCCTAATTTTGAAGTGCTGGAAATTTTGTTTTAATGTAGGGTGTGTGTATGTGTAATATCCTAGGTCTTTAGAAACTATATAATGAAGAAAATGGCAATTTGTTCATGTGGTATCACTAACATTCACATAGGTCACTAGCAGGGTAGAAACAATTTACCCACCACACAGACCCACATCGCCCTTATGCAAAAAAAATAACTAACTAAAAGAAGTTTTGGATTTCATGCTCTGTTTATGCCAGCTCTAGAGAGGACCCAGGACAATTTGACAATATGTTCCACAGGTGTTTGCACACAGTTAGGAAGAGTTGGGAATCTTCAGTGTTATTCCACCCTCTGCAGGGGAGTATGCTTTAGACTAGAGGACACTATCCATTGCCTGTAAATGTTACTGTATACCATTATCCTTGTTTCTATCTCATCCGTTTCCTTTCTGTTTTTCTTCTCTAATAAGTCCCTGTCTCCATACCTGAAGCATCTTATCCCATTCTTTGTCTCCTTACTCGGCTAGTTCCAGTTTCTACCTTCTGCCTATTTGTCTTACCCTGCCCCACTAGCTCCCAGTTCTAGTCTTCATGCCTGGGCTACTTGTCTAGTGTCACACTGTGGAAAATGAGCAAATTAGTATGTTAACATTGATTTGGGTCTTTACTGCACATCAGCTAGTCTGCAGAAACTATCCACACTCCTAATGTTACCCTCATCCAAGATGGATTTGATTTAAATCACTGGTCAGGAAGCCTCTATTTAATTATTGTTTTCTATAAAAAAGTGCATTCTTGTTGCTTAATGTAATTTAATAACTATTATTCACAACTCAGATAGATGGAGGTTTCATTTTTAGAGGGTAAACACTATACATTTTAAAGTAGTGATTTATTTTGATATTTTTTTCTGATTAATTTTTCAGTGACATCAGAAAACTGAATTATGATTTGGTTATTTTATTTACCAAAACTAATTGAAGCAGATGGTTGTGAAGTCATTGGGGGGTGAACTATTTCCAATTCACTAAATTAATCATGGATATTTGGGGGATATTTTTGTCACGTATTAGGAGGACAACAACAACTGTCACAAAACACAACAGACATTTAAATTGTTTTATTTATCTAAAACAAGCTTATGTATTTTGGATATTTTCTTCAACAACAAGCAGCACGTATGATTATTTTAACAAAATAAGCATCTGTATTTTTTTGAATTACTAACTATTTTAGTTACAAATGTGAAATATGTTTTTAACAAAAGATTATTTCAGTCAGGCCAGCGGGAGAAACTTAAAATACAGGGTCATGCAGCAAACTCAGTCTTCAACTTCCTCTTCCTGTTATTCATAGACTGAAAAAGAAAGACAAGCTTTCCTACTCTTTCAGTTCCCAAGTGAATTCTTAATTTATAATGAATGCGTCCAAAGGAAGAAGGCAGACAAGGTTCCTTGGGTGAATCTGGTATCTTTTATTAGACCAACCCGAAGGAAGAAAATATTCTTTCTATACCTGCTAGAGAAAACTGGATTAGCACTTAAGCATCTGGATCCAGAGACTATTGAAGTGACTTCCACAGGTTACTAGCGTAGCTTTCTTTAAAACTCATCAGCAAACATATATTTCTTGAACGGTTCACCCTTAGCCCTGAAACTTATTATAGTTGGCATTATTCAGGGATGATTGCTGGATGCCTGTGTCATAGCCAACACCTTTTCTTTCACTGTTAAGGATTGACTCTGGTACTGAGTATTGAGAATATTGGCAAGAAAATGAGCTGGAGATAGTACTTGGTCCATTTGGTTTTTTTTAATACCTGTAATTTAACTGTCATTGCGTGTTTCTCTTTTCAAGGTCTCACTCGGTTTCTTCAAAATTTCAACAGCATAAGCAATAAAACAGTAATATCCCTGCAATTTGTACAAGACTTTGGAAATAGGCTTTGGGATAGTCAGCATATGTTCTACGTTTCTCTTAGGCTCAACATTGAGAACTTTGGCTCTTATAGTTCTACCTATTTTGTTGTGATTTTGTTCACAAATTGTTATCAGATTGGGTCAGTTCTCAATATAGCACTCAAAACAGTCCACTACTGAGTTCTGTCACATGTCTTATGGGAGAGTTAAGTTTGGTTCCTCCTGGTTTCTTCAGAGCATCTGCTACAAAGTGGTTGTTACAGAATATTTGCAATTTCAACAACATTAGCCTTCATTTCTGGAGCACTGAAGTCTTTGGCTAAGAGGTGCATAAATAAGCACTGTAGCTATATGTCATTAGTTTGGGGCTTTCTTCACTTTTCTTCTTGATTTTCTTCTTATCTTTGATACATGTGCAGCATTGTCTGAGACAAAACTGTTTACTAGACATTTGAATTTTTTTTTACAGTTTGTTAAAGGTTTTACTGCTACGTCTTGCATGTATTCTACTGTGTGTGCTTTTGCTGATGTAGCAATTGTTTCTGTAAGGTAGATGGTGCCTTCTTGTCACATGAGCACATATTACTGGATCATTGTGGACATTGCTCTACCCATCGAGACTTATGTTAAAATTTTTCCTCTGTAGACTTTTTGCACACCGTTCAACTTCTTTCTCATATGCTTTATTCAGCAACTTGCTGGATATATCTGCTGTTTGGTGGACTGTCTCCTTGTTGAAATGACTGAATCGTGTCAATAAAGTGTGTGTTGTCAACCATACAGGAAGGAGAGTTTGTTGCATAAGCAAACTGAACAACTTTTTCATCAATTACCAAGAAACATATGCTGGTTCTTATTACCAACTTAATTATGGTTGTTTCTGGATGACGGATTTTTTTTTCTTTTAGCTACAGGTGTTATGCTGTGTGATATACGTTTGACTGGAACACTAGTATCATTTGCAGATAACTCTGTAGACAGTGGTTATGATGTTGAAGATGGATAGTTAGAATCCTTATGTGACGAATGGAGCCTCCTGAAGTCAATGCAGTTGCTACAATACTGCTCATTTAGTATTACTCATTGCACTCAGTACTACTTTAGAAGTGAAACTGTAAAAGGAAGACCTGCATATTTCAGCCATTATTTTATATCATAACTGCTTAAAAAATATGATGGTTCCATAAAGTACCAACTGTATTTTTGCTCAAACATTTTTATGAGAATTCAAGTACTTCAGAAGTCCACCCAAAAGATATGGACAGAGAAGACAGGCAGTCATTAAGAAAGAAGTATGAAATAAGAAAGTTTACTAACCTGGAGATTCTGCATGTTCAGACACGTTCCATTCATCATCTTCAAAGCAGCTTCCTCCTGAGAAGGAGCACTTCTTATGCTGATGTTTCATTTGGGCAACCAGGGCTTTCATTTCTTTGCACTGTTTGTATTTGCATGTATGCCTCTTACCCACAAGTAGAGGAACTTCATTCAAATAATCCCAAACCAGGTCTCTTTCTTGGCCTGGCAAGCCTGCTTATGTGATAGGTTTTCCCTTCTACTATACCATTCCCTCACTATATCTCAAATCAATGGAGAAGCTATACTCAGAAACTTATCCCCTCAAGACTTCTGGATTATTTTGCTCAAAATGTTTATTTTTTGTTTCTACTGTCCCTCCCTCCTTGCATTTATCTTTAGACTCCTCAGTCTTGTCCAGATCTACTGCACCCCCAGCAATCCTCTATTCATTTAACTTCTTGAAACTTTGCACTTTTAGAGGGAGGCAAAGACTTGACTGTGTGCACACAAACTTGCAGAGAGACAAGAAGGCTGATGGGTAGGCAATCAGATCTGTTATGTTTCATCTTCGTATAGTGCTGTTAGCAAGGATGTTATCTCTGGAGACACAAATCCAGTTTGAGAACTGAAACTAAGCATCACAGAGATGCTTAATGGGATATTTATTCTAGACTAAGCACTGAGTCCCATTGGGTAAAGTGGTTTTCTTTAATCTTTACTATAATCTTTACATAATCTATAGAGGAGCCCCTGGGAACCCCATAAGATTCGATCCTTAATATAGTCCATGGCCTGTTGTGACCTATTTATAAAACTTTTCTAAAAAGGTTACATGAATATATTGTCTCAAATAGTATATAATTAGAAGTTATAATCCCTATTTTATGAAGATATTCTTGAGCTTTAACATATCTTGAATTAAAACTATCTTTATATAGGTGTTTTAAACCTATTTTTTTAAAACATCTTTAAAAATTAATTTAAATTTTAAAAATTCTGATTTTTTTTTCATGTGGGTTTTTTAATTTATTTAACTTTTTTAAATCGTGGTTTTTATTTACCTTGTCCTCATCAGATCAGTTAGTCAGGCACAACTTGCCTTTGGGGAATCCAGCTGGCTCTTCCTGATCAACTTGTTCTTCTTTAGGTACTTCACAATAGATTAATTGAGGGCCTGCTCCATGATCTTTTCAGGTATTGAGGTCATGTCAACTGGTTTGTAGTTCTCTGGATCCTCCTCCTTCCCTTTCTTAAAAATGGGTACTATATTTGCTCTTTTCCAATCCAGGATCTCACCCAACTGGGCTATATCCATCTTGAGCCAAGGAATTGAGCGCTGGAAGGCCCTCAGTGCTAGGTGCTATGTAGGAGCTGGTGCCAGTGTGTCCCATAATGGTCCCTGAACCTTTTGTGGAGAAAAACAAGAGTCACTGGCACTATTATCATGAGCAACACTGTTAAGAATTGTTGAGTTGTCTCTGTTTTTTTCTATCACAACAGCAATTTGGGAAGGTCAAAGTATCTTCCTCCCAACTCTTAGATCTCTATGGAGATCCTTATCTCCCTCTGTCTCAGAGGTACCCCACTGTATTTTTGTACATTTGCTTTCTCATTTTTTCTTCTTTTTGTCATCTCCACATTTTTTTCCTCCCAATCCTTTCTTTTCTCCCTTTCTTTGCCGAGAAGTCTCCTTAGCTCCAGCTTTTCAACCTGTTTTTCAGTGCTCTTCCATCTTTTCTCTTCATTAGTTTGCCTTTTTTATGCCACTGCTTGTATCTTCCTGTTGTCTTACCAGTTTTTTTCCCTTTTCTTTCTGTCCCATTCCTCTTTGTCTATTAGTTGTTTACTGCTGATCTTTTCTTACTTACACATGCACACCTTCACTCCCTTAATTTCACAGGGGCTCTTGGCTGAGGAGGTAGAATTACGTTTTGACCCCAGATATCAGAGTTTCCCTTTTATTTTTTTTACCACACGTGCTGCTGGAGGAGAAATACCACTTGGCTTCTGGAGAGGTTTTGTAGATCTTAGTGAAACACCAAAGTAGGGAAACATTTGAAAAGAATGTTTCAGAATACAGAGTGATACACAGTACTAGAAGATATAATTTACCACTCTGAGCCTTTTGGGTAGGGTAGGATATAAATATAATTTAAAAAAATGGTGTGCAAACTTTGCATAAAAATGCATTACTCAAAAAGTAGGTGATCATTTCATTGAAGACATTATCATAACAAATGTGCATTGTTTCCTATCACTTCAATACTTAGTTGTTCAGTCTTAATATTCAAATAGTCCTCAATAGAATGCTTACTTTAGAGTTAAGCATGCCTGAGTCTGTTCCACAAACCACTTTTGCTGTTCCTTAGACATTAGGCTAACTTCCTCAGCCTGGAGAAAAATGTAGTATCGAAAGCATTTTTTACAAGGTAGAGGAGCCATTCTAGTAACCAGGAATCTGCAGAGATGTATCAGAGTTCTTACCTTCCTTTTCTCCTTCAAGCTGATATACCAGATGAACTTCTATGCTGAGGCAAGAAAGGAAGCTGGCTCAGAGCCAGCTAGTTAACTTTAAAATTTTCTTATGCCATGGTGAATCTCTAATTAGCTAGTTAAATGACTTTGTTGCCTACTTGTTCTGATGAAGTGGTACAAAAGCTGTGAAACAATTGCCAGTATTTGACCAAATATCTCAAAAGTTAGTAGTGCCCAGAAGACAGTGTAGAATTCTGCCATTTTAGGAGCATGGTTAGTAGCATATGTTGAAGTAGAAACATTTTTCCCCTGAAAAAACATTCTGTTTTTTCCCCCATAAGTGCAAAATTTTCAGTTTGATCCTAGGCTGTTTGCTGTTTTGTCAAGCAAACTTTACAAATGAATGAATTATCTCATGACAACATAAAGCTACATTAGCTCTTCTCATATTATCTTTGCCAATTCCTTTGCTCCTACCTTGGGCGTCTTCAAGAGTAGATTAGATAGGTACTTGGCTGGGGTCCTGTGACCCTGGCACTCGTTCCTGCCATTGGCAGGGGGTCAGAAAAATTCAAATGTCTGAGCAACAGGAAGGTCTGATTATTCAGGTAACTTGTCTTTGGCACATGCTTTTTTAAAAGACGTTTCTGAATTTGGGACATTTTCTGCATTGCTATTTATGAATTAGTAGGAAAGGAATATATAAGTTTGAGTAGCAGGGGGAGGGAAGAAAATGTTTCAGTAACTAAATAAAAATGAAAAAAGTTTAAGAATTTTTATCTAGTTTAGATGTTGCAGCTGGCAATATTTGTGTATGGTAAATGACAGTGCAGTACTTCCTTAATTACAGATTACAGTAAGATGCATAGTGCAGACCTGTCCCATTGTAGATTATTTTTATTAAAAGAACAAAAACCTACCAAACAGAAGATGCTGAAGGTGGTAGGCTTTACCAGAACAGCTATTCCTAACTCCAGTTCATCTTTCTGAGTTCTGGGGTAGTAGAATGTCGACAGAGTAACTGAAGGCATAGGCTCCTACAGACATTGTTTCTCCTGGGACAGTTACTGCTTTCCCAAGAGAAACCATGAGTATACAGATGCTCAGGATTTTTCTCCATGAGCAAAAATGGCTGCTTCAGGAAAAAAACAAGATGGGATCAATGAAGGTTGAATCACTCCCAGAAGAGTTTCTTTTGAGAGAACAAATGTCTGTATACTTTACCTTCCTAAGGGAATCCATAGCACAATCTTCCAGCATCCCAAGATGCATTCTGCCTCTCCCCAGAGATGGGGAGTTGCTCCAGCTGGACTCCACTACTTCAGTGAAACAAGAAAAAGAACATGGTCCCTTCAGAATCCTGCATTGTATTGCAGGGAGACACGGGCTGACTGAGCAGATCTGGGTCAGCCAGTCAGGGCTGCCTTGTGCACTACTACCATCTGTCACCAGGGAGGCTGAGGGAGCCTGCAGAGCATGATAAGATGGGTGCAAAGGAACCCCCTGCCTGTGCAGCATCAACACTGCAAGCTCTCTGTTCTTCAGGGGCTCAGCATTCAAATGTTTATCTAGACATCTCTGTATAATTTTTTCTACCAGGAGAACAAACCCAGGAGAACTCTCCCAGGTCATTTGAACTTGTGTATTCAGCCTTAGTATGAGGCAGGGAGGACTTCAGTAGAGTATTCCTTTATCGCAGTGCAGCATGGGTTCTGGTGGAGAAGCTGTATGAGATAGAGCCAAACTGTGTCGGAACTAAAGCTATCAACAAACTAGGAGAACAGAGCACAGGAAAGGAATTGGTGATATTCTTAAATGGTGGCCAAATTAGAGTTTTTTGGCCTTTTTTCCTTGTAATTCATTGATCTAAAGGACAGTCAGATTTGCATTTCTAGGAGGAAATGTGATGATTATTGTTAGGTGGGAACATTTATTTCCTGTCTCACAAAATTCATGTGGTCTGTATCAGGGAAAAATACCATATTTATTCAAATCCAAGACCAGGTGTTATCCCCGCATTTAACCTGAGGGGGATAAAGGCCCCTTGTTTTAGATTTGAGTACAAGGTGGCTAGGGATGGGCAGGTGGTGTAGATCTGGCTCCAGCCCTGACCCAGGGTCAGAGCTATAGCTGTAAGTGCTGGTGCTGCCTGCTTTCACCAACTTTCTTGAGATCTCCTGTAGCCCTGAGCCCCCTATCCCTCACATTTGCCCACATCCCACACCTTCTGCCCCCCACCTGTCCCTTCCACCACTTACCCTTGTTCCATCTATGGCAGTCTCTGGGGCTGCTCTCACCTTGGCATGGAGCATGTTTGCTCTGGTTCCATGGTGGTGGTGGTATGGTGGCTCTGGTCCCAGGGCCCAGCCCAAGCTGCAGCTGCTGCCACAGCTTTGAGGCAGGTGAGGAATAGAGCAAACATATGTTCCATGCCCCAGGGTGGGAGAAGGCAGGAGCCTACCAGAGCAAGTATAAGTGATAGAAAGGAGGTGAGGGGCAGTGGTGGTAGCGGAGAGGAAATGGTGGAGGTGGTGGTGAAGAAGCTATGGGGGAGGGCACTGGGATGGGGGAGCTGAGTTTGCAGTGGGGAAGGCATGGGGGGGGTCAAGGTGGCAGGGGGGACAGGCATGGGCAGGGCAAGGGACAGAAGTCAAGCTTTTTGACCCTTCTCACTGCCTGCTCCACCTGTTGCCTCCCTACCACCTGCCCTCTATTTCCGGCCCCCCTTCTGCTGCTTTTCCCACTGCATTGGTGGTGGGGTGAATTTAAGACAACCCACCAATGATTAGATTTTGTACATGGAAGATTAGAATGAATTTGTAAATTTTCCAAGTATAGAATCTAATTATTGGAGGGTTGTTTTAATTTCAGGGTTGTCTTGGATTTAGGTAAATGCAGTTATATGAAGTTTTCATGGGAAATGTGGGGATATCCAATTCACCCCAGTGTAGCTGATGTCTTATTGGTTAGGATATTCAGCAGAGATGTGAGACCCAGGTTTATGTTGTTGTACCTGATGCCCTTGAGAACTCAACTAATCTATTTGATTACCAGGCTATTGACTGTGAACTGGATTTGAAAGTTTCTATCTACTCTTTTGAAGCTGTTTAGCATTATGCATATATAATATTCAGTTATGATATGAAATTGTATCTGTGTAGCAATAAAATGTTAACACTTTTACCTCGTAGATTTGCTTTAGCAGAAAAGATGGAGAGTGCCACCTCGGAATAGTCAATTTGGTTGGTGGTCAGGGCTTTCACTTTGGTTTTGAAAGACAGGTTCTTTCACCTTTGCTTCTACACCAGTAGACTGAGCTAATAGCTGTGCCAGTTAGTGTTTTTGGGATATGTTTCTCTGGCTTTTGACTAGACCCTCAGTCTTAGACTTGAGACCTTTCTGCATAAACATTTTGTTAAGGTGAACTTTTCATGGAAAAGTTTCAATTTTCACATGTGACATTTTCTGAGATAAAAGAAAGGGAACTGATCAGGAATTTTTCAGCCTAAGATGCTGAGGGTGCCAGTTTCTAGTGCATCTTTGTATAGCTTGTTTTTGTAATACTTGATAAAGGGTATTTTGACTCTGGGAAAACACTGATGTAATGCTGGCTTTGATAGGGCATTTTTCTGCGATATGTAGAGATAGATTATTGTCTTTTCTACTGCAATGCTAGAGTGTTGTTCAAATGCTTGCTTTTAGGCTATGCCAAGTGGGCAGAGCAGTATGTCAACATTTTTGCCTCCGGTGGAATAAATATGCAGCATGTTTTCTCCTGGAGAGGTGGTCACCCACAATAGTTTGCATGGTGTGATGATTAACAATTACAGTACAATAGCTTAAGTGACAATCAAAGACTTTGCAGAATTCTTATACACTAAAGAAAAAGTAAATGGTAGAATTCCATAAGCTGAAGTATTTGTATTCACTAGGAGCTGCTTGTATCCTTCCATTACATACCTCCATCTTCTTGCACATGTTAGCATTGCAATATAAATCCCTTTTCCTCTTTGTTCTTTTAAACAAAGTCCTGTAATATTCTCCTGGCAGGGATTCTGTGTGCCTCCACAGCTTCATGTCAAGATTCCCACCCCACTTTTCCCTATCCATGCTAGAGGCTTTGTATACTTCTGCCTTTGCCATAGCCTCTATGTGCACTCGCATACCATGGTCCTGCCTTCTCTCTTGGGATGTGGTTCTTTATATGCCCTGTACCAGAGTGTGTCCCCACCCCATATTAAGGGCTATGAGTGTACCCCTTTATCTCCCCCCAGGAGTTCTGTGTCCCCATTTCTTCCTTTCCATGTACCAGGGCACTTAATTCTTTTCTCCTTTTTCCCCATGCCAGAGGCTCTTTTTGCTCCTTGTACCAATGTCCCCTGTTCTCCCATTCTGACTTTCCCTTCCATGCTACAGACTTTGTGGCTATGTCAACTACTACAGCTCTTAAAAGGAAGTTGAAAACCATGGCCTTAGAAACTGGTCTTCTCATGAGACGCTTCTCTAGATTGTGTTCCATGAACCAGGGTTCCACTGATGTAAAAGAGACGGTGCTTTTGCCATTTTCTCCTAGAGCCCACACTTACGGAATTTTCCCTATATTTGGTCCAGAACAGCAGAAGTTTGTTAACTTTTTAACGCTGGCAGGCATTATACTTAAATCATGATTAATCAATTAATTATGTCTTTGGTAAGCTGCCCACACATTTACGCAATTATTGGCATGATAAAACAAGGGATAAGCCACAAAGTTATTACACAAAAATGAATAATAACTTTGTGGCTGATTCCTGTCATGCCTGAAACTGAACATGTGGCTGGAATTAGCTGATGGGGCCTACTAGCCTTAGGGACACATCAGAGCCCTTGACTCTGAAGTGGTCCCAAGGCTGGGAGTGCTGAACAGCTCACTGCTGCTCTTAGCCTCAGGGGTTGATTGGAATGACCTTAGGGTGCAGTGTGCCTCTGAGACTGGGAGTGGCAGTTAGCTGATTGGGACTCCCAGCCTTGGAGGCAAATTAGAGCCCTTAACTGATGTGCGCCCATGGCTGGGACTGCTGATCAGCTTCCTGCCGCTCCAAGCTGGACACACCAGTCACATGGCTTGCTACTGGCTGGTGCAAGGGGAACTCAGGATCATGATCCCAGGATCCCCAGCACCAGTTAAAGGAGGTGATTGGGAGCTGTTCCCTAATCCTACAGTCATGCATCCTCCCATGCACAAGTAGTGTAGCAGGAGGCACAATTGTTAGGATTGGGGATCAGATCCCACTGGACCTTTTAATTGAATGTCTTCTGGGGTCTTTCAGAACATCCATCCTTTTTTTTTTCTCTGGCCTACAGAGAGCTTATGAGTAAGGTAAGGATTAAGGATCCTGGAGGTATCACAGAAAGAATTTAGTGTGTGTGTGCATTCAGGATCCTTACTGTATATCTATCACTAAAAAGCTAAGCAAAAGGAGTAAAATATAAAAGCAAGACAAAAACAGTAAGTTTTTTTTTTTTTCAGAGAGAATATGCTGAAATAGCCTTTCCACTGAAAGTCTACTTTAGGTTGTTTTGCATATATTTTGACATCTTTTATTGCCATATCTTCCTGAGAATTGTACAGGCAGTAAAACTAAATCTAAAAATATTCTTATAGTACATTTTTTCAAACTAAAATTCAGACCAAAATTTTACACTTGTCTCTGCTATCTGCAATCATACCATGTGCGTTAAGCTGCAATACAGCATGATTGACCTTCATTTCTATTCTGTGGCCTAGAACATCAAATTTCTAATCAGAGACCAGTGTTTTTACAACGCAGTACATAATTCAAATGGAAACAGGAACAGCAATCAGACTCTATTATACAAAGGAGAATAAAAATGATCAGGAGCTGCCATAGTAAATATTAACTTGTTTTGGACAAAAAACTACTTGCTGTTGTTTACATTTAAATTTGAAATTATGTATTCAGTCATCAGTACTTTTACTTAATGGAGTGAGCAATTCTATAACATACATATTTGAAATATTTTGAAGTGGATAAAAGTCTGATAAAAATAGATTCAGAATTTAAAATGCTTTTCTTTTTAAATATATATTTAAAGTCTAAATTTGAAATTATAATAAATATAAAGAACTAAGCGTGTTATATATTTACATAATTTAAATAAGGAAAAATGCCAAAATTAAGATGAGTAGAATTCTAGGAGTGAACTTGAAACTTATAACTTATGTATACCCTTATTATTTATATTTGCATGTGTAACAGGATCTCCCAAGGGTGTGCCTGTCCTCAGTTGGAAGGGATAGATGAGGCAGGTGACAGTGCTGTGGGAGGGATACCTGTGATTTAAGCTCAGGTCCTTCTTTCCTCTAGAGAGTCAGTTCCAAGCCAATGCTCTTAACTAAATACAGTTTATTAGATTATTATATACATACTATCCTTATCCACTATATACAGGTAAATATCTTGGTAGGTATCACCCAAAAAATAAAGGAAAACTTCTGGTAAGTATTTCCAGTGATATCATTCAACAACACTAAGGGTATACAGGTAAGTATTTACAATATGGTAAACCAGGAGCCACCTCCTGGGACTGCTTGTCCTAATGGGCACCCCACCTTGAGGATGGCCTTCTTAACCCTGTGCCTTACAGAGGTCTGGTGCAACCGGTGAGTCCTCAGGATGCCCATGCAAGGTGAAGGGGCAGATACCAAGATGGATGAACCAGGTAAGTTAGGGTCAACAGGTAGTTTACAGTGAACCCAGAGGAACCATTGGCAGAGTACAACCTGGTAAAAAAAGAAAAAAAAAATGGGAGGAGGAGGGTGGGAAAGTTTGAGCAGGTAGCACACTAATGAGGAACCAACTATATAAAATAAACTAAAGCAATCCTATCACAAATTGGACAACATATCCACAATCATGATAGCAGTTTTACAAAATATACGGCGCAGCTTTATACAATATGAGGCGTCCCTACCCCTAGATTCCAGTCAACAAGGGGTACCTACTAACTGGGAGGGAACCTTTCACCCGGGGCTTCCCTTGGGGGGAGGGGGGTGCTTGTTTCCAGAATGCCTCCCCTGTGGGGCCAGATTCTGCTAGCAACTCAATCCCCTCCAAGTAGCCAGCGACAGGGCCTCAGGGTCCTCTGCTCAGTTAGAAGCCCCCAGTGCTATCTGCCTCATGCTGAGACCCCTCTCCTGGCCCTGGACCTTTGAGCACTGAGGGTTCTTCTAGCTCTCGGAAGTGGGTGGTAGGGAGGGAGGAATCCAGCCACTGATTGGGGGTTTAAACCCCACCCCAATCATTCTCAGCCTGCCAGGGCATTGCCCCCCACCCCAGCACAGCTTCCCTGCAGCTGAGGGCTCACTGTAGTGCCCCCCAGCTTCTAGCCTGCAGCACTGCAGGTGTGTGCCTGCATTTCCCGAAACAAAAGGGGGACTGTCTATATACTTGCAAATCAGTTCAGTCTATGCAGGTTAGATTGACCTGCAAAGATTGAATCAAGGCAGGCTCAAGCTTTTTGAATGTCTGTACCTTTTGTCTGTACTAGCTGCTGACTAGGGCTGTGCAAAGCTTTGGGTGCTGATTTTGATTCAGGGAAGATTTGGCATGATTTGGTGGCTGAGTCTTCACATCCTAATAGAATCAAGGGACCAATAAAAAGGTCCGAATTGATTCAAAGCTCTCCAAAAATTTGGAAAAGATTTGGATGGTTTTGATTTGGGCAGTCCCCACCTGCTGCAGCAGGGAGCTGGAACCAGACTCCAGGCCAAGCAGGAGGCAGGAAGGGACCAAGGGGACCCCAGCCCCCCCATTGCTGCCCCACCTGCCCTAGCTCCTGGTGCTTTAAGAAAAAAAAAAGCCCCCACTCACTGGGTGCTGCTGAGTGGGGCGTGATCCCCACTGCCCCATGCTGCATGGGGGGGCTCTTCCACAAGCCCCCTGCTCCCCCAGCCCCCGCCATGGCTGCCATGTCTGCCTTAGCTCCGGTCCTTTAAGAAAAAACAAAAACAAAAAACCCTGAATCCCCCCTCGGCCCCACTGCTCCTGCAGCAGCCTCGGGGTTTGTGGAAGAGCCCCCGACTCAGTGGGGGGCAGTGGGGATTGCCTCCTGCCAGACAGGAACTGGTGAGCATGAGATTTGTTTCTTTTTTTTAAAGGGCTGAAGCTGGGGTGGGTGGTACAGTCATGGGGGGGATGGGGGAAGGGGGAGGTCAGGGGGCTTGTGCAGAGCCCCCATGCAGCATCAGGCAGTGGGGGCAGCAGGGATCACCCCCCCCCGCATGCCACCCCCCTCCCCACCCAGTAGCACTTGGTGAGTCGGAGCTTTATTTTTCACAGTGCCAGGAGCTGGAGCGGGCGGGTAAGGGCAGGTATTGCCAGGCTGGGAGAGCAGGCAGGGGATGGGCCTGTGCGATTTGGAGATGCAGATTCAGCTGAATTGATTCAGGACAATGATTTGAATCACTGAATCAAATCACTGTCCCTCAAATCGACTGAATCTAAAGCAAATACTAGCCGCTTCACACAGGCCTACTGCTGACCTTCCTGCTCCCTAGTTCTGAACTGTTCCTGATTTCTGTGGCTACAGACCCTCCCTTCTCTAGCTTCTGCTTCCTGTCCTTGCTCCTGGGAACAGGATAGGCAGGGCAACAGGAGGGAGGAGGTTTCTACCTGTATGGCATGGGAAATCTTGCTTTCCTGCATCACAGAAGACAGGCTGATTTGCCCATTCTGTGTCTGTAGTCAGGACAAAGGCTGCTGTACTCTTGTTGCCTATGCCGGTGGGGTGCGGGGGAGAGGGGAGGGGAGCTAGGCTGCTCGGGCTACTGACACAGGGTGGATGGAGCTGGGAGGCATGTATTGCTCCGAGGGCTGCGGTGAGAGCTGGATTGTTCCTGCTGCCTGCACGGCAGGGGAAAATCTGAATTGCTTCCATAGCAAGAGGAGCTGGTTTGCCTGTGCTGTGTTGTGTCCAAAAGGGAGGATGCATGTCCCCTGTAGCAGGGTAGAGCCAAGTTGCTTGCACTGCCCACTCAGCCAAGCGGAGAGATTCTGGGGAGGCGGGGGGCACCTGTGTGAACTGTGGCCTTGGGGTCTGTGGCCTACAAAATATGCAGCCTCCTGCTGTCCAGGAGTTGAACAACCCTATTCTACACTTTTGCTGGCTTCCTTGCAAGGAAGTTTTTAAATTGCTTTTGAACTTACAGAAAGTGCAATAATTTTTTCCTGTTGCAAGTGATTCTTTGCTCTCTGGGAATGGAATATGATATGGAGAAACAAGCCATAGGTTAAGAACATCTGAGAGTTTGCATGTCTTGTTCACGGTAAAAGGATAACAGATCCCAGGCTGACCCGAGTGTGGAAAAGGAGCTTTGGTGTCTGAAAGCTTAGGAACAACTGGCTTTAAGAAACATTAAGATTTTCTCCTTTAACCAATTTTGTCCTATAAATTGGAGCCAAATTTAACCAGTTTTCTCCTATAAATTGAAGTTGTGTTTAAAAATTTTAACAAGTGGTAGTTACTAAGAACTACTGACATGCAAGCTTATTGGCATATAGCAGGGAAGTAAATCTACAGGTCTATGAAGCAACTGGTAGATGTCTTTCCAAAAAAGGAAATGGCGGTTTTGAGGCTGCTACTGGAATTAACAAGGGTTTTTTTGGTTTGGTTTTGTTTTTTGTTTTTGGAGCATTCTTTTATTTCACCTTTTACAGATTAACATGAGTAATTTTAAAACATCAAATGAACTCTTCCAACTATTAATTCTTCACTGAGAATCTTAAACACTTTGCTTTGTAGTCAGCTTCTTATCTTGCTGAGATATCTGTTGAAAAATGTGTTGCTGCTTTATTGTTCAGAATGCTTCCTTTTACCTCTTTGAGAGATCATTTTTCTTTTATGATGTACCTGTTTTTTACACTTCTTGCATACTTAAGTTGAAGATTCTGTTTTACTGTAAAGATCAAGAAAGGACAGTAACATTAATTAAAATCACAGAAAGTAAATGATGTGTAGGAGTTGGGCCATGTATAATAACAGATTTTATATGTACAAGCTAAGCAAGTCTGAGAGAGCCCAGAGTATTTAAACATTTTTAAGTCTCCCACTTCCATCTGTCACAAATGTAATGGAGAAATATTTAATGGTAATATCAGGTTTTCTTTATGCACCTGTTTAAGAAAAATGAAGAGCAGTATTTCCTGAAGTAATTTCATTACAGTATTTACTCAAAATCAAGGTGAGAACACCCCCCCTCTTTGGACATGGTCAGAAGAAAGCCCCTTGTCATGGACTAGAGTACAAGACAGAATGGGGGCAGGCAGGTTCTGTCTTTAATTGACAGAGAAAGAATTTATTATCCTACTCAGTAAATTGGATCAGTTGGATCCTGATCTTATCCTTGGTTCCTTTTGTACTGCTTTATCCATGCAAGGAGCCAGAAGTCAATATAAAAGGGCAACAAGACATTCCTTCAGTGTGAGGGAATCTCCAGGAAGCTAGAGCCTCAGAATATAATTTACAGTGGCATCTTCTGGAGCATACAGGGGACATGAAGAGTTGTGGCTGGAGTGTGAGAGCTCTGGTGATCTCTGGACAATGTAAAGGCTCTTATAGAGCAGCTCTGCTGTCATTAATACTTAGAGGAAATTGTCCAGAAAATGCCTGTCAGTCAAGGGCATTGTGGAAAGGGTAGCTTTATTGTGATTTAAGGATGCAGTATTCATAAGATCAGCCATTTTCCAATCAGATGACATTATATTGATCTCAGATTAGTCATGGTGGAAGCAACAGGAGCAGAATATTAGCTAGAAGGGTGTGTGATCTCCAGGGAACCAAGCTTTCTGTTTCCCACAGAAAAATGGGGAAAAAAACCATGGGTTTCACCTTTTAACAGAGAAAGTGGATTTTTCATTTTAATGGAGATACCGGTGAATTTTCCACTTTTGCAAAGAGCTCTCTGCAGGCTGGCTGAGTTCCAGGGAGGTGTGCAGGAAGCCCCACATGGAGGGCTGTCCTAACCCAATGGCACATGGACTCGGAGCTGTGCACCATCTGACTGGATGGGAAGCTGCACATGGAGGCATGGAGTTGTGTACAGTTGGGCTGGGGGGCTGCTGCTTGACTCCATACGTGGCTTCCCTGTGGAGTGCTGGAAGCCCCATGTAGAGGCACGGAGCCAGCCTGACCTGATGACGTGCAGCTCCTGCCTGCAGTGCTGTGATCTGCATCTGCTGGCATGGAACCAGCCTGGTCTAGTTTGAAGATATGCACCAGCAGGCCCGGCCAGCTCCATGCCAGCACATGCAGGCCCTGGGACTCAGCCAGAGGCATGCACCACCAGTGGCTCTGCCTGCTGTGGCCATGAGTGCCTCAAAGGCCTGGTGCTGCTGAGCTGCTGGCAGTGGGGGCTGTGTACTCACAAACTCCACACCAGCCCACAAACCCTACACGCCCCACACCCCTTCACGATATTCCCCACTCACGTCCGTAAACCCCGCATCTCCCATACACCCATAAACCCCACATACTCCCATACCCACACCACTGTCCACCCACAAACCCCATATCCCCCACACCTTCACAAATCCCCCCCACACACCCCTGATACGCATGCCAACTATACAAAGTACCTGTATATATTTGTAAAGAAGGCTCAAATAGTGTTATATTTAGTTTAATTAGTTTTTAAAAAATTAAAATAAGATGAAATAAATTAATTTAGCATAATTGTGAATTTTTCTGAGCATAATTTCGTATTTGTATATGTATAATTCCTTGGGTGTACAGAGTGGTCTCAGCAAGAGCTCTAATTTTTCCATGCTGAAATCCAGTGCCAAAATATGTAAGTATTTGGCCTTTCACTTTAATCATTAATTTGGGGGTTTTAATCAGAGAGTTTGTGGGGGAGTTGGGGGTATCAGAGAAAACCAGGGTCCCTGATGATCTTTTAAATTTTAGCTTTAAAAGAAACTTACCTGACTAGAGCTTTGAAACAGCAGTGTCAGCTGAGAGAATGGTCAAACCATTTGTTCCAATGAGTAGAGTGGTAGTTGGCCTCTCTGGTGTCTCTTCCCATTGTCCCTTTTCTTTCTGCTGGTCCTTTCATAGCATCCAACCAAGTTCATGCATGCTTCTCTGAACCAGTTAGTTTTAAAGGGTGTAGAAACACGCAACAGTTGAACTAGTCATAAATGTCAGTGATTTGGGAACTGGCTCACAGTTGTGTGAAGTATTGTGAGACTGCCACCAGGGAGTGAGTAGGGGGAAGTCTTTGTACCTATGGTTTGGAGAGTTCAGGGGGTTCGTGACCTGTGTCTGCAGGTGTTGTTACATTTCTACTTTCTATTCTCTCCTAAACATGAGTTCAGTAAACTTCAATAGCTTGCAAATAACCAAAGTCTGGTGTATGTTTGCCCAACTTGGGCAGGGGAGTACGGGAGGGAGTGAAGTGCTTGGACCTACACTTTTTGGTTCCTAGGGGCCGTAGGGATAGGCTGCAGTCAAGCTGAGTAGGGAGCAAGGATGCAGCTGGTTGTTAGCAAAACAACCTTTATGGGACAAGCAATGCATGGGAGCACATTAATAATAAAAAAAAAAGGCCTAAAAAGGGAAAATGGGGGGCAGTAGCGTTCTGGCTGCTGTTGACTAGCTTGTGCAGGCATAGCTGTGCTAACTTTAAACTAGCTAGCCCTGGTACTGCTAGCAGTGTAGCCAGTTTACCACAGAGTTGAACCCTAGCTATGCCCAGGATAAAAATAACGTTGAAATGAAATTGTGTTTTCATTCAAAGCATTAAATGTGATTTTTTTCCTAATAGTTTGTCTCACAGCTTGTTAACCTTATCTAATATCCCAAAATACATGAGTAGCAAGATTTTTTTTTCAAGCAGATTGGGTTACAAAGATAAGACTTAAAGTCTCTCCAGTTTGAGACGTTCTACCTGCTCAAAGGAGTATGCCTCTTCAGTTTAAAGTGCAGAATATTTGAGACTGAATCTTCTACAATGACAGTTCCATTTACTTGCAGCTACTTGAGGCCTCCTTTATTGATTTACTTGTTCATTTATAGACTGTATATTAGGCGCAAAGGTTAGCAGAATCTGGATTCTTCTGGATGCTCAGATTCAGTGTTACTTCCTTGGGGAACTTGTACACAGACCCGAGTCGCCTCTCCTTTTCATCTCTGACTAGTGGTTTCCTCCACAGCTAAAAAGAAGAGTCAACCATATCTGAATTAATGAGGAATACAGAAAAGATATTTGAGATATCAGTAAAAACCCTTGCAAAGCCTGGTCAAGTAGGCCATATAATAATGAGGAGGCTAGAAAGTGTACCTAGCCCTTCTCAGTGATAAAACTGCAGGAAAAATTACAACCCTGTCCTGGGTTATTTACTTGTGGACATGGAAGAAACCAGCTGGGATACCATGTGATGAGGTGCTACACTGGCAGTCCCTAAATGGACCACTGGACAACAGTGCAGAAACAATGGCTAAAGAAGAGGTAGAGTTTTTCTACTTCAGTCCCTAAGTACCAGTGATGCTCTTACAGTGAGAGGTCAGCTAACTGTGAATTTCTGGTTTACATGGTTATATCTGGGTAACCTAGCTAGAGAATATTACACCAGATATGATTTGTCCTGAGCTGAATTGGGACCTCATGAAACCAGTGCTGACTGCTTTATGACCTCTGACAGACCACTGATACCGAGAGTTATTACACCCAAAATAATTAGGTTCTGTTACAAGGCAGCTTGCTTAACGTACTAAATGTTCCAGTATTTCAAGCAAATTTTGATTCAATTTGGAGAAGCTTCTGTCTTCCCAAATAAATATATAATATGGTTGCTGAAAAGTGTTAGGGAAAACATGCTTTTTCTGCAGAAGAGTTATTTTTCTAAACTTTTTTGCAGCACAGCATTTTCTAACTGTCAACAGCACTGATAAGACGCACTTGTCCTCTGAACAATAGTGGTGTCCCATTCAGGTGTGCTGAGGTTAGCCTTCTTTTTAATCTTCAGAATTAGTTTGGAAAGATTTGTAATTAACAGTTAGTGCCACAGGACTGGTAGGTTTCTACTGGTTCAGCAGCTTCCTGGTTGCTAGTGAACAGTCAGCAATGCTGCTGTCAGTGCTTCCTGCTGTTTCTTCATGAACAGTTGCTGTTGCTGCAGCATATTGTCTGTTGTTGGGATCTTCATTAATTAATTTTCTTCATATTGTTTCCTTTGTGCAAAAAAGATTTGCTCTACTACACTTAGTACCATGTGTAGCATATCCCTATTTTATTGTCTAAACAGCAGGAGATTGATTTTTTTCCCCAACTTCTGTGCCAGGAAAAAAAAGGGGGCAGTGGGCTGCTTTTTGTTCTTGTTTGGTTTTTTGAGTTTTCTGAAACAAGTAAAGAGATGTAAAGTATCTTTGTTAAAGCATATGGATTAATAGGTTGCTTTTTTAGAAATAAAATTGCAACACAAAATAGGCAAACAGAAGCGCATCTTCAGGAAGTGGAGTGGTTTTCTTCCCACAACAATTGCCCCTTTCTAGACGACTGATCTGTTTGTATCTGCATTCAGAAACAAGGAGCAGTGGTCTTGCTTTCTGTCTTTGACCTATTCTGGGTCCTATATTCCCCAGCTCCAATTGAATATTGCTTCCCATTGTAGGAAAACTAGACATGCATAGTATCCAACAGGGTACCTACCAGCCATCTCTCCCTCATGTGCTATATCTCCTTTAATCCTCAGCTTCCCTAGAACCCACATAGTTGTCTCACTGGATATAACCTCATACTTAGGCAAGATTCATTACTCTCTCTGGGAGGGCCAGAATCGTATCTCTCTTCTTGAAGCCATCCTCAGATCCTTCTTTTATTCTTCTTTAGTGGTGGAGGCCTTCTCAGAAAAGTTGAGGGGTAAGTTGTGCTGGCTCCTTCCATGGGTTTATAGTGCTTTGCACAAGTATTTACTTAGGCATGCTTGCTAGATATGCCTTCTGCCATGAACTTACACAAGCAAACGGAGTTGTAAACTTGTTTTTGTGCCCCTATCAACATTACAAATCTGCTCTAGCAACTCAGCAGCAATGGCAAGACTGCAGGAGTTGCCCTATTGGAAGGGATCAGTGATCCCTCTGGCCCTTTCTTTGACAGTCACCAGCATTATGTGGTTCAAACAAAGTACTGTATTTTTTCACATGTAACACATCTTGAAATATGATGCATATTGGGCCTGTGCAAAGTGGCTAGTATTTGCTTTGGATTCGCATTCGGCTGATTCAAAAGGCAGCGATTTGATTTGGTGATTCAAATCACTTTCCTGATTCGATTCAGCCAAATCTGATTAGGAGATTCGGCTCGTTCTGAATTTCCAAATTGGCCAGGCCAGGCCCATCCCCCGTCCACTCTCCCAGCCCAGCAGTGGCTGTTCTGCCTGCCCCAGCTCTCAGTGTTTTAAAAAAAAGCCCCAACTCACTGGGTGCTGCCGGGTGTGGGGTGATACCCTGCTGCCCCCCACTGCCCCAAGCTGCGTGGGGGGCTCTGCACAAGCCCTCCAACCCCCCTGGTCCTTCAGTCCCCCTGCATGGCTGCCCTGTCTGCTGTAGCTCCTGCCTTTTAAGAACCCCCCCTCCCCTCTGAGAAAACCCCCTAGACTCTCCGTTCCTGCCAGGTGGGGGAGGGCAATCCCTGATGCCCCCCCCACTGCATGGGGGGCTCTGCACTAGGCCCCCAAAGCCCTGAGGCCACCGCAGGAGTGGTGAGTTCCCAGGGCTTTTCTCTCTTCTTTGGGCTTTTTTCTTAAAGGGCTGGAGTTGGGGTGGGCGGGGCAGCCATGTGGGGGGGTCTGGGGGAGTGAGGGGAGGTTGGAGGCTCATGGTGGAGACCCTTTTGAAGTGTTGAGGCAGCAGGGATCACCCCCCACCAGCCCAGCAGCACCTGGTAAGTGGCACTTATGTTTAAAGTACTGGGAGCTGGGGTGGGTGGAGGAGCAGATGGGGGATGGGGCCTGGCAGGGGTCCCCCAATGGTTCCCTCCCCCACCCCCGCCCCCTACTTACCAGCTCTGAGTCTGGCTGCAGCTCCCTGCTGCGTCCACCAGGGACTGCCCAAATCATTCAAGCTCTCTGAGTCTTTTCCGAAGATTTGGAGACCTTCAAATCGATTTGGACTTTTTAATTTGTCCTGATTCAATTCAGATTTAGAGATTTGGCCACTGAATTGAGCCAAATCTCCTCTGAATCGAATCAACACCTGAAGTTTCGCACAGCCCTAATACATACCGTGTCTTTGAAAGGCAGAATGAAGGAAGAAAAGATCTTTCCTTGTAATAAGTAACTGAGTAATTGTTGTTTGCCCTGTGGAGTACTATGGATTTTAGTTTTGGTTTCACTTGTAAACTGGAAAATTTGCTCTTGCATATTTTTTGCATATTATGTACACTCTAATTTCCAGCACTGGTTTTTGTATGTGAGGAAATATGGTAATCATGCAGTAGGCAGCTTCCCAGAGGGAAAATTTTCCAGCAGCTATAGACTGTCTAATAAAATGAGGGCAACAGATAGATAGAATTATGTCTCTGAAACCTCTGTGTTTATATCTGTTGTTCTGAGGCATGTGATGTTCAGATGAGCTTTTGCTTGCAGTCACTCTCGGTGTTCAAGCTGCTTGGGCCTGTGTGCTTTGAGAGGCCATGGCCCGCAAGTGGCCTCCCAGAGCCTGGGTATAATGCAGAAAGAAGGCTTAAATTCATGTTCAGCAGCAAAAAGCTCAGAGGTTTATTGTCACTTGAACTGTATGTTACCTGGTCTGCCTAGCAGTCAGCTCAATCAGTAAAAATGCCCAGGACAAGGTAGCAACTCTGTGTGTTAATTACACATCCATATGTCACTTCAAAGAAACAAGTCTTCCAGCACCTCTGTACCCTAAATACCTAAGCGTGTTGTCAGACCTGCAGTTCTCCGCTCTAATTCGTGGCCCTTCACAAAGCACCACAAGTTACAGTAACCACCCCTCAACCTCCGGACCCAACAGATGTTCACTGTTCGGGGGGGGCGTGGATTGAATTCCATTTTGCAGCTCATCCAGGAGAGAGCTGCTTGTCTGCAGCCCCTTTCCCCTTGAACCAAAGCATGGGTACCCTACCCTGGGAAGCTTCTTTCTGGGGCACAGTGGAGCCCAAACCTCCAATGTTATACCTCCTTGTAGAACAAGAACGCTGTTTAAAAGAATAACTGTGAGGATTCTATCCCTGCTCTACAAGAGATTTCTAAGATGAAGGGGATCAAGATGTATAATAAGTTGCAAAGACATTGAGATTGTTCTGGCCACCTCTTTCTCCATCCAAAAAAACAGTAAAGGGAGAAGACCACCTTCCTAACCTCACTTAATCTTCTCATGGGTCTGATTAAGGGGATTCTTCTTGGAAGTGTTTTAAGATGTAAATGAAAACTCGTTTCCCTTTGAGAACATAAATCATTGTAGTACAGCCAGGGAAGCATTTCTCAGCTTTTCTCCTCTTTTTATCTTCACAAGGCAGCAGGATAGGTATTATTTGGCCCTGGATTCCCCTGTGTACCTTGTTTGAGTTCACTAAGGCAAATCAAAGCAGACAAGACTGGGCCTTAGGTGTGTGCTGCTTCCTTCATATCTCTATACACTCATACCAATGGGAATTCTCCCTGCATAATAGAGGAAGAGTGGAACTCCAAACTAGTATTAAAGATGTAAATAGTACAGTATTAAAAAACCGTCTCTCATAGGATAGACTCTTTGAGGTAAGAATGTAACTACCTGATCTGCCATTTCCCCAGGCCAACTAAAACAATGTATTTTCTTGGATACACCATCACCTACAAATAAGATATGCATCTTGTTTATGAAAGGGAGAATGAAAAAAAAAATCCTTGAAAATACAAATAAGTACAGGCAGTCCTCAGACTTATGACACAATTGGTTCCTGAAAACCAGGTCTGAAGTTGGAACATTGTAACTCAGAACCAATTTTCTCATAAGAAACAATGTTATAAATGGGGGATTGGTTTCTGAACCAAGACCTGATACTCTTTTTTCACCAAAAAAATACCCCAGAATTTGTACTTGATCAATTATAGATAAGTGATATTGATACATTATAATCTGCCTGACAACTGACTGCCCAGCCCAGCCCCTGGCTTCTTTACTTTTCATTCCATCCAAGAGGAGCACACACCAACTGCTGCAGCTTCCTTAGCCTGACAAAGGGTTTTTGAACCCGAAAGCTTGCTTAATAACTATTCTCCAACTATTTGGGTTGGTCTAATAAAAGATCAAATTCACCCAAGGAACCTTGTCTGCACAGCTATATTAATGTATTTATATTGAAGGTAGCAATCATATTGATTTGGAAGGACTTTTTTGAGGTGATTTTACTGGACTTTTTGAAGGGCTTTTGGTTGGACTTCTTGAAGGGTTCTTGGCTGGAGTCTTCTCAGGAGTCTTGGCTGCAGATTTTTCTGGAGTCTTGTCTGCTTTCTTTAAGAGAGTGTCCAAGGAAGTTTGGACAGATGTTCTCCAGGAATTGAGTGAAGCATCTAACTAAGTTGCTGATGAGGCATCACATTGGATCAAGCATTATAAAGTCAAATTGACATCATAAAGTTGAAACAGGGTGTCATAAGTGTTGTAAGTGTGAAATGTAAGTCGAGGACTTCCTGTATGGCATATTCCTAGGGAAAACACAGGCAACTTCATTTGAAGCACGGGGGGAAATTTGTGACTGCTCTGTTAAGACCCTATGGCCCTGCTTACACATCTAAATTAAAGCAATGTAAAAAACAAATAAACTGGTGTTTCACTTTAAACTCAGCGCGTTCCCATGCTGATCCCTACACATACCTAGGAGAAGTAGCATGTTTCTTCAGCTCGGCCTACTTGATGTCTGTAAAGATTGGATGCTTTAGTGGGGCTTTTTTGGTGCTTTTATCTGATAGCTGATTGAATCAGCTTTAGCTGAAAGCACTAAAAAAAGCCCACTGAAGCACCTGATCTTTACAGATGCTGCAGAACCAGACTGAAGTTACGTGCTGCTGCTTCCGGTAAAGTGCGTCTTTCTGGTTTGATTTTGTTTTGTTTTTCAACATCTGCAAGCAATCATAGAGTTGTTACATATTTTCAAATACTAACATTATAGCTGGCTGGCTTTTTTTATAACTGGGCTGTCATTTTTATCATGTGGTAATTACTTTGCACATGAGGCTAGTCTGCGTTTATTGTGTAATTAACCAGTTACTTGCATAATATTTATAATGTGTAACCCCAATTTCCAGCATCTGGCTTTCGGGGAGAAAGGCACATGTTGTATGTGAGAAAATATGGCCTCTCACTTCGCGTAGGAAAAATGTAATAGTAGCAAAGGGATTTTCTGACATACCTTTAAGACTGAGAAAGTATTGAGTCAAAGTTCCCAGCTGCTGCTACAGGTTGCAGTATCCTAATAATTGGGCCATCATTCTAGCTGCTGCTCTGGGTGTCTATACCTAGTATGTCTACATTATTGTGCCAAGTTTCTATGGAAGTTTGCAGTGCCTCATCAGCACCTCCTTCTCTTCCTGTTGGCTGGTAATTGTGGAATGATGTTGCTGAGAAATGGAAGAACTTTAAGATTCTAAGGAGCTTTGTAGCCTAACGTATTTCTTTCTATGCAGTCCTTCAAAGTTTTTCTTCTTTCAAGTCATAAAGTCAGAAGCTTCACTCCTCAACGTTCATTGTGCTGTCATTACCAAAAATAAATATCTTATTTTCCTGGTATTCAAGGACTCATCACTTAATTGGAAAAGTTTTAGTTTTTTTAATGCAAAGTGACCATAATATAGAGACCCTTCACAACCAAGCAGTTCTAATCAAGCTAATCCTCAGGCTTCCCTCAATGAAACCTGTTAGGGGACACCAAACCAAAAAGAATGGACAAAAAAATTGGGTGTTACATGTTAAAATAGTACCCAATAGTCCTCATACTTTTTACAAACAGTGCTAAGATGGGTGGACAGTACTGTCCCTCTCAGTATGTTGAAATCAGAAAGCTCTGGAGCTTTCTTAATCTCAAGGATTGCAGTTGTTTGTTGAAGAAATAAATATTTTTTTATTGTTGTGGACAATTAAAAATCCTGTGTTAGCTGCCATTGATATGGGACTCCATAAAAGCAGTAGATTTGTAGCGTACCTAGCATACCATATATGTACCCCCAAATCTATAATCCTACATACATTTTCTTGGGTTTGCATCAAAATCTAAACAATCTCAGTTTAACTGAACAGTCTTGACCAGAGCCTCTTCATACTTCCTGTTTCCATGAAAAAAATCTACTAACTCAGCATATTCAAGAACCTAAATACAGTCTACTGTCCTGTCAGGAACAAAGATTTCACTCCTACCTGTGTTTCTCAGATGTCTTCAAGAGGGACTCAGGCTAGATTTGGCCATTTAGGCACTCAGAGGTGAAATTGGGGCAGGGGCACCCGGGCCTGAATACAGCCTCACAGTGGAGGAAGGGGCTTCACTCAGCCTGGGGAAGGAGGGATGTAACCTGACTGGGGGGTTGAAGGGGACATGGCTCAGTTTCATGGGGGTGGGGCATGGCTTGGCCTCAGTCAGGCCCAATAGAGGAGGAAGGGGACTTGTACCAGCCTCATGGGGGGGGACCTATGGAGGGAAAAGGGGGTGTGGGCTGGCCCTGCTGGGAAAATGGGAGCAAGGCCTGGCCACAGCTGGGCCCTGTGGGGGAAAAGGGGGTGTGGCCCAGCTTTGTTTGGTGGGGAGGGAAAGAGGATATGGCCTGGTTCCTACTGGTCACATGGGGCTTAAGACTTGGGAATTTGGAGGGTGGGGAGGGTGGTCGCAATAATTGCCACTTCTCTGCTGCTGTAAGATTGCCAACCCTCCCAGATTCTCCAGGAGTCTCCCAGAATCAGCATCGATGTCCCGGCGACTCTTGAAAGCAGTCTGGGAGCTTGTGCTACATTATTGGGGAGGGAGGTGGGGATGGGCAGGGCCACCGTCTCCTGCAATACCTTCAGACTCTCCCAGAATAGCTTCAGTCAGAGTTGGCAACACTACCTTGCTGCCAAATTTTCTAACCTATGGATATCTTTACCTGCGTTCTGTGTATTTACTTACGCTGAGCAATAAAACTCATTTCAGAAGAGCAGGGTTAATATTAAAAATGTACAGTTGACAAATACTCCTACAAACTAGCACATCCAAAATATTTTGAAGACATCATTTTGAAATTCCTAAGTAACCTATCCAAAATAACTAATGTTATTGTCATAAATTTATCATTTACTAGCATTGAAATATGAGGCAGGCAATCCATAAGAATATTCAAAAATATTAAGTGTACTTAACCAATTGTTCTAGATAGCTCAGACATGTCTGCATCACCATCTTAAAAGTTCATTGCCTTCTGAGAAGTAGTTTTCATACTGCTGCTTCATTCAGGCTACCAGGCCTTGCATCTCTTTGTTGCACTGTTTAAATTTTTCTTCCAGATTTTTTAAAACTATCCCTAAATTGTGCCTTTTTTGTGAACTACAACCATGTCAATGCTTTCCTTCAGTTTCCAGGTGCTGAAATCAAAACTATTCTACGCCCCACAGAATATTGTTCCTCTCCCTAAATTGTCTTGAGCCCAGTGTTGGTCTTTCTCCTCAAAATATCACCGTATAGCAGGGGTCAGCAACCCCTGGTGCATGTGCCAGTGTGTGGCAAACGTAGACATTTTGCTTGGCACCTTGGGCTGCAGGGTAGGGAAAGGGCCAGGGCTGCACTGCCACAACAAGGATTTAGGCTCATTTTAGCTTTCCACTATCCACCCAGAAGCACATGTACATCTGCTGCCAGTAATGAGCTGAGCCGGGGCTCTGCAGACCTTGATGGAGCTGCTTGTAGCTTTCCTACCACCTGCTGTGAACAGTTTGGTCTCCGTGGTGGGTAGCAGGGTCCTGCCAAGAGCCTGGGCCAGCTGTGGCAGGCAGCGGAAAGGCTGCAAGCTGTTGCACTGAGGTCTGTGGAGCTTCAGCCCAGTTTGTTACTGGTGGTGGGTACATGTGCACTTCCAGACAGCTGGCAGGAAAGGGTCTGTGGCTGTGCTGCTACAGCAAGGATGGGGCTTCTTGCAGCCCCCCTTTGTCATTCCAGGGGCAGATGAATCTTACAAGTTGAGGCTGGGATGCTTTTGGCATTCCAGCCAAAAACATTGCCAACTCCTGCCGTAATAACATTATTCTTCAGCAAGCTATTATTGTTTCTTGTCATGCTTATTTCTATTACTTATTATTCCTTTTAATAATTTAATATGTTTTAATTTATTAAATCAATAGACACATATCAGACCACACTGAGGGAAAATGGAGTTATTCTGTACTACTATTTTTCATATACTACTACTGAAACCCGCAAAACATTTGCAATTAAATTTTTATTGCAAAAGTATTTATTTCAATACAGGATTTTTAGTTATCCTTTGACTGAATACTTTAATGGAATCAAAACTTCTCACCCTCAAAAAGGCTACACAAAACTGTCCATTTGTAAACACAAGCTTAGGAATATAACTACATACTTTGTCAAAAGTCTGACCTTGTGATTTGTTTATAGTCTTAGAATAAGAGGGCCCTTGTACGCATGAGGAAATTGCCCCTTTTAATGGTTTAATTTTCCTTTTTAATGATTTAATTACGTAACAGTGTACACATTCAGTAGCATGTTATGTTTAAATTTTGTAACTGTTCGTGCTTGGCAATTCTATTTTGGCTTAAATGACTTTTTTTACATAGCAAACTGAAACACATCCCATGTATTTTAGTTTGCTATGGAACAAATTACAGCAATATTCCTTGTGCACAGTGGCCCTATCCAGAGAAAGTGGTAGGGCGAGTGCACAGGGCGCTGGAAGCCCAGTCATGCTCTGGAAAGTTCAGGCTTGGCAGAGCTTCCAGGGCCTTGTGTACCATCTCTGCTACCTTCTCCGGCTGTCGGCATACCCAGCTGCCTTCCTGTTGTCTTCTCAGAGCAGACAGCCCATTCCCAGGTGGTCCCAGGTGGCAGGAAGGTGGTGGGGACAGTGCACAGGGCTCTGGAAGCTCTCCAAGCCCGAGCTTCCCTGAGCACACCTGGGCTTCCAGGCACCATTGGATCTGGCAGGTGCTGCCTGCAAGCTGGGGCTGCACCTGCGCAGCTAGCATCCTGCTTGGATGGCCCGAGGGGGTACCACCACCACAGAGGGAAATACTGCCCCCCTTCCCTTCACCTCAGAAACTGTGCAACCTAGCGGCAGCTCATCCTGCCAGGGGTGCCGAGGGGGGCCTGATCCTTTTTTTTTTTGTCTCCCAGAGTCTGCTTGCAGCTAGGGAGCAAGCTGCTGATGGGCTGCACAGTCCCTGAGCTGTGGGGGACCCTGGTGTTTCCCTCTAGCAGCGGCACCCAGGCAGCACCCACCTGCTGGCACCCTACCCGGGTGGTCCTGGAGAGCACCACTGCTGCAGAGGAAAGCACCAGGGCCCCCTGCAGCTCAGGGCCTGCCTGCAGCGCACCCCGCAGCCACAAGAGGCAGGCAGGCCCTGGGGGAAAAAAAGGATTGGGCCCCTTGCCACTTTTTTTTTCCCCTCCTGCAGAGCCTGCCCACTCCGCAGTGGGGTGGTGCCCTGTGCTTCATTTTAGCTCTGCCTTTCCTGCATATCTGCTTGAAATGCCTCGGGATCTATAATAACAGTACTCTTATTCTGTCTGTCCAGAGCACTCTGGTTGGTTGTTTCAGTAAGCATTGTGACTGGCTGCCAAGATGACCAATTAGATTGCTCTGGACAGACAGAATAAGCCTATTATTACTATAATAATTCTAGATATTTTAACTTTAAACAGTTACTGTGTAAACATAACCTTCCCCTCCTTCATCTGTCAGTCAGGTTTTATTTCCATGCAATTACTTATGCATGAACGTATATCTCAGAAGGTGGTAATGTAGTTAAATTTTATCCAAATTTTGTGAAGCATTTTGTTTTCCTACAATGCTGTAAAGTTAAGCTGCTTCAAGTGACCATCTGATAGGACAAAGAGAATAGATTTATCTAATAAACCAATATATATTGAAAAATAAGTAGCACCTGGAGAAGTCTTTGAATGAGAAACACTTGAAACATTAAGCAGAGGCAAATTCAGTGACAGCTCTAAACTGGATGTAATTGCGTTGGCACCAGTATAATTCATAGCCTAGCTATTCCTTTTTTTAACAGTGACAGCTCATGTGAACACAGTAATAGCACTGTGTCTTTTTAACTAGTTGGTAAATTAGTAGTAACAATTAAATCTAGGACAGTAAGTGAGATTCCTTGTAAAGCTTATTAGAACACTTCAGGAATCTTCAGTGTAGTTCCCAATTGACTGCATCTCTACCAATGGTGGGTAATTGCATCCCTGTAGAAATCAACATAATTATTTAATATTTTAAGGGATGCTGTTAAATGTAAAACAATGTAATATTTTTACCAGTTGATATCAAATTTTGTTCATAAAGTAATTATAATAGCTGTTTCTTGACAATAATGTGGCTTGTCATATAATAGAAAAGTATATGTAAGCATTAACTTTAATATCATATTTTGGCCTAAGGGAGCATATTTTTAGCTTTATTTATACAGTGTGGGAAATATTTAAGACATCATACACACTTCTTGCACTTTAATCAATGTTGTCATATAGCAGTGGCTCCGAACCTTTTTTTGCTATGACCCTAAATCCTGTTCGCGACACCCACTCCTGCCACCGACTCATTCATGCCCAGTGGTGTCAGCAGAGGCTAGGCCCGGCCCGGATCATGGGAAGCAGGAGCAGGAGCAGCAGCAGCAAGAGCTGCATGGACTGTGTGCCAGGAGAGCCCCTCAGGCAGAAGGGGAGGACCCCCCACAACCCCTATTTGGTTGTGCCCCAAGGTTGGGAACACCTGTCATATAGAATAGCCTGCATATATTACTCAACTACTTTTTGTAACTTGACTTTTTCATATTTTGTTATATCCACTTCTATAAAATATAGTTGTTATAAGTATCACTCTTAAGTGAAATAGCATTTATTAAGCATTTAGATGATTGAGGGTTTGTGTGGAAGGTAAATCTCTTCATAAATATTTATTCCCAGCTGTTCTGCTTGGAGGTTATAGTTAAAGGAAACCAGATGTCCCTTAGGCCAGGGGTCGGCAGACTTCTGCCTGTGTGGGCCAGAGCTTATGATCCAGTTGTTTGCATGCTGTAAGTTTCTACCTCTGCATCCCCTTGGAGCATTTGACTGCCAGAACAGCCAGCCACTGTGTAGCAAACCTAAGCTCAAATGCTGTGGAGCAGCAGACAGCATGGCACAGCTCTGTGAAACCAATTCCCCATGCTAAATTGGAGCTCTAGGCCAGATTGGACTCCCTGCCTTTCATAGAAAATGTGATCATTGGTATCTACCAGAAAAACAGTATTTGATTGGTCACACTTTGATACTACTTCAGGGATGCTGGAACGTAAGGCTGTGGGACAATTTTATAAAGCTTGAAATGGGATTTGACTGAGCTCGTTTTCGGAGTATCTTTCTTTCACTCCTTCAAAAGACAGACTCTAGAATCTCTGATTCTAATCCCTGACGTGCCATGGCACTTGGAAAACACTGGCACTCTGCAATAAAGATGATCTAATTCATCTTTTTGTACAGTCTTTTGGCAACCTTCTTGTGAAAAGGATCTTTATGAAATTAAATGATTATTAATTCAGTAGAGTGCTTGCTAAAGGTTTTCCTTAAAATATTAAGAGAAAGCGAATATACTCTACTGGGTTTTTTTCAAGCCTTTATATGACAGCCACTGTTACAGAGTTTTTTTATTTTATGGATGATGGCAGAGGGGTTAGAGGTGCAGGGTACTAGATGTTCCCTTTGAAGCCCCTTTTATCAGAATTGCTTTACTGGTCCGTGCAAGGCACTGCTGACATTCTACCCGGAAAATGAGTTTATAATTTCTGTGATGCACTTAGTTTGTGCTAATTGGGAATCTCTGGTTCGTAAGTAATCTTGTTGGCAGATCAGAGCACACAGCATTGTTTGTGCTTTTTTTTTCAGATGGCAGAAGGTCACAGAAAGAGCAGATTATGTCTTGAGCTCTATAGAACGTTATTTCAACTAACAAGGTCATTGGCTAGAGAATATAGAGAGCTCAGACTGTAGTATATTTAGTCTGAGTTAAGAATAGACGGTGTAAGAAGAGAAAAGAGATCAGAATTTGACAGTCACTCTGTTTGTTCATCATGCTGTGATCCATGGATCCATTTCAGAGTGCTTTTAGTCTGTTTGAGCTCGAAAGCAGAACCAGATCTGTTATTGGAAGCAGGAGAATGGTTTGTCCCTGAACTTTTCTCCAGGTGCTTTTCTGATCTCCATGGCAGCAGGCCGATTTAACCGTACCTCCCTGCTGTTGAGCTTTTTTAAATTTCATTTTTAATTTTAACTAAAATTTTAGCTTGGTTATTTGGCTAACTCCCAGCTGCTAACATGGGGAAAATAAAGCCATGTATTGGAATCACATATGAGGCTACAGGAGGTGGGGAGGGGAGCAGGCAGCTGCTACCTGCCCATCTACTGCTTCTGCACCCACTGCCTCTCCCCTCCGCAGCCCTCATCCCCCTCATCCTTCTCCCTCCACTCCCTACACTGTTTCTGACCCATGTCTCTTCCTCTTCCCACCCTGCCACTTAGTCTTATTCTGACAGTTTTCATCCCCATTGAAGCCTAGGGCTTAGAGCACAGCCCCAGCCTGTCCCCATAACAGCAGTGCCAGGTTCACACCACTGCTATGGATCCAGCTGGGGCGCTGCTCTGTTGTGCTCTAGCTTGGAGTGGGGACAGAGCCTGCCAGAGTGGGGGGCAGAGGCTGTAGGGGGGGATGGAAGGAAGGGGGTTAGGAGCCTGAGGCATTGTGGGGAGAGATGACCAAGAGCAGGGAGGGGCAGGGGCCTGATGCTGCAGGGGAACAGGTAGAAGGCAAAGGCTGTGGGGAGACAGAGGAGGTGTCAGGCATGAACCAGGGCAATGGAGGGCTGGACAGTCAGCCGAAGGCAAGCTGCTCTAGTGCTTCCTTCTACCCCCACTGCCTGTTCCCCTATACTGCTTTCCCTATTGCATGGTGGTGGGGACAAAGTTCCTTCAATAATTAGATTCTATACCTGGAAATTATAACAAAATTATAAATCTCCATGTATAGAATCTACTTGTGGGGACTGTCTTAAATGCAGGGTGTCTTGTATTTGCATAAATATGGTACACTGATCAGTTCTATTTTTGGCAGAAGTCTTTTCAATGCCTTAGTGTGCTTGTACACGAGCACGGAGGCTGCTCCAATGTGCTGTAATTACAGTGTGTCATCTGTAGAATGACAATTACTGCACTCCAGCAGCCTCCTGTGTATCAGCATCCCTGCACTTGAAAATGACCGTGGGGGCACTTGAATTAAAGCCCATTTAACAAGCGTTAGTTCAAGTGCCCCCGCTGCCATTTTGAAGTGTGGGGATGCTGATGCATGAGACACTGTGGCACTTAAATTTAAGTGTCTCTTGGAGATGCTGTAATTAAAGCAACACCTTCCTTTCCCCCTACCACAAAGCATGTGTAAAAGTGCCCTTAGTATACAGGTGAAGATGAAATCTACCTAAGATCTTCTCCTGGGCATATACAGCTTTATGAAAGATCCTGAGTCCCATTCTGGATACATATCGGAAAAGATTGGTTGTCTTAATTCTTTGAAGAAAGGCATTTTTCAGATAAGCATATAGGTACAGTTTTCTAGTTTTGGTGACTTGTCCTTTGTAAAGTTAAAGGCTTCAAACTAAATGGAGTTCTAAAGTAAAGCAGAAGAGTTATTCTCTTTGAGCTGTCAGAGCATGTTGTTAATATCTGGGCTGTTCAGCTGGTGGCCCGTGGGCTGCATCTGCCCCCTCGGGGATTAACCTGTCCCTGGGTTCCTGGTCCAGGTGTGGCTTCTCCTACTGCTCTAGCTGTTGCCAAAATCTCCCAACTCCCTTTTCCTCTTCCAGATCCTGCTTCCTGTCGCTCCCCTAGGGATAGGGCAACACAGTCCACAGGGCTGAGGGAGCCTATGGCTGGGCAATTCAGGGAGACCTGGTGCAAGGGTGTTAGCACAATGTGACTGAGGGAGGTTGCCCACTGTGGTGCATGGCAGGTCCTTGGCCACTCACAAGTTCACTAACCCTACAATATATTACTGAGTAGATTGTCAATTGCCAATGATTTAAAAAAGCTGACTATTGTGGGCCCAAGAGCTCTTGTTTCCTGCCCTGGAATCTTTCAGGCAAGGAGACATGTAAGAAGATAGATCACATTTCTTACTGCCACAGAGATTGACAAGGGTGTGGAGCAAGACAAAATCTGTATCTGTTGGCAATCGGATTTTAGAGTAGTTGCAAACACGAGTAAACCCTTTATGAGGTATGAATGAATGGGATAATTAACTGAACAATTATTTTCCAACTTTCAAATTGTTATACCCTGGACTTTTTACCAGTTGGGTATCAGTCATTCTGTTTGCTACATTGTATACTTTCTAGTCACTGCCTATTCACTGCAGCAAGTTCTTGATTATCTGCAATTTCATGTCCAAATGTCACCCACTTGATTGTCATGTAATCTAGAACTCACTCCTTGAGATGGTTTCTCATGTTTGAAGTTGAAGCTAATAGGTAGGTCATACCTTGGAATGAAAAGGAATTTATATTGCAGTTGATCCACTTGTTGTTCCTACATTGATAAAATGGACTTCAGTGGTGAATGTTGAAAAGGAATGCATTGAAAAGGTACGTCCACACATGCAAGCATGTGTGCTTGCAGCAGCTCAAGTGAAGCGGTGCAAATTTGAGCCAGGGTTTTTTGTCTCAGCATGTGTACCCAGATGTGCACTTTAGTGTAGGGCACATTGTGGGGTTTGCAGGAGGGGAGTAGGAAGTGGGGTGGGGGGATGTGGGGCTCTGTGGGTAGGTGTGGGTGGATTGTGGTGGGAATGGGGGGATCTGCTCAGGAGGGGTGGGTCCCCTGCCCTCAGCAGGGCCCAGCCCCTATGCACAACTCACGGATTCCATCCCCCACAGGGCTACAGGCCTCCCAACAGGGGCCACATGGCCCCCGCAGGGGCTACTACCTTTTCCTGTAGGCCCACGTGCCCCACCCTGCTTGCTCCTCAGCCCCCCAGATTGCTGCCTCGCCTGGCTGTATCCCTCACCAGCTCCTGCAGGTCCCCGATGGCTGTCCCACCCAGCTCCACTCACTCCCCCAGACCCCCAACAGCTGCCCTGCCTGCCTGGTGGGGCAGCTGTTGAGGGAGTGGACTGGGGCTGGGTGGGGAAATGATCTGGGGAGCTTGGGAGTGTGCGGTGCCAGTGGAGGTCCCCCCATGGTCCCCTCCCCCTTCCTCCAGTCCCTGCCCCACCCCTACTTACAAGCATGGAGCCTGGGTCCAGCTCCCTGCAGCTGGCATGCTACCTGCCCTTCATGGGCAGGCAGTGTGCTTCAGCACCAGGGCAAGGACCAGCCACAGAGACACTCATAGCTGGCTACCAGAGTGTCTCTGTGAAGGACTTAGCCTCCGGTTGCCTCAGGGCATAGTCCGGGACTTTGCCCTGCCTCACTTCCCTCCTTCCCTCTCTCCGGAGGCCCCCCGGGCCATTTTGGGGGCAGGGCTTGACCCCAGAAGATCCAGGGTTTGAATTTTGCCCCCATTTTTTCATTCCTGCATGTGCCTCTTGCTGCATCTCAAAGGGCTTTGAGACTCTCAAAGAAGCATGTGCACACTTGTGTGGGCGCGCCCAGGGTGTATATCCATTTTAAGCTTGCATTTTGTACTCAAATGAATTTCAAGAGCAAATCTGAGTATTTTCAGCTCTTTTATTTATACTCACTTTTAAAATACGTCTATATGTCTCTGTCATGCCATCACTGTTCACCTGCAGTAAATTCATTTAACGAAGAAACTAGAGGGGTTGGTGAAGTTCATAATCTTTCCAGGTAATGTACTCAAATTCAGAGTTGTGAAAAAATAGAATGGTAATTACGGTAAAGTTGCAGGGGTTTTTGTCAACAGACATAGGAGACTAAATAGAGCGTAACGTAGATTCTTTAAAAGCTTTTTAAAACTCCTTGAAGAGATGTACACAGCAAAACAAAATGTCACTGACAAGGGTATCTCAGTGATATGGAATATATTTTGTGCACAAGCAGTTATGAAGTAGCACTTACTTTTCCCACTTTTCTGCTGACCTACACTAGCAAACTGGGACATGAAGCACTATGAAGTTGGAGAGAAAGGTGGTATAAGACAATCATTGTAGCCCCATGTTGCAAATATTTCAGATGGAAAATGTCTTTAATATGAATGGGATGCTCCCTTGAACGAATGTACACATTACATTACTTAAGTGTTTTTGTAATCAGTGCTATTATGTTTTGTGTGAGATGCCAGATTGAGCTGCCATATCCAGATAAAGTGATATAAAGTAGGTTTCCTGTTATCAGACTTCTTACCCTGGCAACAATATTCTGTACCATTTGTAATCTAGAAATTAATTAGGAAAGTGGACTGTTTGCTTTAGAATGTATTGAAAGAGTCAGGAGGGTGATGTAAGGAGGAAAATGATACATTTCAGGGGAGGGATAGGATGGAAGAAAAGCGAGAAATTTGCAATATAGCATTTTCATTCTAATGTTTATAATTCATCTATCAGAGGGACCATAATGGATGTGATAATACTCCTCACAGTTATTTGTATCTGTAATGTAAGTTGGCTTTAAATGATCTGAGCAGACTCCTGCAGAGGGAAGAGTATATGAAAGCATTTTTGGAGTCCAGTAATCTGTTTCAAAATTAATTACTCTTCAAATGAGTGATGCTTTTAAAGTTATAGAGCTCTCCAGTGGCTTTCTATGTTATTTTATACACAAAATACCATCCTCATGACACTTTATTTTAGGAGTAAATTTAAGGTAACTTTATTTACTCAATATGCTTTCCTGTTCTAAGCTATATTGAAGTCATCTGATGGTACTATAACTTGAATATTAATTTTAATGAAATTAGCTTTTTATTATTCCAATAAAATCACTGATAGTTATAAATTTACCATTATCAAATATTTGCTAATTTTTTAGAGTTAAAACCCCTAAAGCTATAAATGTATTTTTCTTTTGCAGGGGATCTTTCCTGCCAATTATATTCACCTGAAAAAAGCAATAGTCAGCAACAGAGGGTGAGTATTTTTCTTGATTATTAAGAAACTGCAGTATTTGTATAAAGGAGAACACAGTCCAAGAAACAATTCAGTTGGATTATTTAAAGTAACAGTATTTAAATGTTTTCCTGACTCTTTAATCATTTTTGTGTATGCTGCACTTTTTAAAACTTGAAAATCAAATGTTGCTTTATAGAGGTTGTCCACCATTTATAAAATCTTATGAATTTTTTTCTTTTTAGTATTGCAAAAACAAATATCTTTCTGGCTGTACACTGTGAGAGTAACTCCATGAATAATAATAATATAATTAGTAATGAACTTTTTAAAGAAACCATTCCCTCCACTGTTTCTTATTTATTCATTTTTTTTTAAGCATGAATAGGTGAAGTTTTATAAATTGCAATACACCTAGTGGGTTGTGGGAGATAACCCATAAAAATAGCAAGCACCTCAAATATTCTTATGATGACTTCCAATGACATTCAGTGTGGGGGGGGACCCTGAAAGTAAAATTTTCAAAACACTGAAGTTTATGACCTGAAGTCACATTTTCAACAGTGACTTAGGCAAGCTTTTTTGAAAAAATTGTGGGGGATATGTTTACGTTGAAATTGGAAAATCTCATTAAAACATAGGTAAGCATACTTGTTGTTTTTAGTAGTGAAGAGGTAGTGACACAGATTTCAATAGAAGTTTTAGCTGCTTACTGCTGAGTATGGCCGTGTGCTCTGTTTGCTGGCCTGAACTTTTGTGTGTCGCTTTGCATTCACTGCTATTATTATCATCTGTTCTTGTCCAAAAAAGTCTCCCCATGTAGCATTCATGTCTCCAAATTGCATTACTTGCTCTAAAGCGGGTGTCAAACTCATCTGAGCCCATGGGGATGATCCATTGGCCAGATCAGGCCCATGGACTGGCTGAGAAGGGCACCATGTATGGTGTGCATATTGGGCCCTGTGTGCAGAACTCATTTGGCAGGGTGTGGGTCAACTCAGACCCATGGGCAGCACCTGGGCTAGAAGACAGGGTTCTGTAGGCCAGATCTGGTGTACAGTGCTTAACTTTCATACCCAAACTTTCATGCTGTAAAGCAGTGATTCTCAATTAGGGTGCCATTAGATTTTCTTAATGGTGCCATAGGATGGTGCAAAATAATTGTGCTATTAAGCATACAAGCACCTAAACATGATTCACCAGATAAACCCAAAGATGTCAAATAACATATTTACTTGCATACCCCACACACCTTTCCAAAATTGGGGGGTGTATCTTAAGCAGGGAAGCTGATTTTTCTTTGGAGTATAGAAACAGGAAGAGGCTGTACTCCAATAGCTGCCAAAAATGGTTGCCACTTCTTTCTGGAAAAGCTGGCAGCAGAGGCAGCTTTTGATGTTAACCCTCACACAGCTATTAGCTAAGCAGAATAGGTTCTCAGTAGTAGCAGATTAGCTGACTTGGCAAGTGAGCTGCTGCATGCCATCTGTAGTACACTGATGAGGCTTGTGATGTGGAAATATCACTCTGTTATTTACAGGAACTTGTACAACGAACTAATTACAGTAAAGAAGTAACAAGTCTTGCTACTGCTCTTGCAGTGGTCTGGAGCCTCACCTTGTTGCTGTCCTACTATGTGAGGAACCTCGTGCTGCCTCACCCTTACTGACTCCTGGGATGCTATGCTTCCTGGATACTCTGTTTCCAGGAGGATTTACTTTATGGCCCCTGACAGATGTTATACTTAATAGATGAGTAACTTGTTAATCGTGTCTTAAGTAGTGACCTGGCTCCATGTTCAATTGAGTAATGGCAAGATAAAATGAGGACTAAGTCTCAAAGTTATTATACAGAATAATAACTTTATGGTTGCTTTATATCATGCCTTTAATTGAATATGTGACCAGTGCTCCCAGCCTTCAGAACATGCTGGAGCTCTTCAAGACTACTGTGTGCTCCAGAGGCTGGGAACACTTGTCAGCTGATGGGTTCCCAGCCAGGGAATGCATGGTACGCTCCCCCAGCTGGGAGCCCCGATCACATGAGGCAAAGCAGGAAGCACCATTTTGGGGATTGTGTATCAGATCCCATTGTGCTTTTAATTTAACATCTGTCAGAGCCCTGTGTCTCACAGTTGGCTATGACTATGGAAAAATATTTTTTGTACATTCTGCCTTGCAAAAACAAGGTGTGTGTGTGTCTCTTATTTGGGAGGGCATAGTATGCAATAAAATATGGTAAGCCTCCGTGTTGTCGGAAACATTTTGATCTGTTGTGTTGTTATGACTTCTTTGCAACGGAAGAATTGCTCTTATTTTTCCATAGTCAAAAACTAAGTAAAGGCAAAGAGGGATGTTTTGAGTCTCAACAAGAGGTACCCTAAAAATGTTGAGAATTGCTGTTCCAAAGGCATGTCTATGCAGTACATTTACAAGACTAGGCAAAGAAATGCTGCAGCACTGGTTTTCAAACTGCCTAAAGTCATATCACATTTATATCGCTTCTTCTGCCATGGAACCCCTAGCCCTGTCTCCCAGGCTGTGTGAGTTGATATGGAGTCAGGGAACCCAGCATAGCAGTGGCAGCCACCATTACCCCAGTCTCTTTATGGAACTCCTGATGACCTTTTGCATAACCCCAGGGTTTTGTGGAACAAAGTTTGAAAACCACTGTGCTGAAAAATTTGCATGGACTGCTTCCTAAATCAGAAATGTCAGTGCTGGCACTGCGCTTTGGGAAGGCCAGTTAAGAGTGCTGAGCACCTGTGCTAATTAACCCGTTCCCATGCTAATTATCCTCCTGTTATGCTTTATGAATGTAGCTATGCTCTCTCTGGTTAGGAGGCAGCTGATGTGGAGTGGTGTGAAGTGCTTGAGAGAGCTGCTGCTTGGCTTAGTAAATTTACTATGTAGGCATGGCTTAAATGACTTTGAGGATGTGCCAATTCTGATGTCTAATCATTAATGCTTAAGCACAGGATTTGAAGTCAGCAAGTGATATTTAGGAGCTTATCTCCAAAAAAATAAGTCATCCACTTCACACAGTCAAACCAAACAAATAGAAGGCCCTGATGTTCTACAGTTCCTTTTCTCCAATATTTAGTCAAGGTTAACATTTGCCAAGTAAGTGAACTAGTAAGTTGTAAAATGGCTTGCAACTTAACGTGTCAAAGACATTGAATCATTAAAGACTGAAAAAACTATGGTGTTAGGAAAAGAACTGAAACTATTCTTGTTACATGTCCCAAAGGAATATCAACATCCAAGGGGAACAGTGAAGTCAATAACAAACTTGATGTATGTGGACCCAAAACTCCTTGCCTAAAGGAGTTCCTGGAAATTATGACTAAACTACACAGTTAATAATACTGCAGTTAATCATTTTGGAAAGAACTGCTCTAGCAGTCTGAAGAACTCTTGCAGATGATGACAAAATAGCAGAACAGAAACACTGTCCAAAACATAGACAGTAAGAACTTAAGTGCCATAATGGGTCAGAACAGTGGTCCATCTAGCCCAGTATCCTGTCTTCAGCAGTAGCAGAAGTGGATACTATACCAGGGGAACATTAGACCAGATATCTCTAGTGATCTACCCCATTTATTATCCTCCCTGGTATCTACCATCATTGGTTTAGTGATGCCAGTGGAAACATCTCCAACCATTCTATTCAACAGTTATTGTTAGATGCATCCATTAATCTATCTATTCCCTTTTTGAACTTGACTATGTTGATTGCCTCTACCACCTCCTGTGGCAATGAATTCTACAAATTAACTGCGCATTGCAGAAAGAAGTACTTTGTACTAGTACTAAAGTTCTAGTAATCTGGGATTTGATGAATAATAGAGATGCACCTATATATTAGTCACATATAGGATTGGCACAGATAAAAGGAAAACTAACAATATCAACCATAGGCTTTTTGGCCAGTCTAGCCAATAATGTTACCAATAAATGCTGCATGCATGTGTGTAGCTACAGCATATACATGGCCAGGAATGCAACTTGGCATGTTGAAGAGCAGCATCCAAATGCTAAATCGGGGGGGCGTGGCATTTGGTGGGGAGCAGATTGAGGCCCCCAGAGAGAGAGGGAGTGGTGCAGGGGCCAGGGGCAGATGTGGCCCAGTCAGGGCAGTGAGTGCGACGCCACCAGGAACAAGGTGGAGTCTTGGGCAGCTTGTTCGGGGAGGAGGAGGGGGAGCAGCTCCCCGCTGCTCTGCACACCCCTGGGACAGACGTGCACAAATCTGGGGTGGCATGGGGTGGGGACTGACTTGTCACCCTGGGCTCAGGGCCAGGGGCTGTGATGGCCTCTTTCTGGCAGGAGGGCTAGGAGCCGGGGGGTGTGAGTTGGCTATGGGGAATTCTGAGGTGGCTGTAGTCCACTCTGTAGCCACCCTTCCCAGTGCTGCCCCTACCTACCCTGAACGTAGTCTCAGCCCAGTTCTTCCTCCCTTTCTCCCCCCCCCCCCCGGGAAGTGGCTGGCATAGCCTCTGGCACCAAGCCTGCAGCAGACAGCCCACCCTTGTCCCATGCACAAATCCAGGTGGCTACATACCCTCCCTGTGCCTCCCCCCAGGGGTTCACGCAGCATCAGGGAGCCACCCCCCTTTCCACACCCTGGACAACTCACCTCTGGCTCCACCCCACTCCTGGCAGGATTGCATTCATCACCCTGGCTGGGCACTGCCTGCCCCTGTCCTATTCCCTTCCTCACCATGGGGGCCTCGATCTGCCCCTCCCATGCCCCCACCCCCTTCCCCCCTACAGGCTTGTCGGGAGGAGGCTGCTCTCCAAGGTGCTGGGCTGCATATCAGCTGTCCACCAGCATGGACCAATATGGCTGGTTAATAATTGGCCATTGGTATTGGCCCAAAAAGTCTTTATTGGTGCACCCCAATGAATAACAGTTTCCTGTTCACACCCTTCATGATTTTTCTTTGACTTTTGTCATATCCCTCCTCAGTCTTCTCCTTTTCAATTTGAAGACTCCTTTCTAGCCTCTCTTGGCATGGCAGCTGTTTCATGGTCATGATTTTGGTTGCCCTTTTTTTGGTACCTTTCCAATTCCAGCATGTCCTTCTTGTGATGTGAAGGTCAGAACTGTACACACTATTTAATATGGGGGTGCACCAAAGGTTCCTGTAATGGCACAATAATGTTTTCTGTTTTGTTTTCAATTCCATTCTTAAAGATGGCCAAGATTTTGTTGGTCTTTTTGGTTGCTGCTGCACATTGTGCTGACTTTCTTAGAGAGCTGTCTACAGTGACTCTAGTGTCCCTTTCTGGAGTCATAAGAGCTATGTCAGAACCCAGTATTGTGTACATATAGTTGAAGTTATTTTTCCATATGTGCACTCCTTGAACTTGTCAACATTGAAGTTCATCTGCTAATTTTTTTTGCCCACTCACTTAGCTTGGTGACATCTTTCTGTAGCTCCTCTCCATCCTTTTGGGATTTGACTAATCAGAATAATTTGGTATAGTCTGCAAACTATGAGATTTTACCATACACCCCCATTTCCAAATCATTGATGAAAATGTTGAATGAATTTGAGCCAAAAGAGATCCTTGCAGGACCCCACTTTTGACTTCCTTCCTTCCTGAAAAGTGACTGTTTAACCCTACCTTTTGCTTCCTATCTTTTAACCAGCTCTCTATCTATGAAAGAACCTTTCCTCCAGTCCTGTGGCAACACAATGTTTTAAAAGCCTTTGTTGAAAGACTATTGAAAGGAAAGCGTTTTGTGAAAGTCCAAATATATTATGTCAACTACATCACTCTTGTCCATATGCCTGTTAACACCTTCAAAGAACTCCAGCAGATTGGTGAGGCAGGATTTCCCTTTAGAAAAACCATGCTGACTCTTCCCCAGCAGATCATATTTGTCCACGTGACTGTTGATTTTGTTGTTTGCTATAGATTCTGCCAATTTGCCAAGGGTAGCAGTGGGATTCATTGGTTTTTTAGTTCACAGAATCAGCTCTGGAGCCCTTTTTAAAGGTGGGTTATGTTGGCAACCTGCCAGTCCTCTAGCACAGAGGCCGTTTGTTACAATAGGTTACATAATATTGCCAACAGTTCCGCAATTTCACTTTTGAATTCCTTCATAACTCTTGGGTGAATGCCATCTGATCTTGGGGACTTACTAATATTTAATGTTTCCATCTTTTCTACAAATACTTCTCTTGTCACTTCTGTATGGTCCAATTCTACAGACCCATCTACTAGGAAGGATTGATTTGGCATGGGAATTTCCTCAGTATCCTTTGCAATACAAACACAATGAAAAGAATTCAATCAGCTTCTCTGCTATAGTGTTATCATTCCTGAGTACACCTTGGTCTTCTAATGGTCCCCCTGATTCTCTTGCTGGCTTCCTGCTTCTGATTTTAAAAGTTTTTTTTACTATTAACTTTAGCATCCTTTGCTAGATGCTTCTCACATCCTTCTTTGGACTGCCTTATTTTGCTTTTACATTTGATCTGCCAGTGTTTGTGAGCTTTCCTATTTTTCTCATTTGCCCTTGAATGTCATTCTTAACTCTGCAAGTAAATCATGCAGGAGTTTCATTGACCACCCGGTATCCTTTTTGATTTGTGGTATAGACTTTTCCTCTTCCTCTCAGATGGTATTTTAAACAGCTTTTCAGCTGCCTGCAATCTTGTTTTCGTGTCCTCCCACTAGAATGTTGAATCTGATGGTTACAATCACGATAACAGGGTTGTTGGCTCACCAACAGATATTTCTTGAGCCAGGTCCCACGCGTTACTCAGGATTAGGTCTAGAATTTTCTTGTGGAGAAAACTGAAGACATCTGTTTGCAGCCTCAGTTATTTAAGATGGCTTACATAGTATGATGCTGCCTTGAGCAAGGTGGGGGGAAGGGAGAATTAGACTTGATGACCTCATGAAGACCTTTTCTGCCCTCATGTTTTGTGATTCTAAGAGTTGAGCTCTGAGTCTTATTCTGGTGAGCTAATACTGAAGACCAAGTTGACAGAGTTGACTCCATCAACATAGAAGAAATGGACTGCCTATGGAACTACACCAACAGCCACAGGTGTTGGCATTGCCTTAGTCAAACACCACTTCATCTGCTGGACCAGTCATAGTGCCAATGCGTATTGTGCGATTGACTAGCTAGGCAGTGAATATTTTATTAGTCAAAACCTTTCATGGTACTTGCAGATCTATCTATAAATCTGTCAGAAGTGGTTGGTTTATTAGAGCGCTTGATTTAATCTCCAGTCAATATCAGTTTTGTCTCAATTTGATGGGCACCAACCTATCTATTTGCCAGGGACTCCAGACAGAACTGTTTCATTCAGAGGGTAAGTCTACACCTCTTTTTTTCTTCTCCCCAGAGCACTGCTTTTTTATCTTCTCAGCAGCTCCTTAAGTCATTACCAAAGTCCTGGCAATGATGGCTGCTTATCTCTATAAATTAGAAATTCAGATAATTCTTGAAATTCAGATAATCCTTGTCAGGATGGTTGACTGGTTCAGGGAAAATATGTAAGGCAAATAACCAGTTTGGTTAACTTGATCGTCTGTCATCCCCTTCTAGGGCTAAAGGCCCATAAGTAAATATTCACCTTGAAACATTCAGGCCATGGAGTTCATCAGAACAATGTTAGATTTTTGGTTATGCAAAAATCTAGAACCCTTGGTTTACAGATGATACCTTTTATTAGACCAACTGAGGAAATCATTTTTTTTTTTTTTTGAGATTTCTGGTTAGTAATTTATCATGCTCAACAAGATCTTTCCCAGCTGACACAGATGCTCAGTGCCAGTAGGATCACATCAACAAGTCCATTCACAAGCTCTGAGCCAGAAGACCATGTACTGAAGGCACTTTTGGTTCCCCTGACCTCAGTATTGATTTTGAAAACCTTGGAGCTCATCGGGTATGGACACATAACAAAAGAATGGACATGCCTCACCTTAGGGGCCATGTGGTAGCACACACGTATGTTACGTGGCATGTCAGTTTTTACCAGTATATTTGCCCAGCAGATATGAACCCTTCAAAAGTCCTATCCATATTAAACTGGTGGACAGAACAATATACAGTATACAATGGAGTCTTCTTCTTGGTGCCTCTTTCTGCCCAGATCTTGGTGATGGATTCCCTTACTTAGGTTGATCCTCTGGGGTCCCTTCCAGCCCAAATGTCTATGAAATCTCAGTCATCTCAGGATTCAAGGATTGCAGACATTTCAGAAAGTCATACTATATATAAGCCTCTTGGAGTTCAGTGCCATATGATTAGAATGCAAGGTATTCCTAACCTTGGTTTAGGGTCTTCTAGAAGGGTTTTACCTTTCAAGTGCTGATAGATAGTCTCACTGTGAAGTTTTGTTATTCTGGCAGAAGGTGACATCTTTGGACCTCAGTGTATACTACATCATGTTACATTACCCTGTCACAGTCTACAAAAAAAATCCCTGTTAAGTGGATCTGCTAGGATTTGTCAGACTCTCTCAAATAATCCAGGTTCTCTGATGGAATGAATTTGGTGACTTGTCTGATCAAGTGGCAGCTTCTTTAAAACTTAGTTTCCTTGAAGCAAAGTGTAATTCTTCATTATAATTGCCAGCCTTAGAGCTGGTTGGATGAATTCCATAAAGGACAAGTGAACATTTAAGGTTCAAAATGTCTGTCTTTCTCCCTTTGAGTGCTTCTCTATATGCACAATCCATTCTTGGCATGCTTGTGCTTCAGGCTTAGAGAGGTTTAGCTATAATAGTACTTATGTAGCACGTATGTGCCCCACTTTTTCTCATACTCGCTATGGAGGGTGTAAAGCTCCTCAGTTTCCCTCTCCTACCTCTGGTTCAGGATGGACCTTTGTATGCTCAGCTTTCAGCTTTACTGCCTCTTTCAAAACCCTTTTATGTTAGTGTGGTAGTTTATAGATGTTAATGTTTTGTTCTAGTTTTTTTTGTTTTTAAACTATTTTCTGCATGACTGTGGCCAAGCAGAAAAAGTATGAGTTGAAATGTGCCAAGTATCTTTTTTCCAGAATTAGTAAAGCTTCATTTTTTGCCTAATTTGAAAAGACTTCAGTTTCAAGGTTTCAACATGCTTTTTTCTAGGTCTTTTACCCTGTATTCTTCCTCTTTTGATGATGAACATGAAAAATGTCTCAAGTACCTAGAATGATATCCCTGGGAAATGTGCCTTATATTTTCTCATCACTTTCTGGGATAAGAAAGACTGTGAAATGAGGCTTCAGGTTCTCATGCTTGGAAAATTGATATGAACCATCTTGGGTTATGGAATCCTAATGGGTGCTAATACCCAAAAGGCACAAGCTCTCTAGCAAAAAACACCTTGTCACTGGCACCTGACAAGTCATCTTCTGGTGATCCCCAAGTTTAAAGTGAGCCTAAAGATTTTCACCCCTCATTTCTCATCCTCTCCTTGCTCTTTAGGGGCAAAGATTGGAAGAGCCTCAGTACTGATAAGTCAGCACCTACATGTGAATCCAGAGGGTGCTTCCACAGGTACTGACTCAAGCTTGTTTAGGGATACCTTCACAGAGCACTGCATAAGAACCGTCTCCAGCACTGGGTCTGTTGCTACTAGCATTTGGTCTACTCTGTTCAGTTTCTTCTTTTGGATCTAAGGCGGGCTATGACTTAAATTGATCAGATAAGTACTTGCCAAAGTTTATTTCGTCCACCTTTGTATCCTACAGGAGTGCAGGACTCCCTCAGGGAGAGATACTGAATGTTAGATATTGTTTTGTGTCTACCCTTACTGCATCTGATGACACTAGAGCAGACTTTCCTGGTCATTGGAAAGTAGGTTTGGAAGAAACCTCACAAAGTCATCTAGTCCAGTCCCGGGCTCAAGGCAGGATCATCCATGACTAATCCATCACAGACAAATGTCTGTCTGACCTGCTCTTGAAAGCTTCCAAAAGTGGAGTGTGCACAGGTTCCCTAGATAACCTATTCTAATGCTTGACTATCCTCATAGTCAGAACCTTCCTCTTACTCTCAAAGCTAAATTTCCTCAGCTGCAGCTTGAGTTTGTTGCCCTATTCCTGTCCCCTTTTCACCACTGAGAAAAACCAATCTCCATTCTCTCTATAATCACTCTTCAGATTTTTGAAGGCTGTTATCCAATTCTCGGCCCCCGCCCCCCGGCTGGGGGGGGGTTGGTGTGCGGTTCCCTGTGTGGTGGGGGGTGGGGGGGGGGGGTGTGTGTGGCGGGGGTGGCGGTGGGGAATAGAACGAAATAATCACTTCCCTTGATTTGCAAGAGATAGCCACTCACCTGTGGTGATCCCAACCTACTGTCTTCCCTGTCTTCCTGATTTTGTCTCTGAAGGTTCTTGCTATATTCTGGTAAGCTTCCTTGGTGACCTGCTCATTTCTTTTAATGCCTGTATGCTTTTCTTTTGCATTTCAGGCATCCTAGAAGATGCTTGTGCAGCCCTATTGGTCTCTTATTATTTTTCTTGTACTTTCATCACGTTGGAACAGTTTCTTTTTCAGCTTCTAATACTGTGCCCTTTAGAAGCTCCCAGCCCTCTTTCATGCCTTTTATTGTTCAGTCTGTCTTCCCATGGCACCATGCCTGTTAACTCTTTGAGTTGATTGAAATCTGCTGTTTTGAAATCTAGCATCCTAGTTCTGTTGACCTCATGCTTTCCCTGTTTTAGTATCTTTCTCCATCTTTCATATAGCATCAGATTTCAACTTTCAAATCTATGAGCCCCTGTCTGGTGTTATTGCTCAATGTGCAGATTCCACCTGCCCATATGGGCACTTGTAAAGAGCTTTCAATTTACGTGCTATGCTGTTTGTTGGACACTGCATTTACAGAGGGGGCTTTCCAAGATTTTCAACTTGTGAATTGTTCTTTTGAAGTGTCCATATGCAGATCTCAGTCTGTTCAGCTTCACCCATACTTCTCTGTCAAGGTTGTGCCTAGTGGAGGACTCATTTGGTGTTGGTATAAAATGCTATAGGTATTGGTCTCCCCCAATAGTCAGCCCACTGTGTTGCTGTCAATAGGTTTGGTTTAACATTCCTAGTCTCTTCCAAGAGCTGATGGGCTACATGTATAAATGGTTTATGACTTTTAAGCCTCTTAAGCCTCCATCTATTCAGGTCTTCAGTTAACAGTTGATGGAGCAGGTGATTTTCATCATCTCTTGCCTCTTGCAAGTAATGATGTTACAGTCTGTCATCTTATATCACTTAGTCTAATGCCTGAGAGTACAGAGAGTACATCTGTGTGCATGTAAGTTGTGCAGCCTGTTATGAGTCACAGTGCACTGTTAAATACAGTGTCAAGCTTTTTAGTGTGACAACTTCTGGACCATACAGGAGCCCAATATTCTACTGGGGCATATACCATTGTGAGTGTGGTGGTTCTGAGCATTTTGAAGTTGGCACTCTATGTTGTCATGGTTTAAACATCTTTAGGCAGCTACACGTTCAGAGACTTTTTTGCTGACCTTCTGAATATGACGTTTATAGGTGAGGGAATGTTTTAATACGTCTCCTAGTTTGGTTGGGAGATGCTCATGGGGAAGGATGTGGTTGTCTAGTCTTGATATTCAGCATGCTCTCGGTTCAACAGTTGTCCTGGTGAAAGAGTGATGATACTGATTTATTGATGTTCAACTTCAAGCACCACTTGTGGAGACAGTCAGCAATGAGTTCCATATCAGTACTCAGCATCTTTTTCCACTTCTGTCATGTCAGTTCCTTGAGCTTCTATGGCATCATTATTGGCATACATATATCGCTTAGAAGTATGTAGGAGGTCTGAATGATGTACATTGAAAAGTATTAGCGGTAGCACTGAACCTTGGGGGACTCCATTCTTCACAGTTTGTACTCTGCTTTTTTTCCTCTTTGGCAAGTAGTGAGTTTGAGTGATTTGCTGGAGATCATGTTTATGATTAAAGCTCATAGCTCGCAGTCAAGTATCATAGGATGCAGTTTGTATTTGAGGCCTTGGTGCCATACATATATCATAGACGCCTGTAAGGTTGATAAAGATTTTGCGTGTTTTCTGCTTATTACAAATCTGTTTTTTTATCTCAGATGCAAGTAATGTATCTTGGTCAGTGATACACCACTTTTTCTGAAAGCTAGCTTGTTCTTTTGTGAGGTGGGGATCAATGATGTTCTCTAGTCTATTTAGGATTATATGCTCCATGAATTTCTATGTAATACAGAGTAGTGAGATGGGTTGATAGCTTTTTGGATCCTCTGGTGGTTTATTGAGTTTCAGGATAGCAGCTATCTCAGCTTTTCTCCAGATCTTTGGAAATCTGTTATTTTCTAGACATTTATGTGAATTTCTGAAGCCATCTTTTCATTGCAATTCTGAGCTTGGTAACTAATTCTGGGAATAGCTTATGTGGTCCAACAGCCTTGCCAGTCTTGATAGCTTTAATAGCTATATTGAACTCATTATTGGAGATGGGAGCAGTTAAATTAAGGTTGACATTAGATGATTTAAGTTGTTTGAGAGTCTGGTGTCTAATCATTTCTGTGTTTTGCTTACTTAGGTTACTGTACTTGTTGTTGCATAGTATTTTTGTAATAGAGTTTGCTGACATGGAGGAATGCCATTTTTTGATGCCTTTGCTTGTAAAGCAGTTAATGATGCACCATGCTTGCCTGCTCAAGTGGGTTATATTCAATCCGTCTATGGTAGTGAGCCATCTCTCCTTGTTCATATGGCTCAAAGTGGTAGCCAGCTGTCCTGTCATTCTTTTTACAGTTGCAGGGTCCTTGCATTGTTTGATAATGGTAAAGAGCTATTCACACTGCTCATCCCATAATAACTTCTATAGGCTCTAAATCTGGGCAAAATATGGCATGTGAGCTGGATTTGTCCTGTGGAGGGACTTTATCCAGCCTGCAGTGGGTCCCTTGGTCCAAGCTGGCCTAGGCATCATTCAGCCTGTGGCATGTCCTGCTGCCCCTGGGCGTACAGTGGGTTTGGGGCAGCTCCATGGCTGGTGATGGCTCTTTCCAGCTGCTACTGCTTCTGGCCCCAGCCCCATGGAGACTGGGCCTGCCCTGTGCCTGCTCTGGACTGCTTGCTCTCACTAGGCCACGGTGTCAGTGGTGGCTGGGCCAAAGCTGCTGCTGAGCACAGTGGAAAAGCAGTTGCCTTCTACCTTGTCACTTCTGGCCCTTCTTGCTACAGCTGCCTGGAGCCCATGCCCAGGCTGCTCTGTGGCTCCTCTCTGCTGCAGTCACCAATGCTGCCTCCAGACCACTCAGCGGGGCTGTGGTGGCAATAGAGAGGAGCTGCAGGCAGCCTGGTTGTGGACTCCAGGTGGCTGCAGCAATAAGGTCCTAGCTGATCCAGAGCTGGTCCACTACCAGCCAGGGTGAGTCCACAGCTGGTTTGGGTGAGATCAGGGCCGACGCTATGTGCTCAGTTGCTACTGGGCACTGGTGGTGTGGGAGGGAGATGCTGACTGGCCCACAGCAGCTCCCCAAAACTGCCTATGTAGTCTGCAGGCCCCAACAATTGCCCACCCTTGCTCTAGGTACACAGAGTTTGGCTATTTCAATGAGACAGTTTGTAAATGTACTGTAGCCTTGATTAGTGTTGGTTTCTGATGAATCCTCTAATTGGTTTGTGCTCTCATTGGTCAGCCTTTGGTATTTTTCATAGATTCGTAGATGTTAGGGCCAGAAGGAACCTCAATGGATCATCAAGTCCAACCCCCTACATAGGCAGGAAAGAGTGCTGGATTCAGGTGACCCCAGCCAGATACCAGCTAACTTCCTCTTGAAGACCCCCAGGGTAGGGAAGAGCACTACCTCCCTTGGGAGCCCATTCCAGATTTTGGATACTGTAGCTGTGAAGAAGTTCTTCCTAATGTCCAATCTAAATCTGCTCTCCGCTAGTTTGTGGTCATTATTTCTTGTGACCCCCAGGGGCACCTTGGTAAGTAGAGCCTCACCAATTCCCTTCTGCGCCCCCATGATGAACTTATAGGCAGCCACAACCTTCTTTTGTGGAGGCTGAAGAGGTCCAGGTGCCCTACTCTCTCCTCGTAGGGCTTGGCCTGCAAGCCCTTAACCATACAAGTGGCCCTTCTCTGGACCTTCTCCGGGTTATCCACATCCCTCTTGAAGTGTGACGCCACAAAATTTCTGCCAATCTGCCTTCCGAAAGTTCTATCTTGGAGTTGGTCTGGATAGTATAGGTGAAAAATCATATTGTCAAGGTTGATGATTGAGGGTCTGTGCTGAGATGCTGGAAACTTGTCAAATACGTTTCTTATTGGTATTTCATTTGAGTAACCATTCCACCAGGAAAGATCTTGGTTTGTCTAAATGTTCCAGCATCCAGACTGTGGCTCCTTTGGGTCATATATGAGAGTTATGTCATTCAGACTTGCCCAGAGACGAGGATTGTCCCTGTTGCTACTCTTAACAGAGTACCTTCAGTCTTAATGTTGACAATGGAAGTCACCTACATATAAGGTTGTCTGGCTATAAATAGGCAGGGATGTGACTGACATCTGCACAGACAGTAGCTTGTATACATTGATGATGATTAGGTCATTTAACTTGGACAGCACTCCATTCTTTTGCATTGTCGGGGGGCGTCCATCCATGCCTGGACATGCACTTTGGTGTGGGGCAAGTTGTGCCACTTGGGGCAAAATGCCCCTGCCCAGCTCCTTTTATATAAGCAGCCAGGGGTGGCTAGAGTCTGGCACCAGCACTTGTGCTGGACCCAGCAGTATAAAAATGTGCTCTGGCAAGCAGCTCAGGCCTACTTGCTCTTGGGAGCTTCTGGGGTCCGGCTAATTGGTATCTTGGCCCTTGTGCCAGCTGGACTGCTGAAACAGCCTTAATGGAGAGTTTCCTGCACCCTCTACCCACTGTAGCAGTCTGGTAATGTGGGCTGCTGCCTGGGTATGACCTGTTGCCACCTGCAACAGTATGTGGCCCCAAGGGTGCATGCCTGCCAGACCCAGATGGGGACTGCTTAGCCACAGCAGAGGCATCTGCACCTCTGGGCCAGCTGTCAAAGGGGTGTGGCTGCACAGTTGGCCTTTGTGCAGCACCACTGCCACGTGTGCCACTGCCCTGCCATCTGGGAAGCTATCTCCCAGGAGATGTTCTTAGTGTGATGACCTGCTTTGAACTATCAAAGCATGTCGTCCTTGCCCCAAGTGGCCAGGAGGTCAGCCATCTTCAGCTGAGCCCTGGGTGCCAGCCCCGAGCAGGCTCCTCTGCCTGGGTCCTGCCACTTGCCTCACTAGGAGGAATTCCGGTGTTTGCTGTTTAAAAACTGCAGTATCTCTAATAAAAAAAATCTCAAATTCACTCTTGAAAATACCCCAACATCCATCCATCCATGATCTTCCACAATTAAAACAAAAGACCACTATATATTTATATGGAGTGTGGGAAATCAGTTGGGCAATGTTTTATTGATATATTCAGAGATGTAGGTTTTCCAGAAAATTTAGAATTGGAAAATTTTCCAATGTCCTAAATAGAGCATAATCTGATTTAGTATATTTACTAAATATAAGTTAAATAAACAAAACTAAACAGGTACCCCCATATTAATGTTATGTCCCAATAACCACAAGTATTTAAACTGAAATATTTGATTAGGACAAAAATTAAATGCAGTATACTTAATGTGATTTAAATGTTATATTCAAACAAATTTAGAGCTTTATGTGGAAAGAAATTATTTTTATTGGAATATTTGTAAAAATGTAAAGATAATACACAATAGCATGCACTTCCCCGACATTGTTTGTTTAAATTTAAGAAAGAAAACAAAGGCACTGAAAACTGTTAAACTGTTTAGCACACCCAAAGATCTGTGCATCATATGCCATGGTTGTCCACTCATTTACTTCAATAGAGTTTAACTCTCTTCCACTGAGATCATTGTGGCACCTCCAGTTTCAGTGTTACTATCTGTAGAATCACTTGCACGACTTATTAGTTCCATTTCAGAGTCAGATTGAGGCAAATCTGATTCAGAACTGCTTGAACCATGTTCTCTTTCACTAACGGATGGTTTTACCAATGACTCTATGGGCAACTTATCACGCTGCATCTTCGTCACTAATTGTGCTTCTGGCTGATTTTCCAGAAGCAAGAGATTTTGAGAAATAGAAACAAGCTTAGTAATGTGTTTGTTTGTTAGTCTATTCCTCTTTTTTGCCTTGTTTGAGCTGAAAGCCTTCCAGTTCCATTCACAATATCCCCTTTGGCCAGTACCAGGTCCAGTTCTGTTCACAAGAAGCTGCTATTGGTGGATTGCTTAGGATCCTTAGAGCAATCCCCTGCAGCCACAGCTCCTGCCAGCAGGTCTCATCCTGTAGGGCAGCTGGGCATGCAGGGTGTGTGCTGGGGGGGGAATGCTAACATGATGTGGCATGACCAGGGTGAGGGTGAATACATGCCCACCATTAGCATAGATCTTGTGAGGGAGCACCTTGAGAGACTGGGCGCCCACAAATCAGCTGGTCTAGATAGATTATAGTAAAACTATTTGGTTTTTTTTATTACATCTGAAGAACTTTTGATTGTCCTTGAATCGTATAGCCAGTTTGAGTATAGTTGCAGCCTTGGATTTTTTAGTTCACTCCCTACAAGTGCGAACCAGTGTAGAATACTCCTCCTTAGTGGTATTTCCTGTCTTCCATCCTTTATAAGCCTCTCTTTTTAGATGTAGTGGGTCCATGAGTTCCCTGTTGAACCAAGGGGGTTGCTGAGCCCATTTTCCACCTTTTGTACGGTTTGGGATGGATTTCCCTTGTGCTTCTAGGATCACTTCCTTAAGGAGAAACCCCTTGTCATGAACTCCCCTCCCTCCCTGTCAGATCTCTCAGGGCCTTGACAACAAGCCTTCTGAGTTTATGAAAGTTGGCTTTCCTAAAGTCGAAGACTACTGCATTGCTGACTGACTTTTGCCAGCTTTGTGATGGATAGTGAAAGTGATCAACTCGTGGTTACTGTCACCTAGCTTGCCTTTGATTTTTAGGTCACTCACTAGATCACCCCTTTGGCCAGTACCAGGTCCAGCAGTACCTGACCTCTTGTTGACCTGTCAATTTCTTGAGACAGGTAGAGCTCATCCACGCATGCGAAGAAGCTTTGAGACTGTCTGGATTTGACTGAATGCTCTTCCCATGAGATGTCTGGGTGTTTGAAGTCTCCCATGACAACCATGCACCAAGAGCATGCAGCCTCCATCAGTTCCTTGGTGAATTCTTAGTCAAGTTCTTGTTCCTGATTTGGAGATCTATAGTAGAATCCTACCATTGTATACTCTTCAAATGAAAATACATACAATGTTTGGGGCTACCCACAACCCCTTCTTCCTCCTGTCCCCCCACTATGGGGCCAGGCCACATCCCTTTCACCCCCACCTGGCCATGCGCACCGTACCCATGTGTGGCTGGTTTAGGGCTGGGCCACACCCCCTTGTCTGCTCCTCCCCCTACAGCCAGGTCATACTCCCTTTCTTCCACTGGGTTGGACCATGCCTCCTCCCCCATAGGGGTGGGTCGGGGCTAGACCAAGCCTCTTTTTCCCATGTGACTCGATTGGGGCCAGGCTTCCCTTTCTAGCTGCCCCCTCCGCCCCACAGCCAGATAGGGTGCTGTGCCTGCCCCAGTTGCTGCATTGGGCCCATCAGTTGGATCCTGCCCATCTACCCCACTAGACAAAAACAGCTGAGCACTACTGTGGTAGGTAATGATTGCCATATTCCTTTTATTTCATTGTATGCTTTGTGCATGTCCACTGGGGATATAAAATGACATTTTATATTGGAAACAGCTTTAACATTACAAAGCAGAAATGTCTTGTTGCTCATTCAAGTACAGGTAACTGCCCTTCCAGTAATGTATAACATCATTTGGGACTACTGTAGTGGATAGTATCAGTACATACTGTGTAGGGCTCCTGGTAGCCTTTCTAAACGCACAGTTTCTTTGTTACTGGGTCATGTGGATCTGAGATGCATCCTTTAAGATGAAAGTTCCATGAAAGTAGGATAAATATATTTATTTAACTGTCCACTGAACCTCATTCATCCCTTCCAGCTCTCACTCCTTTCCCTATGGTCAAAAAGCCATGTCTACCAGAGGTACAAACAGAATTGTTCACCTGGCCCATGTAGCTCAAAGCCTGCTTGAGAGCAAAAGATCTTTCTCAGGTCTAAGAAAAGGGCAGGACTTGAAGAGAGAGAGAAACTGACAACTTGCAGAGAAGAGCCTTTCTATAACTTGGGAGCTGATAAACAATGTTTTGCAGGTTCATATATTGTAAGGACCTGGAATTGGAAGTCCAATGACTGGGGAATTGGCTTCAGGGCCACACAATCATTGGGTCCAGCCCCCCTGCACTAGGCAGGAAAGAGAACTGGGGTCAGGTGATACCAGTGAGGTGACTGTCCAGTGTCCTCTGGGAGATTTCCTGGGTAAGTGATTGCACCACCTCAGGAGGAAGTTTATTCCACCATCTGGACACCCCCACTATGAAGTTTTTTATTGTCTGAGGCCTCAAGCCCTGGAGTAGGCTCCCTCCAGAGGTGGTACAGCCCTAGAGTAGGCTCCCTCCAGAGGTGGTACGACCACCTACTCTGGGCTCCTTTAAGAAGTGTTTGGATGCTTGCTGGGATCCTTTGACCCTAGCTGATTTCCTGCCCTTGGGGCACAGAGCTGGACTCTGGTCCTCCGAGGTCCCTTCCAGCCCTAATGTCTATGAAATTTTGGAAGTCTAGGTATATAATGTTGTTGGCAAGTTACCTGGTTGTAGGAGGAGATGAGATTGGTAAGACAAGATACTGGGAAATGGAAAAAGACTGGGAGATCCATAGATAACTGATGGAGACTAGACAAATAGTTCTGCTAGAAGGCATGCTGCATCAAGACTACCTCTCCCACCTTTGGTACAGCATCACAGTCTCAGGTGATTACAGTCTCTAAAGATTCTGAAAAACTTTTTATACTGGGAATAACATTCTGATAAAAGAAGCCTTCATCACAATGCATTCTTGCAGGGCATTAAAAATAACAGCTTCTGGGAACTGACCTTTGTTCCCTCCAGTCCAAATGTGGGATTGCTGCTCTGGCACACCAGCCTTCAGTTCTCAAAGGTGACTAATTCAGAAATAAACAGCAATAAATGGGTGTGTGATTTAAGGCTGAATATGATTTTTAATTAATAATTTCAGACAGTACTGTCTTCATTGCTTTAAGTTCTGTTCTCTTCCCTTGTCTGGATTCTCATATTTTATGCTAATGTGTGTATCTTTTTAAAGAATTTTTCATATTTTGTGTGTTTACATTGGCACTTGTGTAAAAACACAATTTTATTTACCTTATTTATAATTTTACACACACATGCATGTGTATATATGTAAAAACATTATTAATAATGGTTCTGGAAAACTATAGTTCCCACACCTGAAGATACAGTCTTCATACTCCTAGATCAATGTATTTTTTAAAAGTAGACACACTCAAAAAAAGATGAGAGTATAGCTGTATGCTGTTGAGAGACAGCATAGTTCCCAAACCTATAAAGAACCATTAGAATGCACCAGACACAAGTAAAATAAATGGCATACAGGAAGTGAATACTTCAGATATTTCATGAAATAATCCTTGAAGCTCACAAAAGAATCTGTGAAAAATGTAAGTAAAACAAAAAACCATCTCCACTGGAATTTGAGTTTAAAATTTAAAACGAGTAACTTCTGTTCTCAGAGTTGGAACACAGGACATCTCTTAGCATATGACTGATGAAAGTCATTTTGAAGAAGGCAGCTGCATGTACCTTGCATTTAATATACTTTTGGGAAAAAATGAACAGCAGTAGAGAAGTTTCTGTCCCATGGGGAGCAGGGACCTAGGCTAGAACCCAGTGCAGAGGTAGGCAACCCCCTCACCAGGCCAACTGTATCACTGCGTTGTGCAGTGCTGGCCAGAACTGAGCACAAGCACCCCTACCTGCTGCTGCTGTTCCCACTCCCTGCCAGGGCTGTGCACCATGGGTGGAGGGGAGGAGGCCCCACCTCACACCCACACGCTGCCATGCCCAACACCATGCTGCCATTGCCCCTTGGCTGCGGGCTTCACACTTCTGCCTGCCCCAGCTCCACGTTCCTATTCCTGCCCAGCTGTAGCCCTGCCCCACTGCTTCCCTGCCTGCTGCCCAGAGTGACCATGGGGAAGCCTGCAGCAGCTCTGTCCAGAAGCCACCCATGAGTGTGGGAGTGAGGCCATCAAGTTGAATGAAACATAGCTAACTTTCTACAGAGCAGCTGGTGCTGGAAATGTTAGTTGAGAGATCAGCATCTTAGGGCATTTACAGTGGAATCACATCTTATGTGGGGGTTAGGTTTTGAAGTCAGTGCGTAAGGTGAAAATTGGTGACTATACACAGTGCGGGGGGCGGGGCTTGAGTTTGCACACGGCGCCCTGCTTAGTGCTGTGTGGCAGTGGGACAGTGTGGGGTGGTGGTGGGGATGGCTGCATGCTCCCAGCCACCACTGTGCTGCCCAGTCACCACCATGCTGCCACCCAGCGGCTGGCCACACAGCTCCAGGCACAGCTCTACAGCAACAGCGGGAGGTTTTGGAAGCAGTGGCTGTCACCACCATAATGGGCTTCCAGGTAAGTGGCAGGGCTGTGTGCAAACCCAAGCCCTGCCCCCCTCCCACCCCACATATAGTTGAATCTGCACAAGTTAAATGTGCATAAGATGTGACATGCCTGTATACATCTGCCTTTTTGTCTTGCAACGCACCAAAATTAATAGAGTCTGCTCCACACGAACTAATGCATGCTGTGTTGCTTTGCGTGCAGTTGTAGAAGTGGTGAAATGTGCTTCAGTGTGGAGAAAATGGTGGTGGTTCATTTTTTTAATTAAAACACCTTTGACCAGTTTTAGTTCAAAAGCACGCTGCCTCCATTTTCTCAGTGCTGATGTGCATTTTGCCACTTACACTACTGCATGCATTGCAGCACCGGGCGCTTTTAAAAGTGCTGGACACTGCAGCACAAGCATGTGTACAAATGCCCTTGGAGACTCTGACGTTTTTCTTTTGAGTGTTTTTTCCCTCTTATTTTGGATGCCTGGGTAAGACCGAAAAGCTCTTGTGACTTGAATGAGCAAAGATTCAGAGGCAGGAGTTGAAGCAGTTTTCTCCTGAAGAACTTCCTTCCTGTTCTGATGAAGAACACTGTAAAAGATCCCTTCATGTCCTTGTTTGTTTGAACAGTTAGTCAGATTCATTGATCTTTCTCAAGTAATTATCCTTCTTGTAGATAACATCCAATTCCTAGATGCAGTCAAATGACCTGTTAGCATACAGTATCTGAATTATCTGGCTATTATAAGCCTCAAAAATAACCTTAAAATAGGTATTATTAAAGTACCTTATTACGTAAAGAATGACAAGTAAGCAAACCTTAGGCTAATATGAGGTAATGACGCTTCTCATTAAACTTACAGAAGATGAATGAAAAATAAACCACAGCAGGATAGTACTTATAAAAAAAACTCCACAAATATATCAGATTTACCCAAAGAACCTTGTCTATCTATGTCCTTAGACCAACGTGGCTACGACCTTACATCCCTTGTCATCCTGCACAGGAAGAGAAATGTCACCAAGGAATAGCAGAATGTTAATGAGTTAGCTGGACTTTTGGATTCCTTTTCGTCCATGGCAACCATATTTCTAGGTGGAGTTACAATTGCTGTTTGTACAGGATCCTGTATGTTGAGGGGAAAAAAGTAATGTAGTGTTGAATCTGCTAAGCAAATACAACTGAAGGAGAAGGAGTAGAGCTACATTTTCCAGGTCTTGGCAGAAGTTGAAACATGATGATAATTGTTTCACCTTTACCATATTAACAAAACTTCCCTGATTTATTTCCCCACCCCACCCCACACCTGCCAAGCTGAGAACTTAGTATAAGACTGAAGTACTTTATCCATGGAGGTAGCTAGGTGGTGAAACCCGAGTAAGAAACAAACTAAAGTCTTCCTCCTCGGAGATTTATCCCCATTTCAGAAAGAACCTTGTGAAGCAGTGTTCTGGTAACATCATTACTGCTTCCTTGCACTTTTTCAGTACGTTTTGGATTGTCTTAATAGGTGGCTGGCTCCCATCGTTCTCAGTGATACAAGTGCTTCTTTGTCTAATATAATTGAGGACTACACTCTGCTGTGTTATGTCAGTGAGATTTATTTCTTGTTTTGCAGGTGTACAAGACAGCAACTTTGTCTCATACATTTATACAGCATTACCCGTTCGTTTTTTTGTTGTTTTTTTTTCCCCCAGAGTGGTGCTTCCTTTCTGTCTCAAGGTCCTTCAGGTGCCACATAAGCTAAACAGCGCCATAAATACTTTTTTTCATGGCACCGTTTGGTTCAGTGAATTACTGTCCTTTGTGTTCTCTCTGAAAGGATGGAAGAAGAAATATGCATGACAAACAGATTTTACCTCTGACAAAATCATGACAAATTAAATGCATTCTTCCATCCTGCATATTATCCTTCTCTCAAGAAATGTGCCACACTTGAAAACTGTATGAGCTTTGGCTTGCTATCTGCAAACTATATGATTATACAGATAAGATATTGTGTATTAAGCACTTATTACAAAAATTCAAAGTTTGTACTACAAAATAATTGCATAATTGCAAAGAAATAAAGTAGTCAGGGTTTTGCTTTGTATTCTTACATGCACTGATAGCAAAAATAGAAAATAATTCTGCAAAATGGAGCAGTTAATTTTCTGTCTCATTGAGCCAAAAAAGGGTGAAGAGTATCAAATAATTTCTTTGCATCCACTGGCTTTACAGATGTTATGGACAGCATATATGAGTACCTTTTAAATTGACTAATTATAAGGAGGAAAGAGTGTTGTGGGTGGTATCTTTTATTGGACCTGCTGCATGGTTCAGATGAATTTGGACAAGCTTTTAAATACACTGCATTCTTCTTCAGGAGCACATTCTGTTCAGATTTAGTATGTGTGTACATTTGGAAATGACTGATTATGCTTCAGTGTGTGACAAATTAGCCAAAGCATTTTGTGTACAAATCAGTGGGACTCTGGTAGGGATTTAATGCACTGACTAATAAGACTTGATTTTACTGTTTAACAGTTTAAATTTTCTATTCATATCAGTTCCAGTTGTGAGTAATAAACATTCCTTAAGTCAGACTCTAGGGCTTGGGACAGAAATTGCATATGAACTGGTATAAGTGATTGGAAACCAGTTCAAATCTGTAACAACAGAAGTTCAGTGCACATAAACTGCTTTCAAAATGGCCAAAACCAGTTTAATATATACCTGGATGGATGTTGTTGCAGACTTAACTGATTTCAGTTAAATTGGTTTATTGAATTTCTTTCCCAGATCCCCTCCAGATTCAAGTTAACTGACAGTCCCCCAGCATCCCAGGATGCTTTGCACCTCCCCTGCAAACTTTCCCTTACAGCCCTTGGGCCAAGCTATCTTCTCCAGCCAAGCAGGAAGGCATGCTCTAGTGCTCCTCGCCCCCCAGCTTCTGGCCTAGGCCACTGCACGCATGTGGCTGCATTTCTGAAATCAAAAGTGAATGTTCACTTGTTTATCAGTTCAATCAATGCAGCTTAATCTGCGAAGATAGAATCAATTCAGCTAACCTCAGGCTTTTTGAGTGTCTGTACTTAGTCTAGTTGTCCCAAGCTGGGTACTCAGAAAATAGGGAATATGCAGGGGTGATCCAAGCAGGGACAGATTAATACATGGGACCTGGCCCAGTGGCTCCTGCGAGTCAGGGGTCTCCTGGGCACCAGGAGTAGTACAGCCCAAGCTGGCATCCTGGCCACAGGCATCCAGGGCAGGCAGCACATGTCTTCTCTCCTCCGGCCAAGCCAGGGCCAGGGACAGGTGTGGCGCTCCATACAGGCATGCATCTGCATTCCAGGGTGGCCCCACTCCCTACCATCTGTGGATGAGATGGCCCTGTTCCACCCCACCCAGGCCAGCAGAGGGTTGGGCGGGCAGCGGGGGGTGGAGCTTGTGCTCCACCCCAAAGTTGGCCCTGGCACCAGCCTGTCCCATGGCACTGGAGGACCATAGCTCTGGCTGCACAATATCCATTGAGCTAAAGAGCCAGGACTGCCTTCACTTCAGCTGTGCTCATGCCACCTGGCTCATCCTGGACATGCTGAGGAGGCCTGGCGGGCCCAGCCACAGCCCCCTGGCAGGTGCAGAGGGAACCTGCCCTTGCCTGGCAGGGGGCCTCCAACTGTCTGTTTGCTCAGAGCCCCAATAAATCTTAATCCACCACTGGATCCAAGTGGCATAGGAGGCGCTTCACTCATCCCCTTCCAGCCTATTCTGCAACTAGAGAGTAGATTTTCATGATACCGTAAAACATAGGAAGTCTGTGGAAGAGTCAGGGGTAGAATCTAGTTCCTCTTTGGAGACTGGCAGTTTCCTTAACCAAAAGATCATTTGTTTTCTTCCTGAGGTTTCCTAGCTCATTCCTTCCACATAGGTATAAGGCAGCAGTTTGTTAGGCAACAACCACATTTATCCTGGACCGCTTATTCTGTCTGTCTTATGCACTAAATTAGTTGACAATCTTCTGAGAAATGTAGTGTACATTTATTGAATTGAATTGAATTTATGAAATGTATAACTTCATATATGCAGTAACTGAAGTCTGTGGTTGAGATTAACATGTATTAACTCTAAGAAATGTTAGGTTGTGTTAAAATTAACATGTACTGTAAGCAGTTGTATGTTAAAAGTTGTGAATTAATACCATCTGTTATGTGCACTGTTCAGACCTGTTGGAGGGCTGGCCAGCAGGGTGCATCTAGGGCAGGGGTGGGCAATTATTTTTGGTAGAGGGCTGCTTACCAAGTTTTGGCAAGCTGTTGAGGGCTGCATGGGTAGTCCTACCTCTTGAGAGGTGCTCCACCCCCCTGGTTGCTGTCTTGGGACCGGAAGTTCCACCCCTAACCTCTGCCACTGAAAATTTCTCTCTTTGCTTCTGGAAGTACTTGTTTGGGGAAGAGAGTTTGCCATCTTAGAACAGGAAAAAATAGCCAAATTGTATACTAAAAATTAAACCCATAATAATGTATTTTAATTTAATTAAAAAAATATTTTTGTCCTGATTTGTGTGCATTTGTGTTGTGTGTATAGAAGTGATTACATAATAGTTCAAAATGCAGTCTTACTGTTGTATAGTGTATGTGGGAGGGGGTGGGTATGGGGGTTTGTGGGGATGTGTGTGTGGGTATGGTATTTTTGGGGTGTGGGATTGTGTGTGGGGAAGGGTGTGGCTGTGGCATTTGTGGGAAGGGTTTGAGGGTATGTAGTGTGTGTAAGAAAGGCTTCCCCCTCCCCCGCCCTCCCTCCCTCCCTACCTCCCTCCCTCATACACCCCCTTGAGCCGGTCAGACCCTGCCCTGTAACAGCCCAGAGCCTAAACACCCTGCATTGCCCTCCTGCCACCGCTAACAGTGCACCACCCGAGCACACCCCGCGTCTGCTCTGCACTGCCTGGCCATGGTGTGTCCCCTCCCCCTTGCCATCACTGGGCACTTTTTGCTGTGGCTGCCTGGAACCTGCGCTGCACTGGGCTGCGCTTAGGCTCCTTCACTGCCACCTCTGGGCTGCCCAGCATAGCAGCAGTGACAGTGTGGAGCAGCTGCAGGGATGCTCACAGGCGACAGTGAAAGAACTGCAGTGCAGCGCAGCGCAGTGTGGGGCCTGGGGGGCCATAACAAAAACTGCCCTGTGGCAGCAAGGGGGAGGGGCCTCTTTCCTCTGCACTGAGCAGCAGTTTCTGCCCACCATTGCTGCTGTTTAGTCTGGACGGGTGAGTCCAGACTGGTGCTGGGGCCCAGACTGAGCATCGGCAGCGCTGGACAAACTGCTGCTTAGTATGGGAGGAAAGTGGTCCCTCCTGCTCTCAGGGTTTCTTAGTGCAGCTGCTTGGAGCCCACGTGGGGCTGCCCTGCATCTGCTCTGTGCTGCCACCGTGCCCCATGGGGCAGCTCTGCACAGGTTTTGGGTGGCTGTACTAGGATTTGCTGGCAGTGTGAGGGGAAGGGTGGACAACTGGACAGAAGCACAGGGCCTTCACTGGTGCCCCAGGGCCAGCACCGATGGGGTAGCAGGAGTGCGGGATCCTGGCCTGCAGGGGCTCTGTGGAACTGGGACAGCTCCCCTCCCTCCCTGCTGGCTCAGCCCAGCTCAGCTCCATAGAACCCTGCCAGCCCATGCCCTGCTTTGGGCCCTACCAGCACTGGCCCCAGGACACCAGCATGGGCTCCACACTGCTGCACACCTGTTTGCTTCTATTCTCCCCTTGCCCCCTGCCACCACTTTCCCCACTTTCCTGGCTGCCTGGTAACTGCTCCTGCACCTTGTGGCTCCCAGCTGTTTGGCTGGAGCGCAGGACTCAGCAGGAGCTGGCTAGGCCCTGAGGACTGGAGTGATCGCTTGTGGTCCTCCCCTGGCTCCCCCCTACCCCTCCTTACCTGAATTTCCCACTCCAGCATAGGCAGGCACGAATAGCCCCACAGTCCCAGGCCAGAAGCCTCTGCTAAGCAGGGGCTTCTGGTGGGGGCAGGTGAGCTTTGCTGCTGCAGAGTCCTGTGGTGGCTTCCCCTGGGTCCTGCTGCTCCTGGCTCCTGTCATCTTTGACGGGTAGCTAGGGGCAGATACATGCTAATTTTCTAAATTTTGTAGAGGTCCTGCAGGCTGAACAGAATGGCCTGGTGGACCAGATCCAGCCCGCGAGCCATATTTTGCCCACCCTTGGGGTAGACAGTCAGGAAGAAGTCTAAGGCAGTGCAACCTTGGCCCCTCCCTCACTGTCCACCTGGAGGTGTGTGTGTAGCAGCTGCAGTCACTGAGGTGGTGCTGGGGCTGTGGATCCTCTTGCAGCTGTTTTTGTAGCCTCCTAGCTGTAGCCAGCCCATTGGGGGCTCTGGGCAGCTGCTGCCTGCCACAGAGCCTGGGCTGCTTGAAGCAAGGCTTGTAGCTTTCCAGGTGCATGCTGCAAGCAGCCTAGGCTCTGTGGCCAGCAGCAGCTGCCCAGAACCTGCGCTGGCTGTGGCATGCTGTGAAAATGGCTTCATGTGCCATGCTCTGGCACATGTACCAAGGGTTGTTAACCTCTGCTTTAAAACATCAGCATAGCCTGAATCTAAAATAGCTTTAATTCCTATTAATATTCTTAACTGATGAGAACTTTTGAAGGTAAATTGAAATCTGGGCCTAAATTGTAAGTGTTTCAGGTGAATACATACATATTAGAACATAAGCACTGACATATTGGGTCAGACCAATGAACCATGTAGCCCTAGTATCCTGTCTCTGAAAGTGGAAGTAGTGAATGCTTTAAAGGAGCGTGTGTGAAAAGGCATATGCATTCTCCATCACCTGTCATATCTCCCTGGCATCCACCATCACTGGTTTAGGAATCTTAGAAGAAATATCCCTGCCTGTCCTATTTAATAGCTATTAATGGACCTATCTTCCATAAATCCTCATGAATGCCTTTGTGAATCTGGTCATATTATCTGCCTCTACATTCTTTTATGGCAACAGGGTCTATAAGTTAATTGTATACTGTGTAATTTATTTTAAAAATTATATAAATGCCATTCATCTTTTTATCCAGTCACTGTCCAGAAATTTAGATAACACACAGAATACTAGTTCAATTGATCACAAGAGAAAACCAAATGGTCATAAATTAATTAAAATAGGAAAATGTAGACCTAAGAGATAAAAACAGCTACCGAATGACTCAGGCAAACACACTCAAAAAATTAGTTTCTAGAAAGTCATCCTTGACCACCCTACCTTGTCTCTCAATCCAGATTCTTGGGATAGACAAAGCAAGCAATCGGTATTCACACTGAAAAATCATGGTGTACAGAAAGATTGATGATGTTTTTATATAAAGTATGTCATGTGAACTCAGGACTTTTCTCTTTCCAGTGATAATAAAAGATTTTTACTGTCCAGGCAATGGCACAAGCCACACTTTCAGGTCTGGCTCCAGAGTGAGATGCACATCCCCATGAGCCCAGAATCCCCAGGGATCCCCAGCAGATGCAGCCCCTCCCCCTTGCTGCCACCAGTCTGCTGGGAAGAGATGGTCTCCACCACACCCCAATGGGAAAGAAGCTTTTTTTGACCAGTTTGGCTGACCCGCTTGACAGAGCTTTACACTAAGCTTGCCAGGGGACGGGCGGACAACCATCAGAACAAGCCCAGGAAGAGATAAGCACGTAATCAGCAGGTCAGGAAATACAGTTGAACCCCAGATGATGGACAGGAAACTCCTAAGTGTACAGAGAAGCCTAGAGCTTCCAAAGGCAGGCTTAGCTACCTGTACACTAATGCCAGGAGCACAGGGAACAAATAGAAGGAACTGGCCCTCCTGCTAAGCAATAACAAATATGATCTCATAGGGGTAACAGAAACCTGGTGGGACTTTTACCTATAACTAGACTACAAGTATAGATGGCTATACCTTGTACAGGAAGGATCATGCTGGGAAGAAAGATGGGGGTCTACTCTCTATGTCAAGGAGCAGTGCACTTCCCTATTAGCTGACATGAGCACCCAAGGAGGGTGACTTGAAACCTTCTGGGTTAGAATATGAGGAGAATGTGGTGAAGGGGATATAACCGTAGGAGTCTATTACAGACCTCTTAACTAGGAGGAACAGCTTGACCACGAATTCTCTAGGGAACTAACAGAGGCTGCATGCTGTCAGTGCATGGTTGTCATGGGTAGTTTCAACCACACTGATATCTCATGGGAGAAGCATTCAAGCCAAATTTGATCAGTCATGTAGCTTCCTCACCTGCATTAGCAAGTTCTGTCTGACTCGAGAAGTTCATGGGCCGATAAGAGGTGAGGCACTGCTAGATATGGTTCTGGCCAAAGGGGATGATCTAGTGAGCGACCTGAGGATTGAAGAGAAGCTTGGTAACACTGATCATGAGTTGATCACCTTCCTCATCCATTGTAAAGCTGGCAAATCAGTCAGCAATGCAGAAATCCTTGATTTCAGGAAAGCTGACTTCCACAGGCTCAGAAGGTTGGTTGTCGAGGCCCTGAAAGATCATGATCTGACAGGGAGGAGAGTCCAAGATGAGTGGTTACTTCGTAAGGACGTGATCCTAAAAGCACAAGGGAAATCCATTCATGTCCACAGGAAGGGTACTAAAAAGGCTGGGAAACCCCCTTGGCTAAATAAGTAACTCATGGACCTCCCTAATCTTGAGAGAAGCCTACAAGGATTGGAAGATGGGAAATACCTCCAAGGAGGATTATATATCGCTGGCCAGCACCTGTAGGGAGTGGATCAGAAAAGCCAAGGCCGAAACCAAACTCAAGTTGGCTGCAGGAATCAAGGACAGTAAAAAGTCCTCCTTCAGGTACATAGGAAGTTGAAAGAAAAATAAGGGCAATATTGGACCGCAGCTGAATCAAATGGGGCAGCTGACAACCAACACCCAGGAAAAAGCTGTTTTCCTCAATGATTACTTTGTGTCATTTGTCATCAGCCCAAGGGGATCATCGTGCCTGACAGGACTCAGGATTAGGAGGGTACGGGTGACCATACACCTACATTTGGTGAAGATCTTGTGAGGGAACATCTTGAGAAGCTGGACATCCATAAGTCAGTGGGCCTTGATGAAATGCACGGAAGAGTGCTAAAGGAGTTGGCTGACATCTTAGCTCAGCCATTGGCAAGGACATTTGAGAACTTGTGGTGCTCGGGAGAGGTTCCTGAAGACTGGAAGAGCACCAGTGTGGTGCCTATCTTCAAGAAAGGGAGGAAGGAAGATCCAGGGAACTACAGGCCAATCAGTTTGACATCAATCTCTGGGAAGATCTTGGAGGAAATTATCAAAGAATCCATCAAGAACAGGTTGACAGAAGGCGCCATTCTGGAGACAGCCAACACGGCTTCATTATAGATAAGTCATGCCTGACCAACCTCATCTCTTTCTATGACTAGGTGATGTGTCACCTGGACAAGGGGGAGAGGTTGATGTCATTTACTTGGATTTCAAGAAAGCCTTTGACTTGGTCATCCAGGATGTCCTCATAGCAAAATTTGGGAACTGCGGCCTTGACAACCTCACAGTCTGATGGCTGAGGAACTAGCTTCATGGTTGGACCCAGAGAGTAATAGTCGATGGAACCAAGTCAACATGGCGCATGGTGACCAGTGAGTGTCTCCCAGGGTTCAGGACTTGGACCAGTACTCTTTAACATATTCATTAACAATCTAGATTCCTGTGTCAGAAACAGTCTGGCAAAGTTTGTGGATGACACTGAACTACGGGGAAGCGCAGTTACACTGGAGGATAGGCTGAGGATTCAGGCCACCATGGACAGGCTCTCAAGGTGGGTGGACATAAACCTGATGACTTTCAATATAGAAAAATGCAAGATGCTCCACCTTGGGAGAAAGAACCAACACCATACCTGTAGGCTCGGCAGTGCCTCACTCACTAGCACTAAGCCTGGAAGAGACTTGGGGGCTGTATTTGATTACAGGATGAAAATGAGCCATCAGTTTGATGCCACAGCCAGCAGTCTATCTCAAACAAGACCCAAGATGTCATTCTTCTGCTTTACTCGGCCTTGGTGAGGCCACAACTGGAGTATTGTGCCCAGTTCTGAGCTCCACACTTTTTAAAAAGGGTATGGAGAAGCTTGAGAGACTCCAAAGGAGAGCCATGTTCATGGTCAGAGTCAGGAGAGCTGGCCTTATGAGGAGAGCCCGAGAAACATGGGATTCTTCAGCTTGGAAAAGCTTAGGCTCAGAGGGGACTTGGTGGCAGCCTATATCAGGGTGTGCATGAGGATCTGGGAGAACCCTAAGGGAGCCCTGGTGAACAAATGAAGACAAGGTCTAATGGCCACAAACTGCTGGAAGATTATTTTAGACTGGACATAAGGAAAAGCTTCTTTACCAGCCAAGTCTCCAGAGTCTGCAATAGACTCCTTCCCCGCCCCCCCCGCCCCCCCCCGAAGTTGTCCAAGCACCTACTCTGGACATGTTCAAGTTGCATTTGGATGCTTATCTTGCTGGGGTCATTTGATCCCAAATGACTTCCTGCCCCTTGGGCAGGGAGCTGGACCCAGCAATCTCATGAGGTCTCTTCCATCCCTAATGTCTATGAAATCTATATTTTCACAATCTAGCATTCTGAGCACATGGCTCTGGCAGAATATTGTAGGTGTATATTACATAATGGCAGTGAAGTGGGCATATTATATAATATACTATTTATTTATTTTGCAAAGAGATTATATAATTTGTAGGATGCAGAGTTGGCATGCAAATATATAATATGTTTATCTGTAAAAATGAATTTTTCATTACTTTTATGTTATTTAGGGAAACAATTTATAGTAGATGGAGAATGGAGGGATTCCATCTTGATTCATTATTCTTTTGGTATTTTTTTTGTTGGTTCCATGTCCAGTAAAGTGAAGCTTCACTTTAGTGGGGGCAATCTTTATGCCACAAGCTAAGAACTGCTCACTTCCAGTGCCACTGATTTTTTTTTTTTTTTTTCTCACACTACCCATTTAAGTCAGTATTTCTCCTAAAGAGAAATTTGTCTGTTTCTTATTGGTAAGCTTAAACATGTTTGTCCCCTGAGCTATCATTCAAGCTTCATTCACTACTAGTGCTAAGCCAACTGGTTACTGTAACCATGCATTTTAGTGGCATATGTACTTCACCAGTGCCAAGACATGCAGCATCTTTCAGGCAAAACTGGTCTCACAACCCTGTTGTTACAAATTCTTTCATAAAATCACAAGTCAGATTAATTAAATTTAACCCCTTTAAATAATGTGGATATGGGAAACAAACTTTTTGTTGTTTTTTATAATATCAATGAATAATGCTGTTTTAATAATGCTTGTAATACAAGTTTGTTTACAGAGTTTTGGAAATTGTTCTATTTATTTTGGATTTTTGTGTATGTAGTGTATGCTGTTGTTGAAGCATGTGGCTGAAATAGGCAAATAAGTTATTTAATAGTGCTGGCAGAGATGTGCCATTTTCAATATGAAGCTTCTTAAATGCTTATTGTGCCAGGTTTGCTTTCTCTCTGGTGAGGAGCTGTTTTCTAAGCAGAAAAGAATGTTGTCTGGATGCTTTAAAACTGGCACTCATGCTACACAATGCTTTGAGTTTCATTCTGGGGATGTGAATCCTCTTTTGTTATTTACTTATTATCAACTGTGAAATTGATTTATCCATTAACATAATGGTTCTTCTGTGCTTGCTGTCAAAGCTCATTTATCAGAAACCAGTCACAGTGTTTTGGACCTAGATCCACAGGGGAAAAAAACTTTTTTGTTTGTTTTTTAAAATTTTAGATGATCTTTACTGTTGCTTATTCAATCTTGTATGTATCCTGGGCATATTTTAAAATATGAGTTTTTAAATGATGCTGACTTCCACCATTGGCAAAACCAAAAGTAGCAAGAAGTTTGACAAGCCAGAAGTAGCCTGGAAAATCTATGTCAAATGTTCCCCTGTGGGAACATAGTTCAAAGCACATACAGGCTGCATGACAGTTTACTTGACAGGGTACTTGGTGTTACTCTGCCCCTGCTGTCATCAGTGGTAGGAGTTGTGAAGGAGTGTTTTCATTGTTTCAGGAAGGCCCACAGATAAACGCTAGACATAAGGCAGGGGCTGCTATGACAGATTCTGAAGGGAGATATATTCAGTCCTATTTCCTGGAAGGAGATCATTGAAAATTAGTGTTTGTTAAAGAATAGGGAAATGGGGGAAAACATAAGCACCCTCCTATGTACATAATCAAAGCAAGGATTTTTCTTGGAAGAACATTGTTTCATTGATGATGGTCGATTCCTACATTATAGTTTTTAACTGTATCATTTTTAACTGAGGGCCTTGTTGCACATTAATTTTAGGCCGCTCCTATAGCGCTCAGCCCCTGGATTGTCCACACATTAACACCTGAAAATAGTTTATCCAACTCATGTTCCATGAACGTGTGGCCACTCCCCACAGATGAGCCACCCAAGTTGCAGTCCTCCAGCATCTCAGGATACAGTGTCCCCTTCCCCACCCTCCTGGTCTGTGTGGACAAACTTTCTACCCCCTGAGCACTACTGCCCAAAGGGCAGTTCTGGCCCGAAGCCAGATAATTTTAGATTATCTTTACTGTTGCTTATTCAATATTGAATGTATCCTGGGCCTGTTTTTCCTCTCCTGTCCCTGGGCATGTGCCCTTACCTCCAGGCGTTCAATCCCATGCAAACAGTCTGCAGAACACGTGTCAGCTAGCCAGACTGCAGGGCATGGACAGGTCCAAGAGTGAGGTCAGGAGGGTGTTGGGGGTGAGGAACCAGGAAAAGAGCAAGGAAGCTTCCTGGGATTGGGGCAGTAGCTCCCCCAGAAGTGCCTTTCATCACCATTCCCACCCCCCTGGCTACTGCTGGAGGCATGACTAGCACCCCCTACATCCCAATCCCAAAGTGCCATTTATTAAAACATGAGGCCATCTATAATTTAGTTCTTTATTTCTTTTTATTTTTTTTTACTAAATTTTCATTTTATCCTTCAGTGGCTGACTTCCTTCATTTCACCACCTCTTCCCCACCTCCAGTTTCCTTCCCACCTCCCATTTCATTACCCACCCCCATCCTGCCTCTGGGCTTCATGTTCCCCTCCCCTCCCACACAACCTGTGTCTCTCACCCCCTCAAACCCATGTCTTTCCTCTCCCCACCCTGAACTAGAGCAAGGATAGAAGCCTGTCCTGGCTTACCAGCCTCATAGTGGCAACTTACAGCTGTAGCTCCTAGTCAGACCCCTGCTTGCCAGCCCTCTAGTGGCAAGTCACAGCTGTGCAGGTGTGGGACAGTCAGCTTGCATTAACACCAATCAATCTTTGGGCAACTCAAAGTGCAATGTGTATCAAGGCCCTGAGTGTGAGTTCTTGCTTATACAAGTGCTGAGGACAAATAACAGCTATAGCAATATATAGTTTTTCTATTTTTAAGGAGAATAAAACAAATTTTCTCCTTTAGAGGGGAAAAAAAACCACAGAAGCCTGCACCGGGAAACCTGCTGTTTTGCAGAATTCCAGACTGCAAGGAGCTGGGGGAGCTTCCCACAGGTGAGTCTTGGGTGGGCATTGAATTGAAGCCCCCATAATCAAGGAGATAGGAGGTTGAGGGAGGGAGAGGAGGCTTAGTACTGCTAACGGGAGCTCAGCACCACCATGATGAGAGACGACCTCTGCCCACCCAGCAAGAGCAGGGGTCACAGTTCCACACCACCATCCTCACTGCTGCCGGGCGGGCAGTGGGTGCCTTGCCATAGTGGCATGGGTCTCCTGGCAGCAACACTGACCCTCCCTAGCCCGCTCTGCTGTCCTGTGCTGGGTCCTGCCTATTGGGCCACAGAGGCCCCCGGGTGGGGTGGGAGTGTGAAGGAGGGCAGAAACCAGGGCCATCCCTGGAGGGGTGAATTGGAACAACTGTCTTGGGTCCTGCGCTTTGAGGGGCCCTGCGGAGCCAGCCCCTTGCTATACCCCCTCCCAGCTGCTGCCATTGGAGCCAGCAAGTTCTTTGGGATCAGAGCGCAGGCGGGGCCTCTGGCAAGAAGCCCCAAGTCACAGTGGCCAGCCTGCCCCTGCCCCTCCCCCACAAACTCTGTTCCAGTGGTGCCGCCCATGCACAAGGGGGAGCCGGGCTCCATGCTCTGCTCCGCTGTAACAGCTGCCATCCCCCATGGGCAGCAGCCAGGGCTCGGGCACTGCTATGGGGGAGACGGGACTGCGGCCCTGGGTCTCTTGCCCCATAGCCCTGGCAGCTGTGGACCCCTCCAGCAGGGCCGGGGGCCTGGTGGGTTGTGGGTGGGGAGTGAGGGGCAACGATATGGGCAGGGCATTGGCATATCAGTGCTGCTCAGTACCACAAAGCAATGGAAAGGGGGGAGAGCCTTAGCTGGACCTGCATCCTGGTGAGCAAAGGGAGCAGGGGGAGTTCTGATTTTCCATGATAAAAACCGCCAAATCAAACATCAAAATTTACAGGTATTTAGAATTTATTTTATTATAGTGATTGAGGCTCTGATAGGCTTCCAAACTGCTTTAAAATTGTAAATATACTATAACTATATATATATAGTTAACATTATGTTCAATTGATACCCATGTATATAGTGTATATTTTATTTTAATTCTGTATTTTAGGGTTTTAATTAGGAAATTTGCTATTTTTAAATAGAAAACCAGGATCCCTGATATTGAAATTTAATTTTAGGATAGCTTGGTTTAGATTTGAGCCACAACAGAAGCTATTACTTTACACAGTTAAAAAGAAGTGGTGCATGTCAGTAACTTGTTGGATTTAATTTTTCCAGCATGAGTTTTCACAAGATTTAAATTTCTTACCATTTTGTCTTTGTATCTTGTTTAAAGCACATGCACATTTTCAATGATTTCCTAGGTATGTAGGATGTTGAAAAACATTTGAAATACTTGACTAAACATTTACATTTTCATAATGTTTGCAATAATATCCTGATTAGTTGAATGTATATTTATAATTATTTAAGTTTTATATTTTTCCATGTTACTGTTTTGTCTTGTGTTTATAAGTCATACAAGGTATGATGATGGAAAAATTAACCTGTCACATATGTTCTGTATCCCATTCAGCAACGGCAGTTGCCCCCTTACTTACAGCCCACACCAAATAAGATGGCACCTGATCTGTCAGTCAGGGCTGTTGAAGATCTAATTTGTAGTTACATTTCTGTTTTTATTTACCTTCTGATTCATTAAAATAGTAAATCTTTATGCCTTGTTACTTTAATGTTTTGTTTTTAGCCTCTTCTTTATGGCTTTGTATCCAGAAAAAATTTATATCTAGTGATGGAGAATGAGTATGGATTATGGAGAAAGGATAAAGATCCCACCCCGGCGCGGCCACAGTGCCTGCACTCTGTCACCTCCCCCACCTGTGCCCCTGCACAATGCCTGTGTTCCCTGTCATCTCTCACTAACATTTGTCACCACATCTGCAGTGCGTCTGCCCCCTGCCACCTCAAACCCCTCACCCTTGGTACTTGCTGTCTAACGTGCCTCTGACCCCATGCCATCCCAGGGTATGGAGGACAGGGTAGCATCAACCCCATGGCCACATAGCAGTGGTTGCAGCAGTGGCAGCTCCAGATCCTGGAGATGCTACCATCGTTGCTTGTACTGCATGACAGGGCTGGGACTACCCTGTGCTCCATGCCCCAGGTCAGAATGGAGCTGGAGCTGTATCAACTGGTAAGTGGTGGTGGGGAGGGAAGGAGAGGAGAGGCTATGGTGAGCAGAGGGCTGGGATGGGGGTGGAGGCAGAGTTGGTGGGAGGTAGAAAAGGGGAATGGGTGCAAGTGTGGGAAGGAGGCTACAACAATTGCCTGCCCACCCTTCACATTGTGCTTGAATACAAGTTGAGTGGCTTCTTCCCCTGCCATATTGAAAAAAAAAACTTCATCTTGGATGTAAGTAAATATGGTAGTTTGATTTACTTGACCAAGGTTTCACAGTTCCAGCTTTCTGCTGTGAAACCTCTGGGTCCATTTTGCAGCTCCTTTCAATCTGCAGTTCCCCCTGTTCAACAGAACTGTGATACAGTTGTACTTGCTGTCAGGTTTTTTTCTGCTCATTTTCTTAGCAACTGTCCATATCCAGGTTACAGCTCACTAGTTAGAGCAGGGGTGGCCAAACTGCATCACAAGTACCACAGGTGGCTTAGGCAGCCTCTGCATGTGGCATGCAACAGAGTGGGGAGGGGACAGGCAGAACAGCAGCAGATAGAGCAGGATGGAAAAAGCAGAGCAGGGGATCAGGTAGGGAGCACAGAGTAGGGAGTCAAAAGATGAGGCAGAAGGAGGGGATTGAAGTATCAATTTGGCAGAGTGCAGAGCTAATTTGGGCATGCCTAAAAAAGCTGGTGCCCACTGGGTTAGTGAACCCTTTTATGTCAGGGATACTCAACCAGCGTTAGCACTGTTGTGTCTGCAAACATGATTCACAAGATAAACCCAGAGATTTCAAACAAGAATTCATCGTGTCAAAAACATTCTGACCTGTTGCGGTTTCTTTGAGTTCTTTGCAACAGAAGAACCGCTCTATTATTTTTCTCCAGTCAAAAAAACAAATGAAAGGTAAAATCTGGCACTATCCTAGGGATGCCCTGGGTCTGGTGAGGGATGTCTTGAGTCTAAAAGGGTTGAGAACCACTGCTCCAAATAAAGAGATTACGATACAAGAAAAATATAGTAACAAAAATGCAAATAGCATAGTTACAGCAGTATTTAAACATTTCCATTTAGTGACAGAAGGATACCAAGATTTAAAGGTAAAGTGGAATGCTTTTAAGAGTTCCAAATCAGTGAGAGATTATGAGTTCATTTACATCACTGATTTAAATGGGAGTATGAATTAAATTAAGAATTCAGGATGGGAATTTTTTATGTTCTAGTTTTCAAGTCCCTGACTATTTGGAGGCATGCCTTGGCTCCATTTTCTAATATTAGCATCAGTTAATGAGGCACAATTATAAAACTCCTGGGTAAATGTATTAAAATTAACACAGGTGATAGGAAATCATGTGATGGAAGTTTCTTAAGAGGCTTTTTTAATTTTAACCAAACAAGGTGGTTTATTAAAAATTGACATTTTGTCTCTTATTTGGAACTAGTTTGATTATGCAGGGAGGGAAAAGACAAGGGTAGAAAGAATATTCTTTTGTGCACAGTTGGAAAGGGAGAGAAGAGGCAGGGCAGATAGCTTAACAGGGATGAGGAGTAGGTGAGTTCATGGCTTTGTCCCTGGCAAAGCTGGCTTGGTTACAGATAAGTGAATGAGCTGCACTGTCCAAGAGGATGGAACAGTGTATTTGCCCACCTGTTATTTGAAGCATTGAGAAACCGACTTTCTTGAAGCACCTCTTGAGTCAGTGGACTAGTTGTCTACTCAGATAAAATACCTCATCTACTCAGGTAAATGCCACAATCTAGAACTTGCTTGCTGTTTTAGAGACGTTGATGGCTTGTCACACACTCTTTATTTTTAAAGTTGCTGGACTAGTGAAAGATTGAGATATGATTTAGTTTTACAATATCTGGCACTTGTTACTGTCCTGTCATTCCACTTAAAATGTAAGTCAAGAAACTGACAGTTCAGATAATATAAGAGGCAGATTATTGCAGTACATTGTGTAGCTTTTTTATATACAGTGTTTCAGTACAGTATTTTCAAGAGGGGGTGAAAGAATGCGATGTCTCCTTCTGTGGGTGTGAAGAAACTGGGCACTGTGGAAATAATGTGATTATTTTGCTTAGTGTGTAGATAAAAACGAGCCCCTACATGGTTTTCATAACCAGTATACAAAAGAACCTTGGACCTGGGGAAACTTCAGAGCAACCTGATTGATTCATGGGGAAACATCTCTGTTGGTCAGAGCAAAGGGGAGAGAATCAGCCAGGTGGGAGAAACACTGGACGTCTTTGGAACTTGACAGTTCCAGCCAATTTTTTGGCTGTTGGACAGGCCTAGAATGCAGCATAAGGAATAGTAGTACACCATAATCAGAAAGAGTCTAAGATTGTTATGTAATTATCATTCTAATAACAGTCAAACTCATGTAATTAGGAAATACTCTGTTCTCTCAAGTTCCTGTGGGATTTAGTAGCGTTACTAATTGATATGCTTCGTGGGTATGATATATGGTAGTGATGGTATGTGACAGTGTGTTGCTATTAGAACGCTGTATTTAAACCCCCTACTAATGTTTAACATTTAAAAGATTTAGGTTGAGATACTAATCTGCCCCTAAGACTTCCAGGTGGCATTTCAGGCTACAAAGTAACTAAGTCATTAACAGAGATCCTATTACAAATTCCTCAGCAGCCACAAAACCACTAATGATGTTTAGATTCCTTATATGTCACAATGTTGGTTTGGAAAGATCCCAAAAGAGCTAGAATAGCTTTGCCCTACTGAATATACTCAGAAGTGCTCCAGAACAGTCACCTGGACATCTTTCTCTGCCTAAGCTTTGTGCTACAGCTCAGGTCCATGCAGAAATGCATACATTCCATCTAAGTCTGATTACATAGATGGAGAAAAACCATGCTAAGCACTTGCCTTAAAGGGAGAGATTCCGTGGCTCATTTTATCCATTGATTATTTGGTGCAAAAGGCATCAAATGCATTGGGAGCAGCACCCTGGAGTTCCTTTCTACCTAGTCCCCCCCTCCATGCATTCTTTCCAGCCCCATGGTCCTTGTATTCCTTTCCACACGTTCGCCCAGCTTCAATAGGTGAGATATAGAGGGTATGCTTAGTCATGCCTAGCATCCTGGCAAGTGGGAAATGTCAGTTGTGCTTCCTTTCTGGTTGAGTGGGGTCTAGAGCTTAGGTCTTTCACTTCCTTGGCAAGTGCTTTAATCCCTAGGCCAGTGGTTGGTAACGTTTTCTGGCAGTGAGCAGCAATGGGCTAGAATGGACCCAGTGTGGGTCTAGGGCAGGCTGGACCTGGCCACTGCTGTTCCCTGGCACTTTCCCTGGCACTTTCCCACTTGGGCAAAGCCCTCCAGCTCTGTGGGCTGGATCCAGTGGCTTTGGGGATTGGATCCAGTTCATGGGCCATAGGTTGCTGACCCCCGCCCAAAGCTACTGGGTGAGAGGTGACTTGACTTTACACACTGAAGTCAAGCTAAGAATGGACTTGGTGCCTGTGTTTCTCACAGAATAGAAAAGTTCCAGGATTGGCACATGCACACATCACCCTTCCAGTCAGGGTACCGTGAGAGCCTCTTGGGTGTGCCCTAATGCAGGCATCATGATGAGAGTGGTCGGGTAAAACCGCCCCTATGCGGACCTGTAACATGCACCTTAATGAGAGCTGGCTTAGGCTGCAGCTCTTCCTGGTCCTGCCATGTGCCTGTTTTCTGGAAGTGCTATTTGGGGTCAAACTGGGAAGGGCTTATCCTCTTGCCTATTTTCAGCTGATCAGAGCCCTAATGCAGGAGATGTGTATAGATATGCCACAGCCCTTCCCAGTCTGGCTGTGCAGCAGGTACTCAGGGCAGTTTTACTTGGGGGCAGCAAAACCTGGGTTGAGAAGCACTGAGGTAAGTTGAGCATGGTTCTCAACTGAGGGTGCCACCACAGTCAGAAAAGTTGAGGGGTGTTCGGACTCAGAAAAACATTGAGAACTAGTGGTTTAGTGAGTGGCTGAATGCACTGCCATTTTTCTGCCATTGAGTCAACAGTGCAATCCTGGGACAACTGTTCAGACATGTTTTGCGTTGTCCGGGGACAAAATGTTAACACTTGTTATCCTGTAAACCTTTTAGCATTTGCCCTGGGACAACAGATATGGGTGTCTGAACAATTGAGCTCTTGCGATAAAATAGTTTCTTATTGCATTTCCCTAGGTCTGTTTGTAGTCTTCGTGCTGTTCCCTATCAAATTGTCACACTGATTCAAATAGATGTCTCCCTTGAGCTGAATCCAAGCAGGGCATCTCTCCTTTGAATGAACTTCCAGTGTGATAGAAATGTACAAGACTGTCCATTGAGAGACGGGGAGAGCTGTGTTTCTTACTGAGTGGAATAAAATTGTCCTCTGGAGTTGCATAAAGCTTCCCATTATCAGAAGGGGAGAGCTATACGTCTCCCCAGGGTAGAATGGAATTGGCTTCTGGGAATATATACTTAGTTGCCCATTGAGAGAATGGAGACACTATCCATCTCCCTCAGTGGAACAGGAATGTACTTCAGAAAGTGAAATGTGTTCTTTTTGGACTAGTATTAGTAAAGTTATATTAGAGCAGGGATGGGCAAAATAAGGCCTGTGAGCTGGATCTGGCTCACCAATAGATTCAATCTGGCCTGCTGGTGGATGGCCACTACCTCATTGGATTTGGCCTGTGGACAGCCAGTAACTCCAGCTGCTGCATGGTGCCAGGCACATGGGACTGCTTCTGCCCAGCAACATCAGGCCTTGATGCGGTGGCATCAGGTGTGGGCCCAGGTGGGTCCCCTGCCACAGTGGATGGGTAGGCAGAGGCACCAGCTCTGACTGCAGCCAGCAGGTTCAAGTGCTTTGAAGAAGAATCTGCTGATGGCATCCACAGCTGATGCTGATCCACTCCCAACACAAAGGAAGCTCCCTCCCAGGGCTCTGCTTCCAGACCCTGTTGGCAGCGTCAGCTGCAGACCTAGTCAGGAGTTTCTGCTGCAGCGGGTGGGGACACCACCAGCAGGTTCTACATCAGGAAACTGTTCGCTGCACCTGCAGCTGACACTGCTGCCCAGTGCGGTGGAAATCCCCTTCTGGGTTCACAACTGAGCTTTGGGGCTCCTAGCAAACTACAGCTCCATCCGGGTTCTGGAAGGGGAGAGGGGGTTTGGGTCTGGGCGAGGGAGGGGCAGGAAGAGAGGAGAGAGAGAGAGAAAGAGAGGGATGGATATGGCCCACAACGGGTCTCACTAAGGGGTCATCCAGCTGAAATAATTGCCCACCTGTCTTAGAAGAATAAGATACATGCATCAGCATTTCTCCGTATCAGTATATTTGATTATCAAAATCTTCTTGTGCACTTCAAAGGTTAGTTTAGAATTTGCCAGGATGGTGGTCTGACCAATTTTGGGGAAACATATTGTAATCATTGCTTTTGTCTCTGTATACTTATTACTTGAATTCTAGTTTTTAGACTTCATGAATTATAATTTGGCCATTTCTATTTTTCTCACATTCTGAATACACTCACAACAATATTTTTCTCTGTTTTTACAGGCAATATGAAACTATAGTTCCTCTTGAAGACTCTGTTGTGACTGAAGTCACAGCAACACTCCAAGAATGGGCTGTCCTCTGGAAACAGCTTTATGTAGTAAGTACACTAAGAAAAACAAGATTGTTTTTATTCCATGCTATCGAGCTAGTGATAGCAAATGATTTTCTTTCTTGACCTGAACTTTCTCCTAATTTGCTCTGGGCACCATTGATATCACAGTTAACATTGTTAAGAATTTAGTGTTTCCATATAATTTTGAAAGTAATCATCTCTTGCAAGAGTTGAAACAATTGGAGGAACATGGTAGATAAATATAAATTTCTCCTGGAATTTGAACAAAGTGATGTATGTAGCCTTGTAGTTCTTGCTGTGGCAAAGAGCTAATCCTTAGAAAGGGAATCATCTCTTTTTTTCAATTTAGGAGAAATGTAGTATTATACTTCTTCAAATGTGCAAGAAAAAATTAATAAATCTGCATAATATTTGTATGTTAGGCTAGGAAGGGAATATTAACCCTGTTCTACAAGCCAAAACATGCATAAATTGAATTATGATTAACTTAATCAAGAGCATACCCTGTATCAATGCTAGAGCTGCAGCTAGTATTTGTATGCACCTGGCTTTCAGACCTGTATCTATCCTGCAAAGCCAAATTGCCGCTCATTGGGCGCATCTACACAAGATGCCAGCATAGGATCGGAGATTACTCATGTGCCACTGGGACTTGGCAGTAACAGTGGTTACTGTGCAGTCATTTAGTTCTTGCTAAAAAATAAAACAACTGCGTAGTAACAACTGCGCAGTCAGGCGTACATGTAGACATGCCCATTTATTCCTAGCATCTTAAAATATCTAAGAGGCTGAATGGAAATGTTAGAGTGTTCTTTTATAGATAATACTTCTTTTTTGGTTAATTCTCTAATCCTACTCTGAATTAATCTCGAATTTCTGGAAAGGTTGAATGCCTCTGTGTTTAAATGGTTCATAATGTGTACAAGATCTCTATTAACATTTCTTTGGGTGGAAAGAAACCTTGTGTTTTCTTGAGTCCATTCCAGGTGGAAACATTTCAAGTACTACATTGAAAATTTTCTTTCTTTCATTACTGTTGTTGCTATTGTAAGAAGTATCAATGCATATGGCAGTTTAAGAGAACTGTTTTGCAAACAGGCCAACAAGTCATTTTAAGTGTTGTGTTTGTGGAACATATCTTAATGTGCTATTTGCTTGTTATAGCAATAACAAACCCCATTCCAAAACTTATTTTTCAAATTTTCATCTTAAAGTTCTGTAAACCTGGTCTGTGAGCCTTGGAGAGTCTTTAGTGCACTAACATGCTTTCCTACATAAAGGCCCCCCTCCTGTGTCAATTTGAACTCATAGCTTCCAACTACAGCCCCATTAACTTGCCAGGGAGCCCATCTGTCTTGCCACCTTGCTGACAACAGGAGAATTTTAACAGCTTGAAGGACACTTAGGAAAGCTACAGAAGCAGTTAGCAAATTCTGCTTCAAATAATTTGGAGTCAGCAGGGACATTTTGTATCTGCTTTCTTAAAAATTTAACTATTCTTTTCTTTCCCTGAGCTCTGTCCCTACTTATGAACTTTATCGGTTGTAGCTGTGCAATCTTAAAATGAAATCTCAATAGATAAGTAAACGGACAATCCAATTTTCAGATATGGTATTTTAATGGATTTTTAACTTTCTCATACGTATCGGTTGCCTTTCCTTTCTGAGTTACCTTGTTTTCAAGTAAAATGCTTTCAGTTCATCTAGACATTTGAAAAGAATAAATGTATCAGGTATCTAGGTTGTAGCCGTATTGGTCTAGAGGAAAAGGCAATCAGGACTCATGGTAGAGATGATAACTTTTATTAGACCAACAAGATTTTTGCAAAAAAAAAAATTCTTTAATTGCAAGCTTTTGGGCACAAACATCTTTCATCAGGCATTAGATAAAAGTTTGTAAAAGTTCTCCTGGGTAGAAAAAATAAATTTATTCATTAGAAAGATGACCAACCAAAATATTTAATTTGTTAAATAGATTTTGCTTTGTACCAAATAAAATGGTATTATAGAGATCTTGAATCCTCTTTGAAGAAAACCTAGTATAGGATAAGGCCAGTGAAGGAAGTGTTTTTCTGCATTATACTCTATTCAGGCCCCCATGTTTCTCCCTCCACCCCCTATATAAATATCACTATTTAGACTCAGAAGCTTCTTCATGCATTTTGAGGATTGCAGTTGCATAAAATTAACCTTTAGCTCTAGTTCTTGGGGAGGATTGTCAAGACTTGAATGCTAATATAATTTATCATTGCTGAAAGAAACTAGATAAACTGTATCTGAAATGTAAACAAATAAGACTAAGCCAAAATCTATTCTGATTGGCTCAGTGAAAGAGAACAGAAATGCAGCTCTTTATTCCTTCTTCCTTTAGTAGGCTACTGGCTTTAGAGATCTTGCTGTTTGAAAGCTGAAACAAACAAACAAAAAGTTGATGCATTTTCCAGTTCAGCTGTGCCCTTTAATCCATAAGGCATGATCCTTAGGGGTGTTGTAAACAAGATGTCACATTAGCTAGGTTCATTTTCAGTATGTTTTTCCTTGCTAAGGGATGCATCTACACAAGATGTTTACTGCTCATTAGACTAATTAGCTGTGCAGTAAATGTCTTGGCATCTACATGTGTGCACCTATTAGGCTGGAGTAAACTAATTTACCCTTCAGCAGGATAGTACTTGTAAGTACAAGTACTGTCCTTCTGAAGAATAAAATGTGGGTGCTGCTGCAGAGTAGACGCTGCCCCAGGCAGCCCTCTGCAACATTTTGAGCTGTGGGGAGCAGCCTTGTGCTGGGCTGGCAGACTGACCCCCAGGACCCCTAACAGCTGGGGCTGACTCAACATGCTGCAGTCCTGGGGACAAATTCATATACCAGTAAGCTCCAGAGTTTATTGCTTAACATTAATTGCATGTGTAGATGCGCCCAAGGAGACCAAACTTCCTGCATCATATACAGAGGCTTATTTGGGACTGAAATATATTGTACTATAGGTTTTTTTGTAGTTTAGGACTGTCTCCAGTACTGTTCTAATAGACAAAACCATGTGACTTGGAATCTCCTCAGTGCCTAAGTCAGCATCACACAATACCTGCTCTTTAGCTAGTTTGACTTGAAACGTTGCTGTGATATGTCAAACAGAAAGCTTACACAGGTCAGAGGAAATATCTAGCCATATGAAATGGCAAGACACAACATTGGAAGTGACCTCTGTGCCATAACTTTTTGCAAATAGGACTTCTCTTGTCCATGGAAACTGGGAACCATCAAAACATTAGTGTTCATATTACCATAGTCATATTTTTGTTTTCTTGCAATAATGTGGAATTAAATTAATTCATTGTTGTAATATTTTAAAGAAAAATGCATAATGTATTAAAAAAACAAAACTAAAAATAGAATGTAATATTGGTACAAATAAATACTAATTAAATAGAATGTAATATCAATACAATTAAATACAATTAAAAACCAAGAAGAAATTATGTTGTAATGCTTGACAGCCCAACCCCCCAGCGGAACATTTCAGGTGTGTGTCTAAATCGATAGTCTGTTTTAGGCAATGAATACCATGTAAGGCTTATAGTCAGCAGCTTTAGTAAAAGTAACTTTTCTTGCATCATTGTGTAAAATATATACAGTTTTACTAAACACATTATAGCTGCCTGAAGTTTTGTACACATATGCATACACTCTACCCTAATAAAACTCTTAAATTTCTTGAGAGGATTGTACCCATATCATGTGCAAGATGCTTCCTTTTGAATCAATGTCTCTCCTGTAATGTGTAAATGAGAGGTGAGCAGTCGTTTTATATGTGAAGAAAAGATTACTAAGTGCAGAAAAATATATTGGCTAATTACGTATTATAAGGTATTTGCACACAGTTGAGGTTAAATTATCATTTCAATACCACAAACTTTTGTTAATAAATGAGAAATGTTACATGCTTACCCCCCTGGTAAATAAGGCAGCTACTTAAATTAAGTGTGAGAGGGCTCACATTGTTTCCTTATCAATTTAATCATGTAAGAGTTGAAGTCTGCTGGAAGTCAGGTGATTGTGTTTAGAACACCCTCACTAATGTATTTATTCTGAGCACAGAAATGGTAACTACTTGGATAAGTCTCCAGCTGGGGTGGGTGCTATGTGCAGTGAGTGTTCTTCACTGGCTGGGTGGGCTCTGCAGGCAGCGCAGTGCAGTGCTGGCTAGAACAGGCACCGTATAGGTCAACTGTAGATCCAGAGGCAGCACCAGGGGCCAGATAATGGGGCTCTGTAGGCTGGGTCTGTCCTACAGCAATATCTTTGACAGCCCATCATAAATGGTGCTTGTTGCTTCTAAGTTCTAAATGTTCATCCTTTTCACGAGGAATGAAAACTCTTCTTGGTTGCTCACTCACATAGCACTGTAGATTTCTGAGAAGGGGTTTTACATTCCCGCATTCTAATACAAAGACCAGACAGAGCTCTACCAAGTATAATTACTAAATAAGTCAGTCAACTAAGTGTTATTGTCACTGTGGTGTTGTGCAAATATTCATAGACAAATTTTCAACATTTCGATACCACAGTGATAGGAGCATTATGAATAACTTTGATCAGTGATTTTCAGCCAGGGTGCTGCCATATCACTGGGTGCCTACATATCCTTTGAGGGGTATCATCCAGAAAGAGAGGAGAAATGAAATAAGTGTAGGTTCCAGCTGGGGGATAAATGCTGGCTTTTTCTTTCCAGCAGCTTTTCCTCCCCAGCTCACTGTAGCGTGAGCTCTTTCCTAACAGGGGCTCATCCTCCTTTCTGGCCCCTCTTCAAGCAAGTAAGTGTTATAATAAATAAATAGTTTTTAAAGGGGAGTGATGTTCAGTTCACAAAAATATGGATGGGGGTACCTTCAGTCTAGAAGGGTAGAGCAGACCACTGCCTTAGATGGAAAGGTCTCATCCGAATCTAGTCATTCACCTTTACTATTCTTTCAAAGGAAATAATCTTAAAAAAAAACTGAAGTAAAATCCTGCTGTCATTGGTTGGAGACTCCCTTCTGCGGAGGATGGAGGGAGCCATCTGCTGACCTGACCTGTGGTCTTGGGAGGCCTGCTGCTTGCCTGAAGCTTTGATCTGAGATGTCACAGAGGGACTAATGAGGCTTATCCAGCCCTCAGACTACTACCCCATGCTGCTCATCCATGTGGGCATCAGTGATACTGTCATGGGAGACCCTGAGTGTATCAAAAGTGACTACACAGCTCTGGGTACAAGGGGGAGCAGGTCTGGGGCTCATATTGGTCTGTATTCTCATTGATCCTCTGATGAAGGGAAAGGGCCCAGGCAGGAGCCAGGTGCATCCTGCAAATCAACACCTGGCTGCACAGGTGGTGTCACAAGCAGGGTTTTGGCTTCTTTGACCACGGGATATTGTTCCAAGAAGGCCTGCTGGGAAGAGATGCAATCTATCTGATGAAGAGAAGAAAGAGTATCTTCACAGATGAGCTTGCTAACCTACTGACGAAGGCTTTAAACTAGGTTCACTGGGGGGGATGGAGACTGAAGCCCTGAGGTAAGTGGGGAAGCAAGAGACCTGGAGGAAGAGCAAGCAGGAGAGGGCAACAGGGTGGTGCTCTCATATTTCCTGAGAGCAATAGACTAGTTATCTCAGGTGCCTGTACATGAAAGCATGGAGCCTGGGAAACAAGCAGGAAGAATTGGAAGTCCTTGCAGTCACAGAACTATGATGTGATTGGAATAACAGAGACTTAATGGGAGCTTGCATGACTGGAACATTGTCACGGATGGGTACAAACCATTCAGGCAGGGGAGAAGAGGAGGAGGAGTTGCACTTTATGTAGAAGAACCATATGATTGTTCAAAGCTCCAGTATGGAACTGGACATAGGCCTGTTGAGAGTCTCTGGGTTAGGGTCAGAGAGGAAAGCAACAAGACTGATGTCCTGGTGGGTGTGTGCTATAGACCACCAGACCCAGAGGAAATGGTGGATGAGGCTTTCTTCAAATAATTTGTGGAAGTTTCCCAGTCACAGGCCCTGGTTCTCATGGAGGACTTTAATCACTGCTGGGAGGGCAATACAGCAGTGCACAGGCAATCCAGTAAGTTTTTGGAGCGTACTGGGGGCAAGTTCCTGGTGCAAGTGCTGGAGTTGCTAATTACGGCCTGTGCTCTTCTTGACCTGCTGCTTACAAACAGGGACTAGTTGGTGGGGAATGTAATAGTGGATGACAACTTGGGTAGCAGGGATCACAAGATGATTGAGTTCAGGATCCTGAAGAAGGAAGGAAGGAGAGCAGCAGAGTAAGGACCCTGGACTTCAGAAAAGCAGACTTCAGCTTGCTCAGGGAATTCATGGGTAGCATTCCCTGGGAAGCCTGTTTGTGGAGGAGAGGAGTTCAGGAGAGCTGGTTGTACTTTAAGAAGTCTTACTGAGAGTGCAGGAACAAACCATCCTGATGTGCAGGAAGACTAGCACGTATGGCAGAAGACCAGCTTAGCTTAGCAGGGAACTCTTCAGTAGATTAAATCACAAAAACGAAGCTTATAAGAAGTGGAAATTTGGACAAATAACTAGGGAAGAATATAACACCATTGCTCGGGCATGTAGGAATGCAGTCAGTAAGGCCAAAGCCCAGTTGGAGTTGCAGCTAGTAAGGGATGTGAAGAGTAACAAGAAGGGTTCCTATAAGTATATTGTTAGCAAGAGGAGAATCAGAGAAAGTGTGGGTCCATTACTGAATGGGGAAGGGAACATTGCAAGAGAGAATGCAAATAAAATGGGGGAGGAAACCTAGTGACAGAGGATGCATAAAAGGCTCAAGTTCTCAATGGCTTTTTTGCCTCCATCTTCACAGATAAGGACAGCTCCCAGATTGTGGGAGCAGGGCAGCACAGTTTGGAAAGGAGGTAAGCAGGCCTCAGTGGTGAAAGAACAAGTTACGGACTGTGTAGAAAAGATGGACGTGCACAAGTCCATGGGGCCAGATGGGAATGCATCCAAGGGTGCTGAGGGAATTGGCTGATGTGATTGCAGAGCCCTTGGCCATCATCTTTGAAAACTCTTGGTGATCAGTAGAGGTCCTGGACAATTGGAAATAGTGCCCATCTTTAAGAAAGGGAAAAAAGGAAGATCCAGGGAAAGACCAGTCAGTCTAACCTCAGGCCCTGGAAAAGTCATGGAGCAGATCATTGAGGAATCCATTTTTAGCACTTGGAGGAGAAAAGGGCGATTAAGAACAGTCATCATGGATTCAGCAAGGACAAATCATGCCTGACCAACCTGAACACCTTCTATGACAAGGTGCCTGGCTTTGTGGATGTGGGGAAACCAATGGATGTGGTGCACCTTGATTTTAGCAAAGCTTTTGATATGGTCTCCCACCACATTCTCACAGGCAAGCTAAGGAAGTATGGGCTTGATGAATGGCTTCAAATGGATAGAAAACTGGCTGGAGCATCAGGTTTAGAGTAGTAATCAATGGCTTGATGTCTAGCTGGCAGCTGGTATCAAGTGGAATGACAGACCAGTCAGCCTCACCTCAGTCCCTGGAAAAATCATGGAGCAGATCATCAAGGAATTCATTTCTAAACACTTGGAAGGAGAAGGCGGTGAATAGGAACAGTCAGCATGGATTCACGAAGGACGAGTCATGCCTGACCATTCTGATAGTATTCTGTGATGAAGTGGCTGGCTTTGTGGATGAGGGGAGAGCGGTTTTTGATAAGTTCTCCCACAACACTCTCACAGGCAAACTAAAGAAGTATGGGTTGGATGAAAGGACTCAGGGGAACAAGGAGCAATGGTCTCAAGTTGCAGCTAGTGAAGTTGAGGTCAGATATTAGGAAGAATTTGCTCACTAGGAGGGTAGTAAAACACTGGAGCAGGTTACCTAGAGAGGTATTAGAAACTCCATCCTTGGAGATTTTCAAAACTCAGCTAGACAAAACTTTGGCTGGGATTATCTAGTTGGGGCTGGTTCTGCTTCATTCAGGAGGTTGGACTAAATGACTTCCTGATGTCCCGTCCAACCCTAACTGTCTATGATTCTGTGATAAAAGCCCTGCTTGCTCTGATGCAGATAAACCCTTTATAAGAAGATCCAATGTGTTGTAGTTGTATTTCAGTTTACTAGACCTTTAAAGGTGTCTAAGTTCAAGTTTATTACGTAGAATCATAGCACTAGAAGGAACCATCTTATTCAGTCCCCTTGCAGAGGGACAGGGTTTACTGTAACTAAACCATTCCTGATCGATGTCTATTTAGTCCTTTCTTAAAAATCCCCAATTAAGTAGATTCCACAATCTCTCTAGACAGTTTTTTCCAATATTTAACACGGTGGCAACTGAGAGCACTGGTGCACCCCCTGACCCGCCATGCTTGCTGCTTAGCTGATGGGCAGGCAGGAGTGGCAGTGCCCTCCTGCAAGTGCCAGGTGGAGAGTGGTAGCGCCCTTCTAGAAGTAGCTGCAGTGATTGGCTGTGGGGGACTCCTCCCTCCCCTGGTCAGCCAGTTCAGCTGGCTGCGGTCGGCTGGATCAGCCATGGAGCGGGGGAGATTCTTTTCCCTCCCCACCCACCCCCCGTCAGTGAGATGGGCTGTGGGGGGGAACCCCTTCCCAGTCACTGACTGGTTGCTTGGGGGGGAGGGGCATGTGCCCCCCTTGACTAAGGTGGCACCAGTTGCACATGATTTAACTGAGCTGACATATAAGTAATTTTTCCTGCAGTTTCACCTGAATATGTCTTCCTGTCATTTCAACCCATTGTTCCATGCCCTATCCTCAGTTAGCAAGGAGGAACAATCTTTCACTATCTTCTTTATGGCACTCTTTCAAATAATTGAAAACTATTATCCATAGCCTCCTCTTCTCCGCACAAAATATACCCAATTCTCTGAATCTTTTTCTCCTACAGCTTACTTTCTAGCCTTGTCATCATCTTTGTTGCTTGCCCTTGGATCCTCTCCACTTTCTCTACATCCTTGTTAAAATACTGTGCCCAGAACCGGACTTACGGTCGAGTTCAACAGTTGTCAGCCTATGGTCTGCAGGTTGGATATGACCTGCAGAGCCACTGTGTCTGGCCCACAGATGTGGGGCTTTGGAAGCATGCAGTGGCAGGGGCTGCTTTTATGCCCTGGTGGTGAGGAGTGGTAGCAGTTACAGCTTTCCCCATGCTACAGTAGGGAAAAGTGCTGGAAGTGGGGGCTTCCCCCAGACTCTGGTGGGGAGAGACAGTGGTGGTGGATGAGTGCTAACACCTATTTGTCTCTGACCAGAGCTGGGTCATTCTGTCCTGCAGTTGCTGTAGTTGAGGCGTAATGAGTACCATGCAGACCGATACTGTCATATCGTGCATCTTGGATATGATGCTGTTAATGCAGTGTAACAGGATATTTGCTTTTTTTGCAGCAGTATCACATTGCTGACTCATGTTTAGTTTGTGATACACTGTAGTTTCCAGATCCCTTTTGGCATGCTTCTGCCCAGCTACCTATTGCCTGTTTTATTGTGGTGCATTTTTCTTTCCTACATGAATTACTATACATTTATATTTGTTGAAATTCTTGTTATTGTTCAAAACCCATTTCGCCAATTTATTGATATAATTTTGGATTCTAATTCTACTTTCTTAGTGTTTATTGTCCCAACCAGTTTTTGACCATCTGCAAATAATGAACATACTCTGTACTCCTTTATCCAAATCATTACTAAAAGTGTTTAGTGCTGGACCCAGACCAATCCCTGAGAGACTCTGCTTCATACTCCCACCAGTTGGAAATCGGTCCATTAATTACTGCTTAGTATCTGTGATCTTTCAGACAGTTCTTTTTCCATCAAAGGGGAGTCCATATTTCTTCAGCCCACTTAGAAGAACGTTTTATAACTAGGGACCAAATTCACAGCGAGTAGGGTATGCAGTAGCTCCTTTAATCTTGCGTGCGGGTTCTCCTGTGAACCTCCGTGGATTGGTGGAGGAGCCCCACTGCTCACTCCTGATCAGCAAGGAGGCAAAAACTGCAGTTTTAAATATGGTATCATTTTTGCTGCTCGGCTGAGGGGCCCTGGCAGCCACGCTGTCTGTTGATGACTGGCCAGGAGGCAAGAACAGCACCATATATAAAACTGAGGTTTTCACTTCCCTGCTGATCAGGAATAAGCAGGGGGGGTGGGACACGACCGACCTACAAAATCAAAGGAGATGAATAAACACAGACAACTCGGTTTTAAATACGGTGCTGTTTCTGTCTCCTGGCTGGCTGGTCATCAACAGATAGCATGGTTGCCAGGGCCCCTTGGCCAATCAGTGGCAAGTGGCTAAAATGACTCTGTATTTAAAACTGCAGTTTTTGCCTCCTTGCCAATCGGGAGTGAGTGGCGAGCAGCGGAGCACCTCTGCCAATCAGTGGTGAGGGGGAAACCTTCAAGATTAAGGAGCTGCTGTGCACCCCACTCCCAGTGTGAATATGGCAGGTCCCTACATAGCATTTTGACAAAAGACTTACTGAAGTAAAGATACATTTGCCTGGTAGAAAATAATAGAATATTCTCTAACATCCTTTTTTCTTATCTTGAACTCCATCTATTCTCCCTTTTTATCTACACTGACTTAGCTAACCATCTGTTCACAGTTTTTCATATTTGCGAAGACAGAAGGAAGTAGGCATTGAATAGCTTTGGGCTTCTTTGTATCTTCCATTAATAACTCGCCTTCATCATTTAGCAGCAGACTGCAACTTCCTTTATTTTTCTCTTACTCCTCATATACTTACAGATTCCCTTCTTCATTTTTATGATACCTTGTCAGCTACAACTCACATTGGACCTTTGTGATCCTGATTTTGTCCTTTTATGTTTGTGTTCCATGTTCGTATACATCCTTAATGATTGCTCCCATATTCCATATCTTTTTACTTACCTCTTGTGACTTTCAGTTGTTTAAAAGCTCCTTTTCCTGATGTGATGATCTCTTATAATTTATCTCATCTTTCCCGTACCTCAAGGTGGTTTGCAGTTGCCACCGTTATGTCCTTCCAGAATAGCCAGTCATCTTCCACTCCTTTTTCTTTGAATTTATCTATCTCTGGAACCTTGCTTCCTTTTCACAGAAATTTTTAAAATCTGAAATCCATTGTCATTATTTGGTGTTCAGTAGTGTTACTTTGTTAGGATTGTGGACTCATAAATTTATAATCACATCTAAGTTGTCAAAAACCTTTGATTCCTTTTTCTAAAACAACAAATTCTGTTTGTGAACTGTTTTTGAGTAGTTAATAGTTACCACATTTATCTTCACCATCACTGCTTCACTGAGATTTTACTCTTTTTCTAGAAGAATTAATTATGTTTTGCTTTAGTCTGTACAGTTTCCTATATCATGCTCCCCCTTAGTATCTAAGAAGCTGCCAGTAGCCTGTTAGGCAATATGGCTGACGCTGGTCTGTTATTATATTTTGTTTGGTTTTACTTTGTTTTTATGTACAGCTCTTTTTGTAAGGTACCTTTCTAGATATGAATCATGGTATCTAGAAAGCTGACATTCATGTACATGTATTCCAGAGAGAATTTGTTGGGAAAGTTGTAGTTATTGAGGTTGTGCTAGAAATCAAAAGCAATTTAGTGTGTTCTGGTCAGATGATGAAAATGTTATCTCTATGTAATAGGTTTAATATGGGTTTGGTGGTACAGCACAGTCTTGTAGTAATTTGGATCAGCTGTATTGCTTGCCTTCCTGGCATGGGATTGTAGTGTATAAGATAGTGACATTCTTGGTTGCTAGAATGGCCTTCTCAGGGAGATGATTAATATTCCATATTTTGTTGCATCTTGTAGAAAACTTATTCTATGTTATTACCAAACGAATCTTGCTTTCTACAGTATGAGTCATTGTGGTTCCTAATATAGGATGTTTATGAACCACTGGCACGTAAGTGTAGCTTGCTGAAGAAAATATTGATTCACTCTGAGATCCTTCATAATAGATTTGATTCTTGAACAAGGAAAATTCCAGGAATTGGACCTTCTGCTACAAAGGATGCCTGACTCTAGAATTGTTATCAAATGCCTTCCAGCTGCAATGGATCAGATATTTGCTCTACTCCACTTCTACTGACTTCCTGAATCCAGGTTAATTAATAAGAGATGGCTGCAATCATAACTTTTGAAGTGACCAAGATGGTTCTGATTGACCTACTTACTATAGATATCCACTTGGCTCATACTACGTTTCCCAGAACTCTTCCCCCTCCTCTCAGGTGCCAGTTCGATCTCAGAGGTTCCCTTTCTTCTTCCATCCTGACCCAGTTTGGTGTTCTCTGGTTAAGTAATAGACAGAGGCTGTTGCATGCAAATTTAAAAAAATTCTGAGTCAGGAGTAAGAAAAAAATCTTTCAAAAGGTTTCACTTACTCACATAAGTGGAAGAAGTTCTTCATGTGGACAGCCCAGCATGATGTGCCTCTAGTGCATGCCTTGATATTTAGGATTTGTTGCATCTTAAACAGACTGATCTTTCATTCAACTTAATAACATCTGTCTAGTGACGTTCTTAGCATACCATCCACCTGTACTGTTGGATTTAGAATTTTCTTACACATTGGTATTAACATTTGCCAAGGGGCAGTTGGACTTAACCACTGATTAGAGGATGTACTACTACCTGGGAATTCAGTGTTATTTCTCCTAAAGCTCACAGTATTTCTGTTCAAGCCTTTCTCAGACTATTCCTTATGTCACCTTGTAGTGGCTCTCACTTCAGACTCTTATGGATGATATTCACGACATCATCCAGGGTCAAAGTGGTTCTTAGACCTCACTTTATTCACTGATGATCATGATGATTGCTATCATCATGACCATCAGTGAATAAAGTGAGGTCTAAGATCATCACCACTACCACCTTATTTATTCACAGTTAAGTTGGTATCAGATTTTCACCTAAACCAATCAGTCAGTGTACCTGCTCTTTTCTGAAACGGTAGTTGGCATCTAGGGAAAAGTGTTAACAGATGCTAGAGGCTAGCTTGAAAACTGCAATGTTTGGCACCTTCATAGCTGTGTTCACCCTATATTTGCCTACTGTGCATGCTGAGAAGGCTACACTATGGCCATAGATGCATCCAAGCAGAACAGAATAATCTGGGTACATGCATAATCTGAAATTTGAGTCACATTAATGGAAAAAAAAAAAAAGTGACTGGTTGGGCAGAGGGCAGCACTACAACTGCCTGCATTCTGTCCATGTTTTTCAGGCTCCTCAGCAATCCAAGCCTCAAATATGCGAAGAAACCAAAGGGGAGCAGTGGCCCTTACATGCAGGGGTCCTGGTTTTCCCTGTTAAAAAAAAATCACAAATTCTCTGATTAAAAAAAAATTGCAAATTCTCTGATCAAATCCCCCAAATCCATGATTAAAATGAAATGTTCCCCACAGCCCTGCTTATGCCCCTCACTCCCCACCACAACCTCCCCAGCCCTGCTGGTGCGCCTCGCCCCTCACCACAGCTCCTGCTCCCCCAGTAAAATGAGAAATCTGCATTTGCCTCCAGTAAAAGGTAAAATCCATGTTCTTTACCAGGTTTCCATGGGAAATGGAAAACCTGGATCCCTATTTATATGTGGCCTCAGATAGTGCTATAAAGGGATTTAATCTTACAGCCATGAGAGTCATGCACCATACAGTAAGATTTGTATAAACTCAAAGAACTAGTTACTATAGGGAAGTAGCCATTATTTTTATGGGTAAGAACTGTCCCCATCAAGAGTTTCTTGGTGAAGCATCTTGTTTTACTTTTAAAGATCTGCCAGTTCTGGACCAAATTTTAACTGGTATCAGATATTTCTTTAAAACTAAGTCTAATTATTTCTCTAGGTTCTTACATTAAAGTCTGTCACTTAATCCCCTTCATTCTCTTATTTCTGTCTTGTAATAAAAATTGTACAGGGTGAATATGATGTACGTAAGGGGATTTCAACCTTTTTTAGTCTAAGTACCCCTGGTGACTGGATGCTGGTGGTGGGGGGAGTATTAGCACATGGCTGAATGCTGAGCAGGGGTAGTGCACAGCTAGACATGGAGCAGGCAGGTGGGGATGATGTGCCACCGCCTCCCAGCAGCAGGGCAGGGAAGCTCATCAGGCTGGTGTGTAGTGGCAGTGGCCACTGTTTGTGAGCTTCCCCACCCTGAAGAGGGGCACCGTTGCCCTCATCCCACCCTGGCCCTGCTCCTGTGAGGCAATGGCGCTCCATCCCCACCCACCTTCATGTACTCCCTAGGATCAGTCCAAGTACCCCCAGGGGTACGCATACCCCCGGTTTACAACCCCTGCTGTACATGATTGCAATTTTCCAGGGAAGAAAAAAAATTTCCATTAATTCTCCTTAATATAAATTTGTTTGCCAAAATGTTATTTTCTTACTTTATTTGTGGTATAAGAAAGCAGTTTTTTTTAAATTAAAAAAACCAAGTGAATAAATGTCTCACTCCCTTATCCTCTTTCCCTGGATATATATTTACACCCATGTTTTTTCAGAGACAAGCTAAGAGATTTTTGTTGGTGTCTCCATGTTTCAAGCAATTGGTGTACATCTATGTAATGCAGTGTTACATGGTCTGGCTATAGTATTCTTTCTCCTTTACAGGTTAGATTGTAATTCTTCCTTTATTTTAGTAATGTCTTATTTTCATACTTGCAGGTGAAATTGGAGAAAGAATGAGTGGTATTCAGTTTTAATTCCATGATTTTGTTACCTGCTAGTTGGTAAAAACAAAGCTGATCAATTAGAAGCCTTGGCATATTTACTACTGGGGTAGCAAAACAGAGGAATAGATGCCTCTACCAACCAGCAGGTAGAAATTAAAATGTTTTCTGAGAAAGGGAACCTAGCATTCCTCTAGGATTTACAGATCATCACGGCTGAGATATTCGGGATAAGGATCACATATTGCAAGCTGCCATAACCTTAATATCTCTTGATGTGACCTAAATTTGAGGTAGTGGCCCCTAAGGATGGGAGAGATCTCAGTGTTACAGCTTTTCATTTTCCAGGATTATGGATATTATACCTCAGTCTCAAAAGGAAGTTGATGGGGCGTTGTTTAGTGTTTTTTGCTTTATCTGACAGCATCGACATTACCTCTAAAATGGTACGCCTAAAGAAACATAGAAGCACAAAGAACGCTTCTTTTATACATTTAGGACATTTCAAATAATTTGTTACTGTAATTTGTGTTTCAATAGATGTTGTTTCCTACATGTTATGAAAATTAGTGTTATTGTTAATTGTATACTGTATTTTCTTGTATATAACATGTCCCAGAATATAATATGCATCTGGTGTTTGAAAGGCAGAATGTGGAAAAAAGATTTTTTCCAGAGTTCCAGCTGCAGGGACAGTGCTTCCTCCTTGACCAAGAGGCAGATGGATCCCTGCCCCTGCTACAAGATCCAGTATAGTATTGTTTCCTTACAGATTCATGTGAGAACAGCACTGATGAATTCCAGTACCTGATCTTTGTCACGCTCAGGAATTTGTTGATAGAATGCTGCTCCCTTTTTTATTTACACTGTAGTTTTATACTCTGAAAGGTAAGCACCCAGGCAGAGATCATCATATCATGGAAATAAACATGTGGCTGAGATGATGGTGTTAATGTGAAGGCTTTCATTTTTTTGAGAATGAGTGTATGTTCTAGGATGGAAGACTCTTATCAAGAGAGAGGACCTGTCTGACCAGAAAGAGAGAGAGCATTTTTGGGTATCCTCTGGCCGACCTACTTAGGGGGGCTTTAAACTAAGAGGATGGTGAAAAAAACCCTTCAGCAACAGAACAAACAATCCAGAAGGGAGAGCTCATCCTTGCTTTATCTGTGATGTGTTATATTTTTATGCCTTGTGGTTGTGTATCATGGATGACTGTACAGTTTTACTAAAAGGTTAGACAAGGATTTGTTGAGGATGGTTTGGATAGGCACGATCCTGGGTCAGGCAGAAGGTTGGACTGGATGACCTTCATACGGCCCTTTCAGCACTGTTTTTCTATGATTCAGTTATGGGGTGGGGAAGGAGGTTGGAGGAGGAAGTGGGCCCTCCCACATTTTAGCCTAAAAGCCTAGTAGTTAGGCCACTGGCTGGTGATAGGGCAGAAACTTTCCTACTACTTTCTAGTTTGTCTAATAAGTAATAAATTCAAACTGCAGTGGGTCAGCTTCAAGAAAAGGGCTAACCTGCCTTCCCTGGTGTTTAGTGGTGAGAGTAGCATGCTGGGAAGCAGACAATGAACATTTTTAACCCTCTCTGGATGAGGGAGGCTTAAAACGGTGTTTCTCAACATTTTTTGTATCAGGACCCATTTATAAATATAGAAGGGCCAGTCCCTACCCAGTAAATAGTTTAAGTAGAAAACACACAAGTATTTTGCCATGCTACGAGTTAAAGCAGCTCAACAGTCTTAATTTTAAAGACAGAAATCAACAGGAAAACATTAACAGCAGTATCAACATGTGGCCTTCCATTACTCCCAAGTGACATTCATCACTGTGTAGTTTGCACAGTGCAAATTGCCAGTGCCCCTCATTCCTGACTTGCAGCCCCCAGCCTTGTCAGTGCCCCTTGGTCCTAACTCACAGGCCCCCACCCCTCAGCCCTGCTGGTGTTTCTCACTCTTGACCTGCTGCCCCAAGGCTCCAGCCCCCTCAGTGTGTGGGGTAGGAGGTGGGAGTGTGAGGCGAGAGGGGTGCACTCACAGTGGGCATGAGGCTGCAGCCTGGCCAGATCAATATAGGGAGGAGATACCTTTGTGGCCCAGTGAATGGGACCTGGAGCGGGGTGTCAAGACTTGCTGCTACTGCTGCCGCCACTGCCATGATCCCTGCACCAGCTGTGCCACCAGCAATGCAAGGAATAATGGATAAGGGGGGGTCGCACTGCTTTCACCTCCCCATGAATTATTTAATTCATAAATTGTGTGCTGGGCCATGGCTCTACCCTGCTACCATAGCATGGCTACTACTGCTCCCCTTGGGCTGCCTGCGCTACCTGCCACCCCACATCCCCTCCAGGGTAGAGCCATAGCCTGAGGCAGGCAGTGGTGGCAGGAGGAGATGAGGGCAGTGCATCCCCCCTTCCCCCATCTGTTAATTCTCATGCTGCTGGTGTAGGTGTCCTGATGGTGACAGCAGCAGCAGTAAGTCTTGACACCCCACTCCAGGTCCCACCTGCTGGGCCACAGAGGTGGCTCCTGCCTGTGCTGCTCTAGCCAGCCTGCAGCACCATGCCCACTGTGGGCACACAAATGGGGGGGGGGGGGCACGTGCCCCTTCCTGATATGACACCTGGTATGCCTCACAGATTCACCTGTGAGGAGCTGCTTTCTATGTTGTCTGGCTGCTACATGCATGTGTGTGTGTACACAGTACATATGCATGTGGTGCCCCCTGCCTGATAGCCCTCCTCCCACTCCCTCCAGCTTCAGGCAGCCCCTTGCAGGCTGGACTCTGCCTGCCTGCAAGGGGAAACCCTTGGCTCTTTATGTTTTAAAGGAGAAGTCGGGGACTTTCCATGTTATTCCATGATTGTTCACAACCCTTTTGTATATTCTTGCAACCCACTTTTGGGTTGTGACCTATGGGTTAAGAAACACTGTAGAACTTAGACCTCCTGCTCCCTTGGCATGTACTCCAAGTACTAGGCTATTGGACTAAAATAAGGCCTTTTCCTCCTCCATTTTGCTTCTGGCAGGTCAAAATGCAAGGCAGAATAGAATCTGAAACTACATAATGCTAAAACCTGCAGTTATATGTCTGTATACTTTCCCTTTAGGTGTCTAAAATGAAATAGGATTTTCTTTGCTCTCATGAAACTACTGTATTGCATGCCTTTCAGATTAATTTGCACAATGTACTTGCTTCTTTTTGTAGAGCATGTTAAAATTTGGGGGAAAACTCTTACTTGTCCTATCTCAGGACCTAGGAAGGTGTGTAGGGGTACAATGCCAAAGATCCTCATGATCCTCTTGCTTCATAAGGACTCAAAATCTTGAGGATGGGAAAGGAATAAAAATGTAACTACTAGTAATGTAAAGATTAGCAACTGAAGGAGTTTGTAACTACCTTGCAGAGACAAGAAGGAAGAAATACAAACTAAGGAAAAACTTGGGAATAATAGGGGTAGTAAGCCCTAAATGGTTTTTATTATAGTGGATTGAGTAGGTATGACCACCATATACATAATATCCAGACCAGTGTATGCCCTCTGTTATGAGATGTAAAAATATGGCAAGTAGCAAAATTAATTTTTTTCTTCAGTTTATAATAGTGCATTGAAACATAATAGAAACTTTCTAATTTTTCTTGTTTCCTAATAAAACATCTCAACATTTTCCACAAGCATTAATTAATTAGACCCTGTAAGTCCCTTCTGATTTAATTGTAAGAGCTAAAGAAATCACTATATCTTACAGGTAAAGCATAAGAGCTTGGTTCAGAAGGAAACTGCTGTTCACTAAATCACTAAAATCATTTGAAGTTATGTGGAAGTACTCTTGTGGGTGACTTTTATCTAACAGCTGCACTGGCCCAACCCTATTTTGTTGTGAGATCCAGTGGAATTGCAGAAGTACCTATGTGCCATCAGTAACTGCATATATAGTGACATATGATCTAAATATTTTTAAACATCTATCAAATCTGAATTTTGCATCTGAATTACAGGCACAATATTTTGATCACCTTGTAAAATTCCACCTACCCTCTTCCCACCTTCTTCCCTTTTTTACATGCTGAAGGGTACGTCTATGTAACAGCCATATGCAGATGCTCTTGTAATATATATACAAGAGTTTACGTTCTTTCATCCTCCAATTCACTGATAAGGACATTGCTGCAAGGAAAATCTTTAGGGAAATGCCAGGCTGTGTGGAAGAGCTATGTAGCAGTTTGGGGTTAGCATCTTCAAACAATGTTTGTTTTTCCCCAGAACAAACTCGTTTCCTGCAGGGATCAACACAACAGTAAAGGTTATCTCACCCTCTGTGTTTTGTTCCCAGAGAGTGCCTGGGCTCTTTGTTGTGCCTGCTAGTCCTGCGCTTTTTGTTCTCTCTGTTTCACTCCAGCAAACTCAGGGTCTCTCAGCTCCGGTCCTTGGTGCAAACCCCAGGACAGTCAACACTGGCGTGGTGCTCGGGGATCATCTGGAAGCTGACTCACCTGCTCTCTCCCTTTCAGCTACTCTTCTCCCTCTCTTGGAACCCTGGGAGCCTTTTAACTCCCACAGGGCCAGCCAGTTACCTTTATCAACTGTATCCAGTCCTTTGAGGCAGGTTTGTAAGCACACTGTGCCTGCCTGCCTGCAGCTAGCTGCACCCTCCCCACCTCCCCCTCCCCCCCAAGGTGTGCAGCCTGCTGTAAGGATCCTGGAACATGATACTGCTCCAAGTGAAGACAATGGAAGGATTCAACTTTTCTTCATGAGGGATGGATTAAGGAGAGTAGCCAGGAACTTTGATTTGAATTTAATTCATAAGCATGTATTTTCTTTCAAGCCCTTCTCTCCTATGGTAGGGAATGGGGCAAAATACTGACCTTCATTTTTTTCAGAAAGAATTTTTCCCTCATGACCCTGTGTACTGCTGTCTTGTGAAGTTATAGTCACAGAATAAAGGAAGTAAAGAATAAAGCTGTCTACTCATCAGTGAACTACTTCTTCAGCTCGTGCAGAGTGCAGTCCACTGGGAAAACACTGCCCAATAGCCTAGTCACAGCCTGTTCAGCAGATGCTGCATTCAATTTCCAGAAAGTATCCATCTTCTTTTCACACCCATTTTTTCTGTGTATTGAGTGTGAAAGATGATTTGAACATGATGAACCTTTTAACACTACATGTGTTAAGGCTCTATATAATTTTTGATTTGTTCAGCCAAAAATGGTGAGGTTAAGAACAGGGAAATGTACCATATAGTCAGACATTTTTAAATGGTCTGATTCTCCCCATAAAATATTACCTACAGCACTTCAGATTTTTTGTTTTTTAATTTATGTTTGTATACAATCATAATCTTTATACTTCATACATTTGTCTTTCTTAAAAGCTTGTGTCCAACTCTATTTGGTTAGAAATTTGATTTACTTTAATGTATTACTTGGCTGTCTTCAGCAGTTAGCATGAACTTTGGTTTTATACTTTTGGAAAAGAATACATTCAGAAATGCATGTACTCATACATAAACCACATTATCAATAATTTATTAGGACACTGCCATAAAGTCTAGATACACATTGTCACTACAGTTTCAGTTATAAACCCTGAAGTTTTAAGTACTCAACTATGAAGTTGTTCATAAACATTTAAATGGCTCACATAGGAATAACTTTCCTTTTGTTCAGAACTTTTGAGGAGTTGAATGCAGTCAGTCTCTACTGTTATCTCATAGTTCTTGGGGCTTTCTAAGATTTCAGTTAGTCATTGACTTCATTTAACTGCTTAAAGTTTTGGGAAAGTAAAATAAAACCAGTGAGCAAAAGTGAACCAGTTAAATTATTATAATCTTAAAAATTAGAACACTACAGTATTAACTGGCTGGGCAAGAACCAAGTTTACCTTTAAAAATCAAAGACCTCTGAGGCGCTCAGTAGAATTAAATGAACTCATGCTAATCTGCTCAAGGTTCCTAAGCTATTTGAGTAGCAGTAAAAACATGGGGTATGTCCATAGGTGCAGGGGTGTGCGCTTGCAGTGGCACAAATAGCAGTGGCACAAATTTGTGCCATTGATTTGTGCCTCGGCACATGTGCCTGAATGTGCACTTTGCTGCAAAACAAATTGTGCCAGTTTGGGCAAACTGCCTTTTCCTAGTTCTTTCCATCTTTTCACCTAGGGGGAGCTGAGGCCAGCATAGGAGGCCCCAACCATATAAAAAGGTGCCCTGGCAAGCAGCTCTGGGCTACTTGCCCTCAGGAGCTTCTCAGCCCCAGCCAGTTGGTGCCTGGAGACACTAGCCTCCTGTGCCAGCTAGACTGCCACAGCAGTCTTGACATAGTGTCCCCTGTACCTACTGTAGCAGTCTGGCAGTGGGGACTGGCATCTGGCTGACATCCTCTTGGACCTGTGACCCCATGACTACATATCTGCTGGGACTACACAGCAACTTTGGCTGTGGTATAGGGATTCCAGCAGGCCCACCTGAACCTCAGCCATCTGTCAGCAGGCCACGGCTGCACAGCAGCCCACTGCCAGGCCAGATAGAGGCCCAGACCTTTGCCCCAAGGATCCAGGACCTGATCACTGGGGACGTCATCCTCCCACCAGTGATGGAAGCGGATGCTGCATTCCTGCTCCTCCCCTGGCTGATGCATCCCTTCCCAGGGCCCCTGGATGGTTGACAGCAGTGCTACAATGAGGCCCTTGCCTACTGCTGATATACTGTCCAGCAGGTGTTTGGCCAGATGAAGGGACACTGACAGAGCCTCCCCATCTGCCTGGAGGCAGTGCTGCAGCACATATCTTACATCGTCACCATGGCATGCGTCCTGTGTAATGTATGAGAGTCCCAAGGAGAGGTCTTTGAGCTCAAGTGGATGAAAGAGGCTTGCTGTGTGCCTCCAGCAACAGTTGCAGCAGAGCTGGCCAACCAGGATGTGTCACAGGCAAGGACCACCCCCTCCAACAGCAGCACATGAGAGCCAGAGTGCATGAGGCCATCATCACCCACCTGCAGGCCCACCCCCGTGACTAAGGCACTGGCCTTCTCACCATCTGCTCCAGGCCTCCCACCCAGGGGCCCCTTCCTCCTTGCCCACTGCTATGATGGCAACAACATGAGCAATGTGGCTGGAGTGAAAACAAGCAACTTTATTCTCCCTCCCTCTCCCCAAAACTTCCCCAATGCCAGCAACACAACATTGCCGTAGTACTCCACATGCAGCCCTCCACCACCATTCAACTAGGCCCCCCCCATGCACAATCCCATTAAAAAATGGGGACCACATTGGCCCTTTTCCAGTCCTCTGGGACCTGGCCTGTTCACCACAAGTGTTCAAATATTCTCACCAGCAGCTGTGCAGTGACGTCAGCCAGTGCCTTCAGTACCCTCTGATGGAGCTCATCCGGGTCTGCTGACTTAAATGCATCCAGTTCCTCCAAGTGACCCTGCGCCATCTCAGGGTCTATGCATGGCCGTCTGGCACCTTGCTGCTGCCTCTCTACAATCCCAGTGAGAGCCTTGTCCTGCCCCTCACTTAGGAACACTGAGGCAAAGAACTCATTGAGGAGTTCAGCCTCGTCCCCCCGTCCATCACCAATTGCTTCTGCCCATTTAGTAGGGGTCCTATTCCTCCCTGGGCCTTCCTTTTACTCCCTATATATAGTCCCTCTTTTTCTTATCTACTAAAGTGTCCTGAAATATTACAGGCCAAACCTCCAAAATGAACCTGGTTTAGAGGTTTGTTTTTTACTTACCAAATAAAAAGCAGCTGTGCAATTAGTAGAGTGCCTGATGTAAAGTGAGCTTCTCTAAATCTGACTACACATTTCCATCAGGAGGGAATCCCTAACCAATGCAGACATTTTCTCCTCTGATTTTAAGTTTCTTTTTTCCAAAATGTCATTGAATTTCTGAAGTTTAAACCCTTTCTGTTCCTTGAGGGGAGCCATAGGTTCATCAGATAAGTTTGAGAAAAACCTACTTGATGTTGTTGGTTTTTCTCTACCAACAACTATCCCAAACTACATGATAATTTTGGATTTCACATGGATTTGCATGTTATCCTCCAGTTCATTATTTCTATGCTCCAGCAACTGACAATAAGGTCACAACTGGCCCCCAAATGGATCTTGCTATGGCTAATTGTTTTGAAATATCCTTTCTTCTATATTACCCACACTTTTTAGATAAGTATTTTGATATTTTTCCTCCTATTAACACTTCAAATTGCTTTGTATTTCTACTGCTAAAATCATTATTGAAGGCTTGATGAATTTCATATACATTTGCATTGATTTGTCTCAAAGTATCCAAAATCATAAAACCCTAAGATGACCTTGTTGGATATGGTATCAGAATGGTTGCATGATGCCTTCTGGTGTCGTCTTTGGCACTCATTGACTCTACTAACTGTAATCAGAGGCTAATTTGGCTGAAGTCCTATTTTGAGATGTGCATTTGGCAAAATATATATGTATGCTTCAGGTCTTTACAGAGAATTTCTTATGTAAATACCAAACACTTAAAACATTATTTCCTAAAAGATGCCTGATAGTTAGGCTGTCAGTGTGGGTCTAGGGAGACGGATTTCTTAGCTTTTAGCTAGGGCTTATTGAAACATTTCAGTCAACTTTGATTTTTTTTTTCTTTTTTATTAAATGATATGAGGGTTGTTTTTTGGGGGGGGTTGTTTTTACAGAAAATGTCTACTTTATGCAATATTGTGTTGCTTAAAAAAAGATATGAGAACTGAGATATTTTGGTTGACTGGGGTGCACTACTACTATGCCTCTTGCAAGCTGTAATTGTGATGCCTCATGAGTCTCTTCTCTGGGCTCTGCTCTTTGCCAGGGTTCATCTCATGATGCATCATGACCAGTGTCTTGATCACAGTCCAATGACTGTGCCTGGAAAACAGAAACTGGAAACACACCTCTCAGCTCAGTTTTATCAGTATTTCATTTGACTTAAATTTCACATTTTTTACCAGATCTACTTCTAAGTCCAAGATATAGAAGTAGATCTGGTTAAAAAAAAAATTATTGTAGAGATTTACAATATAGAAGGATTGGTCTTTATTTACAACCTAAAATGTGGCCTGATGGTTGAAGGACTTTACTGAGAAACTCTTTCCAGAGGTGCCTACATCCTGGATCTTTTGTTCATGGCACAGGTGGCCCTAGCCACTAGTTTATTGGCCTAGAACTCGAGAGGGTTGCCTCCTCCTGTCATGGGTTTTTTGCCAAGCTACAAATTTGGGATTTATCTAGCTTTACACATCTACCAAAATCCTGTACCTCTCTGGCCAGAGTGCAGCCCTACTGAACACATTCATTTGGTGGAGGAGCACTTCCAGGCCCAGAACTGGATCACAAATGGTGTGGAAGTGCCAAAAACAGTTACACAGCTACATAACTGCCATTTAGGTTTATAAAATGAAATATGATTCTGCCCATAGTGTCTAGTTAAAAAAAAAAAAAAAGTAACAAATGCATATAACATTGCAGGTCTTAAAAGACTCAGCAGATATCTAATAAAAAGATCATGGAAGAGTCAGTGCAATGAGAGCAATGGGGCTAAACTGATTTGAAATTGCACATTTAGGTTTGATATATTTCTGCATTTTTGTTGCCTTAAATCCTACTTCTGATTCAGTGTTATGACATACAGACACTTGTGATTTTTCCGTAACATTTCATAGGGTTAGCATAATTCTACGCAATCCAGTCCACACCTCACCTGGAGTACTGTGTCCACTTTTGGGTGTTGCAGTTAAGAAAGATGTGGACCAATTGGGGAAGTGTCCAGTGAACAGCAACAAAAATTATTAGAGGTCTAGGGAACTTAGATTATGAGGAAAGGTTGGAAGAATTGAAATTATTTAGCATGAAAAAGAAAAGACAGAAAGGTGGTTTGGTAAGTTTTCATATCCTGGAAGGATGGTTATAAAAAGGATAGTGATAGACTGTTCTCTGTGGCTTCAGAGGACAGGACAAGAAGTAATAGTCCTAAATTACAATGCGAGAGATTTAGATTGGCTATTAAGAACTTTTCTGCTATGAGGGTGGTTAAGCAATGGAATAAATTGCCATCAGAAGTTGTGGAGTTTCTGTCCTTGGACATTTTTAAGAGTGTGAGATGCATCTGGGATTGTTTAGTCAGGGATGTTCCCTCCCTGAGCAGGGGATTGGGTTAGAATAGTGGTTCTCCGCCTCCTTAGCCTCAAGGCACCCCTTGGAAAATGCCAGCTCTTAGCTTTCACTCATTTCATGACTGGAAAATAATAGAGACAGTCCTTTCTTGCAAAAAACTCAGAAAGACTACAAGAAGTTGGAATGTTTTTGATGTTTTGGATTCCTATTTGAAATCTCTGGGTCTGACTTGTGAATCACATTTAGGTGCTTGCATACCTAGTATTCTGCAACACCCTTAAAAGAAACTCGCAGCACCCCAGGGTGCCACAGCATTCAGGGGGAAAATTGCTGGATTGAATGGATTCCTCAGGTCTCTTCCAGCCTACATTTCTATCCCTATGTATATTTTTATGATGATATTAACTAAGAGATATGTACAGATATTTAAATGAATCCAAGAAAGGTTTTTTTCCCCTAACCACTAGTTACCTTTAGCTCTAGCTCCAACCCTGATCCAGCCAGGTCAGGAGCTGCCGTTGCTACTTCTACCTGGCCACATTGAGTTAAGGCTGCTGCTGACTACCCCAGAGGTGGAGCCAGAGCTGCCACAAATGGCAAGCTGTGGGAGGGAGTATGAGCTGGAGGAGACAGGTAGCTTGAGGGCAGGTACAGGGCTGAGGGGGGGAGGCGTGAGTGGCATGGGACAGGCACAGGCGCGGGGGAGGGGGGAGACAGACTGCAGGGGATTGGGGGCAGGGGGTTGGGGAAAGTGGCTGGGAGGACAGATGGCAGGGGGGGCAGTCATAGATAGGCATGGGGGAGCAAGCAGGGAAGGTGAAGTGGGGATCATGTCCCAGCCCCCCATCACTACTTTCCCCACCAGAGCAGTGAGGGAGTCGAATTTAAGACATCCCTCCAGTAATTGGATTCTGTAGTTATTGTATTTGTCTGAATCCAAGACAATTTTGAATTTAATACGAAGTTCTAAATTTGTAACTTTTTTATTTATGGTATGTAATTATTGGAAGGTCAGCTTAAATTTGTCCCTTCCACTGCTACAGTGAAGCAAGCAGTTGGCAGGGCAGCAGGTGGTAGAGAGACAGGCAGGAGGGAGGAAACAGCGTTCCCTTTGCCCCTTAGCCCCCACCTCTTGCACACTTTGCCCCATCTGTGCCTGCTTCTGCTGTCCCCCATGCCCTGTGGTGTGCAGCCTCCCTACAGTCGTTATACTAGTGACAGCTTTAGCCCCCGGATGCCAGAACTGCAGCCACCATTGTTTGTGGATGGGCCAGAGCTACTGTTGGAGCTTCAACTGATGGGAAGTGTTAGAAGGGTAGATTGGGGGTGGGGGGGACAGGTGCTTACTGTGGCTCCTACTCTAGCTTCAACCTGGGCTTGGGGCTGGAGTCAGAGCTGTAACAGCCACCTGCTCCCCAACCTCCTACCTGTAATCAAATCAAACACAAGGATTTGAATGGGGTGGGAGGAAACCTCCTGCATATTGAAAATGTTACCATCGGTATTAGCTATCTTTCTAAAAGATGTGTAATAGCTCAAACAAGTTACAGACTTATTGCAGCAGTCACTGATAAAAGGCCCTGGATCTGAATTTCAAGGACCAGCAGTTGTGGGGGGTCAGGAAGAGGGAGGGGGAAGGGGGACAAGCAAGCAGCATGGGAAGCAGACTGCAGGCAGGCAGGCACAGGCATGGGGGGTAGGCAGCAAAGGGGCAATGTGGATGGGGGGCAAGTGGTAGGGGGCTGACTGTCATGCTAGTGAGCAGGTTAGACCCTTTTCGTCTAGAAAAATGTGAATCTAAGGTTGTGCCTCATAATAACATTTATGTTGTAACTCAAAACAGTAGTAAGAAATCTGGACATAGTACAGTGATATTTTGATACCACTTCTGTCAGGCAATGAAATTATGCTTGAAAGCTGAATTGGTGTCTAGATTTCTTTTGTTAGGTAAATCACTCCTTACACTTTTAAGAAACATGTTACACAATACAGTTTCTCCTGCTTCCTTTCCCACTAGGATAAATAATATTTACTGAGCATATATTTCCTACAGCATGCACAGTCTTTGCACATGGGCTGCTTTTTCTGCATAAGTCATTCTGTCATGATAACACTTTGGCATTTCATTGTACTGATATCATACAAGGAAATGGTAAATTTTATGACAGAAAAACAATACAAGGATTTACATAAAATTACATTTCATGAAACTAATCTGGGGATTAAATCTTTCTAACAAGAATACACTTGCAGAAAGATTTTAAAGTCATTCCAGTAGAGATCTTCATCAGCTCTGATTTCCTAAGAGAAATTACATTTTCAAAAACATCAGTGCTTGGTTACAGTAGTTGAAGTAGTGTAATGTAGGAATGGTGTGCTGGTTCTTGTCTGCCTTAAAAAAAGAGTTCTCACTTTTTATTGCCTTTTCTGTTGCTCACCATGTGAGGATAATTCTCTGTAAATAATTTTCTTGTGGGGCTGATTTATCAGACACCCTAAATCCATGACGAGACCATTTTAGCTGTGCCTTCATAATCAGAGCATTTGTATTTGTCACACTTGCTCAACAGTGTCCTTCAGTACTTAGGTTTCCATCTTGCCATCATATTTTCATTAGCTGATTTGTCCACTTAAATGGAAGTACTTGAATTTCTTGACATTACGTCTATTTTGTCTGTGATTTATGAGCACAAGTAAAGTGATCAGAACTACTACCCTTAGTAAACTTTCAGTTTTATTTGCAAAACGTTTGCTTCTCTTATCCCATAGATAACCACATTTTTTGGAGCCCACATTAGCTTTAGTACTGCTTTTGGAAATTTCATCATCAAAATGAACTTTGTGTGTGAGAATGTTATCCAGGTCAGAGAATTCATTTATGGGTTGGATTGCATGCTCTCCATTGATGTTACCAGGATCAGACTGGTATGTAACATTTATCTTCTTAAGGTTTACAGTCATTCCAGAATAAGAACATGGAGTTGTAAAGCATGTCGTCTTAGTAATGGGCAACCAGGGTGCAGTCATCAGCAAAGAAGTTTGTGGACAAGTTGGTCAAGCAGCCTTGTTTTCACCTTCTTCTATCTGGCATTAAACAGCTTTCATCAGTACTGAATCAACTCTGAAATACCTAAATCAAGATTTTGGAAAGCAGCTAGGTTCACAGCAGCATACAAGGCACTGCATAGTATGCTTTTATTCAAACTAGAAATGGATTGGAAATAGTTCCATCCTCTATCATTCTTGTCATCATACATCATGAAAGTATCTAACATTTAAAATGAATTTATTAGTCCAATCTTCTATATATAAATCTTCTCTACAGTTGGAGTCAACTGCCTTGGTAAGATCAAAAAAAGTAAAGGTCAGTTTCTGCTCTCTGTAACTCTCTTATATGCTGTCTGTTGTTCCTCTCCCTTCTCTGAAACTATATTGAAGGTCAAGCAAAAATTTCTCAGCTATTTGGTGAGTAAAGTCATCAATCATGAGTCTCACAAGAAACTTGACAGTAACCACTAGGAGTGAGATTTCCTGGGGTTTGCCACATATGAAATAATTGCACTTCCTTTTAGCTGTGTTAGTCTGAAGTCAGGCAGAAGGCAGGGCAGAGTGGCACCTTAGACTGCCTATACATGTGCTCGGACATGGTGGGAGGGGCCATTTTAATCTGAGCCATTCCCACACAACCACTCTAGTTAAAATGGCTCCTTCATTTCAAAATGGCCACGACAGGTGCTTTAACTAATATTTGTTCAGCGAGGTTTAAAGTGCCCCTGTGGCCATTTTGAAATGTGAGGGGGCTTAATACATGTGTTGGTGAGGTGACACTAAAGTCTTCCTATTAGAACGTGAAATAGACTTGATTGATTGAGTCTTCTCCAATGCAGTCTAATTAGAACACAAACGAGCACATTTATAGGCAGCCTTAGAGACCAACTGGTTCAGAGACATAAGATTGTAGGTGGCAGGAAAAGTTTTTTGTATTCTTGGTAGATCAGTCCTTAAGCTATGTTAACTGAAAGAGGTCCATGAGATGTTGGAGTAGTCTTTGCCAGCTACATAGATGTTAGCCAAAATGGTGTCAGAGCCAAATTCTCTGCCATTTGAGAGCAACATGATCTCTTTCTCAGTCTTTGGGGCAGTGGGTTTGTTAGCAAGAGTTTCACTGCCGATGTGCAAAGAGAGTTGGTTGATATTAGGTTCCTTGTTGAACAGGTGCTTAAAGGGGTCAGTCCAACTTTCCTGAATCTGGTTCATTTCTTTCAGGAGAGTTTTTTCATCTCAATTTACACCAGGAATGGAACCAGCCTGGTGAGGCCCATCCAGTACTTTGAAAGCATCAGAAAACTATGTTGTGCCATTTCAGTTTAAGTGTGGTTGTAACTCTTCTCCCCACTGCCCATCAGGCACTGCTCTCAGTTCAGCCTCTAGAGTGTCATTAATGGTTTTCATGAAATTATCTCTTTGTATCTTCAGTTCTGTCATTGAGCCAGTCTTAATATTTCTGGATTATTAAGCCATGCTGTTCAGAGCAGCTATGTAGACAGAATCCTTGAATCACGTCCAGTCAGTTTCATGGTCTTCAGATGTTGTACTAACAATATTCAGATGACTTTCTACCTTTTTGTATTTCTTGTTTTCCAGTACCCACCTTGAATCTGTATCGTCCTTGAATCAGTTGATATATTTTGCTTATTTAGAATAAGCAGCCCCAACAACAGCCTGCAGGAAGGGGAGCAGGGAGCGGCGGGGGGAAGCCCCACTATGAGGCAGAGGCAGGCGGGGGGAGGGACCCCCCGCGCCGGAAGCTGGAGGAAGAGACAGCAGTGGCAGAGGGAGTCTTTACATGGTCAGCCCCAAAGGGTGAGCAGGGGGCGAGGGGGGGCCATGTAAACACTCCCTGAAATCTGTCATTCTTGACAGGCAATTAGCTAGTAGTAACATAAAAATTTAAAAAAAAATGGTGGAAGGGACCTATGTCAATTTGATTATTTTTCCTCTTCGGTACCAGAAAAACATATATCACTTCAATATCTTTTTGAAATTCAGATCCAGGGCCTTTTATCAACAAAAACATAACCACCAGGTCAGCATGCCAGTGACTGGGTTTTTAACTTATCCTCCGTCATGGCACAGACTGGAGGAGCCCACTGGAGAGGCAGTGGAACCCACTGATTTTGTACTGGCTGCTTGGTCAAATATGACTGCCCAACAATAAATCAGTTAATTCACAAAGCCTGACTGACTAAGTCAAAATTCACGTAATTCTAAAGGTTCTATCATGCAAATCAATATTTTTACTATTAGAATGCTCAGCAAAATGTTTTTTAATGCCAGCGCGTAAGAGACAAAGAACAACAGTTTTCACACAATGTACTCAAGTAAGAAAAGAAACTGCTGTTTTAACGGTGATTATGGAGTCATTTAGCCCATTAGGCTGGCAATCGAGTTTATTAACACTAATGGATCTAATAGTGAAACTAGCATTGCACTCTCAACAGTATACTTTGGAATGTTCTTTTTAAAATAAAGTGCAGACCCATGTGATTTAATGATATTTGTAATACACTTTTGGTTGTTCTAGCAGTTTCTTGCTTGTTAAACTATCTCTACCTGTCCTTTTATCATATTTTATTCATCTTTAATACTTTATTTATATTTATTATGGTGCAAAAATTAGAACTTTTAGAGAATAAAGAAAAAAAGTCTTCCATTATTTTTATAATATTAGTACCTTCCTGTCCATTTTATTTCTCTTTATTTTTAATAGAGATGTATAGTATATTTATTCTCAATTCTAATCCCAATTTGTACTGATCTAACTAAATATTTTTGTAAAGTTTCATCACCTTCCATATCAGGAACATTGTAAAATCTGTACTTAGTCTGTCTCATAGTGCCAACAAAAAATTATTACAAGTCAAACTGTCATCTTGCTATCTTACTGTTATTAATCTGGTTTAGTATGTCATCTCCATTATAAATGAATCTAAGAGTCAGATTTTCAAAGATAGTTGGATGCTTAAAGATATAGATATACACCTGTCAGATTTTCAGAAGCGCTGAAGTATGGTAGGGCCTAATATCTTTTGAAATGAGGGAATATTAGGGCTTCTAAACTATTTAGGCAATTCTGAAAATCTCTGGAAGTGCTCATCCCCATAGTTAAATGCCCAAATATCTGAAAATTTGCTCCTACGTGTTTTGCATATCTATATTAAAATTAACATGAGAAGATATGTATTTTCCTTTTTTTTCTCTTTAGTCAATTCCTACAAAATACAGAATTGAAGAAAATTTAGTTAGGTTTTGGTTTTTTTTTTGAGAAGAGAGTGGCTTTTGTCTGTGGAACAATCTTAAGAAGAACAGAATGCACATATATGATGCTTTGTTTTGCTTGGAACCCTCGTAGACTCTAGTGCGGTCTTGGTGAAAGAAGAGACCATATTTACCTGAATCCAAGTTGATTTTGAATTTAAGGTGACCCCTAGTACTTATGTTATTTACATGGAAAACTATAAATTTGTTATAATTTTCTATGTAAAGAACCTAATTATTGGAGGGTCATGTTAAATTGTCCCCCTACAGTTATAGTGGGGAAAGCAGTGGTAGGGGGTGAGGGTCCAGACCCCCACCCCTTGCTCTTATGACCCTGCATTCCCTGCCTGCCCCCTACCACTTGCCCCCCATCCACATTGCCTCCTTGCTGCCTACCTTCCATGCCTGTGCCTGCCTGCCTGCAATCTGCTTCCCGTGCTGCTTGCTCGTCCCCCTTGCCCCTCCCTCTTCCTGACCCCCCCCCAACTGCTGGTCCTTGCTGCTGCCTGCATCCCTTTGCCTGTAGCTGCCTGCCCTCCCTGCCCCCCTCACCACTTACCTTCTGCTGTAGCTCTGCTCCAGCTCTGGGGTAGTGAGTCAACTCTGGGGCAGTCTCCTTCCCCCTCCATTATCCCTAACCTTGTCTCTCCCATGCACCTCTGGCTGTGTGCCCCCTCCACCACTGCACAAGTCAAGCCTGGGGTTTAGAACTGAGCCCCTCATATTTGGAAAAAATCTTCATCTTGGATTTTGCCAAATATGACAGTAGCTAATTTTAATAGAAAATATTTGCAGCTGAAATACTAAGACATTTTCTCGTACTTTATGTTCTGGTGTGTTATAGTATGATGTAAAAAAAATTAAGCAGGTGCTTAACTCAATGGTATGTAGGACAGTATTTATCTTGTAAAGTTAAGCTTAAAATGTCATGAATAATAACATTGTCTTGATTTGGGACCGAAGAGTACATACAGCTTATGATAAACTGCCTACTGGTACTTTCCTGTTTTTTAACATGTTCTTTATTTTCTATCATACCACATACTCCAAAATAAAACACACACTTTGTTTTTGGAAGGCAGTGCACAAAAAAATGGTTTTTCAGAGTCTTGGCTGGCTGTGACACAGAATGAGTCCTCCTGGAAACAAGTGAGGCATCCCAGCAGGAACTCCTGATATGCCAGGACAGCAACAAGGCTAGGCTGCTATTTCAGTGTAAACAGATGTTTCTATAAGTTCTGTAAATAACAAAATGTTGTTTCCAAACCACAAGCCTCATCAGGATACTACAGACAGCATGTAGCAGCTCACTGACCTTCAGCCAAAAGCTACTGCCTCAACAGCAGCTGTGAGCAGGTTAATATTGGACTGTATTCCTGCTGTTTGCAACCCTAGAGAGAAGTGGCAGCTATCTTGGTGGCTGCGAGTCATAGAGGCTAAGTACAGATGGTCAGAAATCTCAAGGTTGAATCGATTCAGTCTGAGAAGGTTAGTCTGAGGTGCATAGATTGAACCAATAAGCAAGTAAACAGATGTTCACTTTTGATTCCAGAAATGCAGCCATATGCCTGCAGTGGCCCAGGCCAGAAGTCAGGGGATGCCAGAGCATGTCTCTGTGCTGGACTGGAGAAGACAGCTTGGGCCAAGGCTAACCTGCCCACCCTGCAAGGAAGGGTTTGCAGGGGAAGTGCAAAGCATCCTGGGATGCTGGGGAACTATGAGTGAACTGGAATCTGGAGCGGATCTGGGACAAAATTTCAATAAATTGATTTACCCTAAATCAATAAGTCTCTGACACTACATCCATCCAGGTTTATCTTAAACTGGTTTTGCCCATTTTGAAAGCAGTTTAGGTGCACTGAACTTGTTTGTTACAGATTTGAAACCGTTTCCAATCATTTGTATCAGTTTATGTGCAATTTGTGTCCCTAGTCAGTGTCTTCTTGCTCTGTTCCACTCTGCTTTCCTTCCAGTGAAGAAAAAATCAGCTTCGCTGCTTAAGATATGCAGCCCAATTTCGAATGGCTGATTTTTGGAAAGGAAAGGTGCATGTGGTATGTAAGTAAATATGGTGTATATACAGATATCCATGTGTGTGTGGTGGGGGATGTATATAGTATAAAACACACATACACAAGCATGTGCATATTACGTATACACACACCCACATGCATACATACACTCGTGTATGCGATGTGTATATAAATTGCATCACCTCATTCAGTGCTTGTATGCAGAGGAATATATAAGCAAATAATTGCTTCCGTATGAATGTGTGAATATGTACACCTTTCATTCCCATATTTTTTCCTGATTTATTTGCTGACTGGCAAATTTTTGCATTTTTATACTGAAGTTGTTTGGAAAATGGAGTAGAATGTTACCTCCTTTTTAAAGTATGTATTAGTGTGGCTTGCATTGTTGGTGCATAGTTGTCTCACATGCTGGATTGAGTTGGTTTTATATATTCTTGTATTGCCTCATTCTACTGATATAAGTGGGAGATACTGTGATCTTACAATAGCTTCCTCTTGTGTCCCATGGAGGAAGTTGAGTGAGTGTCCAGCATATTTGTTCTTGGCTTTAATTAAGCCTTCTAGGCTAAGTGCAGATAGTCAGGATGCTTGAGGCTGAATTGATTCAGTCATCACAGGTTAGTGTAGGCCATGTAGTTTGAACTGATAAGCAAGTGAACAGACATTCACTTTTGAGTCCAGAAATGGAGCCATGTGCCTGCAGTGGCCCAAGCCAAAAGGTGAGGGGGAGCTAGAGCACACCACCCTACTTGGCTGGAGCAGACAACTTGGGCCAAGACTAGCCTGCCCACCCTGCAAAACAGAGTAGTTTGGAAAAATTACTCATTTTCAGTGTCATTTTGGAACTCAAGCTTTCTGAAACTCTGGTTGGCTGTTTCAGTAGATAAAGCATAGCTAACCTTTTATTTCAGTGATTTGGGATTGAAGTTCCTATTCTGTGTGAAATGGCTCTAAAGCCAGTAATTTTGGTTCAATTGCAGGAGGAACAACATTCTAAATTTGAAAAGCTCTGCTAGTAATGTGGTATGTTTGGTTTTATCACCAAGATAAATCATGTGGGTTAATTTCTTCCTGCCTAGAAAAGGATAATTCATGTTCTTGGGTTCTGCTCATTTTAATTTCACTAGCTTAAATGGTCATCATAAAACTTGAGTAGAAGTTGTTATTACTGTCTGTTAATCTATATTTAAATAGTTATGTTCTGTTAATTTCTCTTTCACCCTAATTATAATAAACCTCAGGTGTCAAGATCTTTTAAAGCAGGAAAAGTAGGAGTTATAATTATAGCTTATCATAGCATTTCATTTTATATTATTGGTTAAGGAAAATCTTTTAAAGACTTCTTTGTGTTAAAACTCATGGACTACAATTGGCATTGCTTACAACTGAAGCTGTAAGAAATGGTTAGCCTCACAATAGTTAAAAATTATAAATAGTACTTTCATGTTTGCTGGTTTCTCTTTTGGTTCTGATTATGTAAAAATCATGAAGAAAATGAGAAAAATATTCTCTCAAAATCTGATAAAGCATTTTTTTAATGTGCAAAAAATCCTTGGGGCCAATATGTTGTACCCATATGAACAAACCATCTTGAATTACACAGTCAGTGTAATTATGTGACTTGTGTATTTTAATTTCTCTCAAAGAGGACTGCTGCTTTCATTAAGTCAGTTTCACTCTTATAAAAGGAACAATTTTTGTTGGAAGCTATCCATGAACAGCACATCTACAAAATTTGAAGCTGAGTATAATTGACCTTGCTTTGCTGTTTTTACTTATTTATTATTTTTGTATGAGAAATAAGTAGATAATAAATTTGAGCTCTTTTATTGTGTGTGTCAGCCATTTTGAAGGTACTCATAGAACATTTGGATGACAAATAATGGCATTGTGCCCAGGTCCTTTAATTATCGGAAACAGTTACTAATATTTGGTCTGAAAATGCTGTGTTTCTGTAGAGGCTGTTTTTATGAGCTAGTTTATTGTAATCTGTTATGTGTTAGGAATCCTTTTGTATATTGTAAGAGCTGTTCTGTAACATAAAAATGCAGGTACTTAACTAGTTTAGGTATAAATATACCCTTTTCTAATGTGATAAACTCATTTTCTTACGTTCAGAAAGTGAGCTGCAGGGAGCATTCACCTAACCACTGGAAATACAGAACTACTAGGGACATACAGCTTTAAGCATATATGCCCTGGTTAAGTGTCTTGATGTTTCTTTGCAGTTTTGCCCATAAAGCTGTTTGTTACATCCTGAATGGTAGTATTGCCTCCAGACTAATAGACACGTGAATAAAACACTTCATTTTTGGATTCTGTGCAACACTTCAAGAGTGAAACAGAAACAGGTAGGAAGTGCAGCAGGTTATCCTGTAGAACTCAACAACAACTGTGGGTTTCACTCTTAATTATACATAAGAGGTTGACAGCAGATACCTGACCTGAAGGTAGTTTTTTCCCTCTGAACAATGAGGTATTTTGGGTTAAATTTCAACATTTGATATGCATCTGTGTGAAGCTGTGTTAAGAAGAAAATTCATTATCCTTTCTGTAATTCCAGAACTTGCCATCTGCTGTATCTGATCTGAAGTTTTTGACCATTATTATCATATAGGTGACCAGGTTGATTTACGCTGATTAGTTGAAATGTATGGATAATTCATTAACTTCATATTTCTAATCCGATAATATAAAAAATGCTTTTTCAAAATAAAAGAAAAAACTGTTCTTGGTACTTTGCTAAAATTGGTAAGTAGATATAGTTAATTCTGTATACAAAATAACCTTTCAATGTTGAATTCTCTTATGCTCTACAGAAAGGAAAGTCCTGCTAATCACTGAAAGGAAGTCATCCTGTCTGCATACAATAGTGATGTTAATGAAATGAGCAGAGAAAAAAGTACGTTGCTTTTAGGTCCATAGATCAAAGGCCAGTTGATTAGCTGAGCAGACCCATATTGGATTCTGTCTCTGTACTATTACATAGCAATATTCATTCAGAATATCAATATCAGGTGTTTTCTAGTCAATTACAACATCCAGATCTCTCTAATTCTTTACCTGGTTGCTGAACTCCAGAGGTAAAAGCTTCATTCTGGCCTGGGAAACTGGGCTCTGGGACACATTAGAACTATCATTCCATTCACCTTCTCAGTTTTTCACATAGGAAGACCTATTAAGAACTTCAGTCCAAACTCTGGAAAGATTATGACTACCTACCTGAATGAAGGCAGCTAAGCAGGAAAGGGGAATTTTTCTGAACCTGTGACTTGCTCTTCTCTAAGGAGTCCAATACTCTGTAAATTGGTTGCTTCTCTTCCTTTGCTGATTTAGATAGCTCCATCAACTGTTTGATAAGGTTTAAGTGCATTTTTCTCTTAAGGCAGAGAACCTTCATTAAGACAACTGAACTCAGATCTTGAAGCATAACTCAACATAAAAACCAAGTACAAAAAGTTTCCTAAGGAAAATATATTCTTGGAAACTGTCACAGAATTATCAGATTGTCAGGTTAAGAAAGCATTGGTGAAACATTTGTGAAACAACTCTACAGGCTTTCACTCTTGAGACAAACAGTCATCCTCTCTGCCTGGGAAGAGGCCGCTTTATGAATAAAGGGCACTCTGCAATTTATAAGGCCTAGCAGTCTCATCACAGTATTTTTCTTTAATATATTTAGAAATGATCAGATCAAATGTAGAAACACCTTTCTTGGGGTCAGAATATAGTTTTTTACTTCATAAAATTTCAAGGCTCTAGCAACAGTTAAGGAATGGCAAAAACTTTTCTTATTTAAGACTGAATGACAGCAAAAGGAGGAGAAAGGTTGAGTTCTGGATTTCTGTGATATTCAAAATAAATCTGGGGATAAAGTCCTTCTCATAGGATGCAATTATACATTTTTACAGTGAACTTTTCAAACCGTTAAAACTGAATCTTGTATGTTGTACTGTCATATGGAGATCTACTGCTGTTTCTGGTTATATCTTGCAGTTATGAAATTTTACCGTGTATAATCCCTTCGAAGGAAACAATGCTTCTGATTTCATGCTGTACTATAAATTTGGTGCCATGTAAATTAAATTGCATTACAAATCAAAGATGTGTCAGACCTTATTTTGAGCATTTTGTTCTTATGAACAGCCTTAAACGCAGCCATAGAAATTCATTAACTTGACTATATACTGCCTAAAAAAAATTCAAAATGCTGAACTGTTTGGTGGTTATTAAATGGGGTGTGAATGGTAGCGTGCCAATATTTATATGCAAATTACAGTTTACAATTTAAGGGTTTTCCTTTTGATTGTGTAGGAAAATGTATAAGTCAGCGGTGGCCATACTTTTTGGCAAGAGTGCCACAAGTTTAAGTACAAAGTATGAGAGAGTATGTTTCTAATAACCTGCCATGCAGTGGATCACATTGCCACTGGGGCCTGGCAACACAGATTTTGGCAGCATCTACACTCAGAGCTCCTATGGAGGCCAAACCTTTGAGCCAGCACTGAACTCTTTCCTTCTCTCTTCTCCCTTCCCCTAATCCCTGTTTTCACCCTGAGTACCACTCTGATTCCCATCCCAGGTTCCCCCTTTAACTCAGCACATGGGACTTGTGTGCTAGACTCACTGGCTGTGTCCAGTTGTGGCACCTATAGGATGGATTGCTTACCACTGGTATAAATCTCTTTTCTCCAGTTGTTTCTTTTTTCAAAGTGATAATTAAAGGACTGTACATAGCTGAGTAAGCAATTATACAGTAAAATGAGCATGCAGTTCTACAGATGAATGATGTCTGGACTAGGCTGTGATCAGTTTACCAAGCAGAAAATCCAGCAGAAGTAGTGTCCGTTGAGTAGGAGTGGATTGAACTTGGGAGGCCTGGATTCTGTGTCTGACTATACATCTCTTTCCTCTGTCATGCTTTGTCTGTGTATTCTACATTTAGATGATAAACTTCCCAAATCAGGTATTATGGTATCTCTATTGTATAGAATATCTAGCATTATGTGGTTTCAGTCTTAGGATCTCTTGCTCCTTCTATCATTCTGAATAATAATAATAATAATGTAATAGTAAAGGTAATAAAGTAGTAATAGTAGCAGTAGTAATAAAGGCATAGGAAATATATGTATTTAAAAGTACCAGACAGGCATGCTGGTAGCACTTCTGTCAACAGATCTTAAGGTTATGCTTGTGTAGTAATCCAGCTTGTGGCCACATACAGGTTGTTTCTATCTGGAGAATCACTGCTCTCCTGGTAGAAATTGCTACCTTTTGCAAACAGCTCTCTCTGCAGGTTAACAGCATTCCAGCCTGCAAGAGCTGCTTTCAAATGTTCAGGAAACCCTAATCCCTGTTCGGAGTGGGTTGGGACGGGGACTGAGAATCTGGGTCAGCCAGAGTTGGCTCAGACTCGCTTTGCCTTCTGTAGCCTTTGGAGTAAATATGGCTTTTCATGTCTTGGGGGCAGGGGGTAACTGGGAGCCCCCTCCAGCAGAGCTGGGCTGGCATGATGCTGTGGGTCAGGAATGAGAGGCACCAGGAGGACTGGGGGTCCCTGTGGGTTGACTGAGGGTCATGCTGCTGTGGGGCCAGGATCTACAGTGAAAGCCAGCAGGACAGGGGGTTGCGGGTAACTGCCAGGGCTGGGGAGGAGGGAGGTCCTGTGAGGAGACTCAGCACAGCTGGTGGGGGGCAGGGCAGGGGTGTGTGGGTGGGTGCTAGAAGAATGGGGAGGGGTCCACAGGCTGCTCTCAGGCTGGCATGGGGGCACCTGGGCAGCATCCCCATGCTGGGACTCAGCCCTGCCATGCCCTGCCAGGGTTAAGGATGGGCAAGCAGGGTTTCTTACCTTTGTGCAGGAGGCAGAGGCAGTGATAATGGTGCTGCAAGTCCAGCTGTAGTACCTGGTGATCCTGCTGTCCCATACAGTGGGCCGGTGCAGGTGTAGGCAGTTTCATCCCCAGCTATGCTGCCCTATCCCACCATAGCTCAAGCTGGAGCAGGAGCTGGGGGCACTGTCCAGCCAAGGCAGCGCTGCCTGCTGGGGTTGGGTGACTTTGAGGCAGGGTTGGGGGCGGGGCCTGAGGGCAGTGGCAATGGCTCCCAGCAGTGACAGTGCAGGGCTTGCAATATGAAGGAGTATGTGCCACACACCCCACCATTCCCCACTGAATGCCCCACACCGGCTGTGTCCAGACTGCCTCTTGCTATGGGGGGCTTCTGATAGTGCAGAGCCAGTTTGGGCTCATCAGAGCTTGGCCTCTGGTGGCCCAAACCAGCCTTGCCCCATTGTAGGGGAACCCCCGATGGTACAGGAGTGATCCATGCATGCCAGACCTTGGTGCATGACCCCAGTGGTGTGGAGTTGTTCTGGGCCCTCAGGGGTTAAGCTCTGGTAAGTTCAGACCATCCCTGCATCATCAGGGCAGGAGCCAAGCTCCAGAAAGCACCACAATACACCCCACCTTCCCCACTGGCCCACACACCCAAGCTATGCCCCATACACTGAGGGCTCCTTTTGGCAAGCTGGAGGGGCAGGGAGCTGTGGATCAGGAATGAGGGCCATCCTTGCCTTGCTGCCTCCTCCTGCACCCCCACCCAAGCTGAGGCAGAGCTCCATGATGCCCTGTTCCCCGCACTTTGCTACCCTGGGTAGTTGCCCTCACTGCCCACCCTTAAGGCCAGCTCTACTTGCAGATCATGCTGGGTGGGCTGGTGGTGACAGGGCATTGGGGTGTGGGTCACACTAGTAGTTTGGGGGGGTGAGGGAAGTGGTGGGGCTGTGACTTTAGAGAGAGGGGCCCTGACATATCAGGGCTGCTCAGCACCACAAAGCAGCAGGGGGGACAGCTGCAGCTGGACCCGCATCCAAGTGAGCTATGAGAGTAAGGAGAACTCTGATTTTCCATGATAAATAATCAAAATCAAATGCTAAAATATATAGGTATTTAAAATTCATTTTATTATAATGATTGAGGCACTGGTAGGCTTCCAAATTCCTTCAAAATTGTAAATGTGTCAATAAAATATTGTGTTCAGCCAATCGATAGATAGATTGATATCTATCTATCTATCTATCTATCTATCTATCTATCACATTGACTTGTACTTGGTCTTTGTTGAAAGTATCTATTCTCATTATTTAATAGTGTCCAAGTGTATGAACATACAAATGATTTCCCACAGTTACCTTTCAATTATTCATTGTTCTACTTCCTCTCTTAAAACAACAGAAATGGTCCTATTCTTATTATAAGTAGCCTTCTTTTTGAAATTCTTGTGTACTACCATGACACACATTATGGGATACAGTGTCAGATATGACATAATTCCCAACCTTATAGGTTATTAAAAAAAAGTGACTGCTGCCTGCAGAGAAGCAGAATATTCCTTCAGACTCAGCAATGATGGACAGAAGTCTCTCTGAGTGGAAAGAGAAGTTCTCTAGCACCTATAACATTTGGTTCTGCTTACATTAGCAGAAAGTGCTTTGCAGGACAACAAGACTGGCACTAACTCTGTAACAGATATGTTTTGCAGTGTTGCCAGCTTTTGAGATTTTAGTATAAGATTGAGATGTTTGGTGTTTTCCTCAAGTCCAGGATCATGGTAGTTTGCAAAAACCTGTGGTTTTTGTTTAATTAAGGAAAAATAGTAAACCTTCGTAACTTGCAGAGATGAACTTGAAAACATGAACCATAAAGATTCAACTCAGAAGAGGAATAAAAAGAATAGTTTTGGGAATCTGACTTGTGATGTTTGAATACTTGGGGTTTGCCATACTGCTCTCCCTGGCTGCCCGTGCCTTTCTCAGAATGTGATAGGACATCCAGTCCAGGCACCTGCTTCAGAAGTTCTAACACTGTTCAGTTTTCAAGGTTTTTTTTTTTTT
>JAGPOW010003310.1:3896737-3913796 GCA_030014935.1 Caiman crocodilus
GGGGGGGGGGGAATGCCCCCTCTGCCCAGCTCTGGACCCCCAGCTGGGCTGTGCCAGGTGCTGAGAGCACCAGTCCTCGATGAAGGCCATTTTCCCCCCCACTCCCTCTTCAGCTGACCTGCTGGCCAAGCAGTGGGAATGGCCGGAAGATCGGCTTAGCTCCCAGCTGAGAGAGTCCTCCTCAGCTGGCCCACTGGCAGGGGAAAAGGCATGGCTGGGTGACTGGCCCGGCTCCCAGCTCAGGTGGGGACTGTGGGTTTCCCTGCAGCCAGGAGCCAAACCAAAAACCTGGTGATATTTCCTCCCTAGCTGGTAGGCCGGCTGAGAAGGGAATGGGAAGGAAAAATGGCAGCTTTCTCCCCCTCCCTCTCCCACTCCCGTTCCAGACCCCTTCTGCCGTCCTAGGAGCAGCGGAGTAAGCATGGCCCCAGGTACTGCTGCTTTATTGGAGCCAGCCCAGGGCATCAGAGCATTGCGGCTGCCTGGCACCTCCTGGGCAGAGCTGCAGCCTGCTTCCTCATCCCTGCCTGGGAGCCGGGCCCCCTCGCCCCTGTCCTGAGATGCCTTCAGGCATCGCTCAAATCCTCCCCACATCTTCTCTGCTTGGTCTGCCCAGTGTGTGGCCCTCATGGCCGGAGCTAGTGCCAGCTGCCCATCAGCCCTGCCTGGCACAGCCTCTGTGGCTTCCAGCTTGTTCTGCATACCAGGCTGTGGCACAAGACAGCAGCACTACTGACACAGGAGGATGGAGGGGGCTTGCATCGCCGGCTGCAGCTCCACGACCCCAGACTGTCCTGCAGTGCAGGGCTCCCCAGTGAGTGCATCCTGCAGCCTGGTGGGTCCTGGCACGGCCAGGGGAGAGCACTCTGCTGCCCTGACCATGGCATTCTCTGGGGGAGGCCGGCCTGGCCGGCCCAGCGAGTTCATCAGGAACCTCTGCTGCCTGAGCACCAGCCTTCCCATGGGCTCCAAGCCTACCCAGGGATGCACCACTGTGGGGAGAGGTGGAACCCACAGTTGGGGCTATATTCTTCTCACCCAAGCTGGGAGCTGGGGCAATTTGTTGGCCACACCCTCCCCCTGGCCTGTGGACCAGGTGGGAGTGGGGTTAGAAAAATGCCCACTTTGTGCCCAGTGCAGGGGGCAAGCCAGCTGGGAGCTGGGTCAGTTCCCTAGTTGAGAGGGGGGTGAGGTGGGGGAATCTGCCCTGTTGTTGGGGATGGAAGAGTCCTTGCTAACAGCTGTGGATGGGGCCAGCCCTGCCTTACTGGAAGAGAGCACAGCCCAGGACTGTGCAGCATCTTGGGATGCTGGAGGACTGTGAGTTAAGTTGAATCGGTCTGGGACAGATGTTCTATAAACCTCCTGTTGAGTGTCTCTGGGTTAGGGTCAGAAGGGACAGCAATAAAGGTGATGTCGTGGTGGGGTTCTGCAATAGACCTCCAGGCCAAGAGGAAGTGGTGGATGAGCCTTTCTTCAAACAGCTAGCAGAAGTTTCCCGATCACAGACCCTGGTTCTCGTGAGGAACTTCAATCATCCTGACATCTGCAGGGAGGGTAATACAGCAGGGCACTGGCAATCCAGGAAGGTTTTGAAGAATATTAGATGCAACTTCCTGGTGCAAGTGCTGAAGCAGCTAACTAGGGGCCATGCTCTTCTTGATCTGTTGTTTACAAACAGGGAAGAAGAGGTGGGGAACATACTAATAGTTGGCAACTTGGGCAGCAGTGACCACAAGATTATTAAGTTCAGGATGCTGAGGAAGGAAGGAAGGAGAGCAGCAGAGTAAGGACCCTGGACTTCAGAAAAGCAGACTTTGACTCGCTCAGGGAATTCATGGGCAGGATCCTCATGGAAGTTATAGGAAATGAGTTCAGGAGAGCTGGCTGTACTTCAGGGAAGCTTTACTGAACATGTAGGAACAAACCATCCCGATGTGCAGGAAGACTAGCAAGTATGGCAGAAAACCAGCTTGGCTTAGCAGGGAAATCTGCAGTAAACTAAATCACAAAGAGGTAGCTTTTAAGAAGTGGAAATTTGAAGAAATGACTAGGGAAGAATATAAGAGCTTTGCTTGGGCATGCAGGAATGCAGTCAGGAAGGCCAAAGCACAATTGGAGTTGCAGCTTGCAAAGGATGTGATGAGTAACAAGAAGGGTTTCTACAAGTATGTTGGTAGCAAGAGGAGGATTAGGGAAAGTGTGGTTCCATTAATGAATGGGGGGAGGCACTTTGTGACGGAGAATGCAGAAAAGGTTGAAGTGCTCAATGCCTTTTTTGCCTCCACCTTCACATGTAAGGACAGCTCACAGATTACTGCAATGGGCAGCACAGTTTGGAGAGGAAGTAAGCAGCCCTCAGTGGTGAAAGGAACAGGTTAGGGACTGCTTAGAAAAGTTGGATGTGTACATGTCCATTGAGCCAGATGGGGTGCACTCGAGGGTTCTTACCAAGTTGGCTGATGTGCTTGAAGAGTTTTGGCCATCAACTTTGAAAATTCATGGTGATCAGTAGAGGTCCTGGATGATTGGAAAAGGGCAAACATTGTACCCATCTTTAAGAAAAGGGAAAAAAGGAAGATCCAGGGAAATAGAGACCAGTCAGCCTCACCTCAGGCCCTGGAAAAATTGTGGAGCAGATTGTTGAGGAATCCATTTTTAGTACTTGGAGGAGAAAAGGGTGATTAAGAACAGTCATCATGGATTCAACAAGGACAAGTCATGCCTGACCAACCTGAACACCTTCTATGACAAGGTGCCTGGCTTTGTGGATGCGGGGAGACCAATGGATGTGGTGCACCTTGATTTTAGCAAGGCTTTTGATATGGTCTCCCACAACATTCTCACAGGCAAGCTATAAGCTTGATGAATGACTTTAAATGGATAGAAAACTGGCTGGAGCATCAGGCTCAGAGTAGTAATCAATGACTTGAGGTCTAGTTGGGAGCCAGTATCAAGTGGAGTCCCCCAGGGTTTGGTCCTGAGGCTGGTTTTGTTCAATGCCTTCATTGACAACCTGGAAGATGATACGGAGTCCACTCTCAGCAAGTTTGCAGATGACACCAAACTGTTGGGAGTAACAGATATGCTGGAGAGTAGGGCTATGATTCAGAGTGACCTAGACAAATCAGAGGATTAGGTGAAAAGGAATCTCATGAGATTCAACAAGGACAAGTGCAAAGTCCTAGACTTAAGATGGAACTACCCCATGCACTGGTTCAGGAGGGCACTGACTGGCTGGGCAGCAGCGCTGCAGAAAAGGGCCTAGGGGTTACAGTGGACAATAAGCTGAATATGAATCAGCAGTGTGCCCTTGTTGTCAAGAAGGGTAGTGGCATATTGAGCTGCATTGGTAGATGTGTTGTCAGCAGGTCAAGGGAAGTGATTATTCCCCTCTATTTAGTACTGGTGAGGCCACTTCTGGAGTACTGTGTTCAGTTTTGGGTACCCACTACAAAAAAGAAGTGAACAAATTGGAGAGTCCATCCCAGAGCAACAAAAATGGTGGGATGGCTGGGGGATGTGACTTACGAGGAAAGGTTGGGAGGATTGGGCTTATTTAGTTTAGAGAAGAGGAGACTGAGAGGAGACTTAATAGTAGTGTTCAGCTATCTGAAGTGGGGTTCAAAAAAGGATGGAGTTAGGCTATTCTTAGTGGTGACAGATGACAGAACAAGGAACAAGTCTCAAGTTGCAGCAAGGGAAGTTTAGTTTAGGTATTAGGAAGAATTTTCTCACTAGGAGGGTAGTAAAACACTGGAACAGGTTACCCAGAGAGGTGGTAGCATCTCCGTCCTTGGGCGTTTTCAAAACCTGGCTTGACAGAGCTTTGGTTGGGATGATCTAGTTGGGGCTGGTCTTACTTTGAGTAGCAGGTTGGATTAAATGACTCCTGAGGTCCCTTCCAACCCTAACTTTCTGTGAGTCCATGAAACTGGCTTGACCCAAATCAGTTAAGTCTGATACTGCATTCAACCAGGCTTACCTTAAACTAGTTTTGGCCATTTTGAAACTGGTTTATGTGCATTGAACTTATTTCTGTTACAGGTTTAAACCGGTTCCTGATAACTTAAATCAGTTAATGTGTAATTTCAATCCTTACCCCAGTAGGTGGGGACCTGCCTAAATCACGGCGAGAAAAAGAGTTTTTCACAGCCCACTTGCAGTGGGCAGAGCCAATTTCATGAACTTTTTGAGGCAGCCCTGCCCTTTGGCGCCGATTGGTGGAAAAACCCCTGTGCGGAGGAGGGATGAAGGGTCAGGCATCATCTTCATTGCTGATTGCCCTTAGTGTGGCCCCACCCCTTGGCACTGATTGGCAGAGAGGCCTCAGCAGAGGGAGGAGAGATGAGGGGGAAGCTGCCATCTTATCCAAAACCTTTCATGCTTCTCTGCCAACCAGTACCTTCCCCTCCCAGCAGCAAGGACCACTGGCTTCCACTGAGGAGCCAGCATTCTGTTTTTATTAAGTTTGTTTGGGTGGATTCTGCAAATTAAGTGGGTCCCTATCAATAGGAGGAGAAGAGTGAGTGCGCCAGAGTGACTGGGATGCCTGGCTATGAATGATTCCAGGAGTGGTGCTCTGGCTCTGACCAAATTGGATAGCGGACTGGGGAAGTTACTGAAACATCGAAGAGGAGAGGCTGTGGAGACAAAGGAGACCAGAGTGGGCAAGGGCTGAAGGGCAGCGATTGCCCTGGACAGCTTTAGACATTGGCTTGCAGGACAGCCCTAAATGGATACGCTTTTTAGGGCCCTCTCATGGCTGCCAACCTGCTGCTGAATGAGGGCTGAGAGGACCTGCATAAATTGGTGGGGACTGCAGTTTAAATCCATGCTATTTTATTAAAAATAAGAAATTGAAGTTCATACTTCATTAGAAGAAGTAACAGCAACATTATCCTCTTTCCATAATGTCGTAATAAAGTTTTAACAAAACAGGAGCAAACGGAATTGAAGGGGATAATTATTTCAGCATAAAATTTAGAGGGAATTTAATTCCTTATTCGTCTTGTTAAATGCTGTAAGATTAGAGGCAATAATGACCTTTTCTCCTTTTGCAGCTTGATCGTGTTTAGTTCCAAATCCTTTGCATAATGAAAGCATTAAATTTATTTTCATTTTGGAAACATAAGAACAAACAGAAATTTTTTTTAAAGGAATTTTTTTTTTTTTTTCCCTCAGTTCAAAAAAAAAAATTGTCATATGCAAGTTTTTTGCTATTCAATCAAAGAGAAATCTTTGGTTTTGATTTCTTACCATCTGCTCCCCCTCCAAGTTGCTTGTTTTATCATATTAAGTAAACACTGAAAGCACAAAATATGTAGGGATGAAAATGAATACTGTCTACTCTTGTGCCACTACTGGTACATGGTAATAATTTTGTATAAAGTCTACCCGTTAGCTTTCTTGACAACATCTTATCTTTCAGAGACCCTTATTTTTATTTAAAGTCAGTAGTGAAAGGTTCTTTTGCTTGCTACTAACCTTAAATGGTCTCTGTTCAAAATTAGCACCTCAGCTAACATGGAACAGTGCCTGGGCTGATTGAAAAAGTTGGGCAAGAGTTAGTCATGGTAAGTCGCTCTAGCAGACTGTAACCTGTGGCTTGAGATGCTGCTAATGTAGGAAAACTCTTTCCCCTGGCCCACAAACACTGTGTGCCCCAAGGGGCTGAGGGGGCCTGGCGAGCTCCCGGAGGCAGCAACAGCAGCACTGTCAGTGGTGGGAGCATGGCAGTGGCAAGCAGTGAGCTCCTGCAGATGGTTGCGGTGCTGTTGGTGACAGCGGGGCGGGGGGGATGGCAAGCACCGATCATTGGTCAGCAACCACCCACAGACACTGTTGCCAGTGGCCAGCGGTGATTGGGGACCAACTGCAGATGCCACCAGCGGTGTCAGCGGCGAGGGGGGAGCATGGCAAGTGGTGACTTCCCTCAGGTGCTGCCAGCATTATCAGCAGCACCTTTTTGCACGCCAAGGTCAAGGGGTGCACGTGCACCTGTGGGCACCCGCTATGAATTGCCAATGCCCTGGACACATGAATTTTATGTTTATAATGTATAGTTCCATTGTGTCAGAAGAGTATAGTTGTAAATGACATTTATTCTGGAGTTTCAAGGTGTCTTTTAGGTAGTATGGGGCCATACGACTTGGTTCCTTGTAGAAAACACTAAGATCTTGAATCTGACCTGATCAGATATGGAGAACAAGTATCAGAGCGGGAAATTAATCTAACAGCCTTGTTGCAGGGTAATTTTGGATCGCTCCTGGAGCCTTTAACTTCTGAGTGTCTTCCCATTAACACCAGAAACTGGTTTTAACCACTCCTCATACACCTCAAAGTTATGCTTGATCCTTGCTACCCAGCTCGTGTTGTATTAAGGCATGGGCAGGCAATTATTTTGGCTGGAGGGCCACTTAGTGAGTTTTGGTGAGCTGACAAGGGCTTGTGGCCCCACCCCAGGAAAGCACCCTGCCCCCTGGTTGCCATCTTGGGACCAGACATCCTGCTGCCTAACTCCTGACCTTTGCCACCAGAAGTCTCTCCCTTTGCCTCCAGAAGTGCTCCTTTTGAGCAGAGGGTTTGCCATCTTGGAACCAGAAGAAGCCCCAATTTATACACTAAAAATCAAGTATCCACAATAATGTATTTAAATTTTATTTTAAAAATATTTTTGTCCTGATTTGTGTGTTTGCATTGTGTGTATAGAGGTGATTGCATAATAGCTCAAAATGAAGTTTTACTCTTGTATATTGGAGGAGTGTAGGGTGTATGGGTAGTGGGTGGTTTGAGGGGGATGTGGGTGTCTGGCATGGGGGAAAAGCATCCCCTCTTCTTTGGTGCTGTTGGGCAGTTCTTGCTCCACCAGGCTGTCCTGTATCTCTGCCACTGTCACCACTGCCTCTGGGCTGCCCAGATGGACAATGGTGACAGTGTAGAGCAGCCATAGGAAAGCCTAGGTAGCAGTGACAGCAGTGGAGATGCAGGGCAGCCTATCGTGGCACTGACTCTGGGTGGCTGCAGCACAAACTGCCTGGCAGCGGCAAGGAGGAGGAACCACTTTTCCCCCACCCTGAGCAACAATTTCTGCCTGACAGCTGCTACGGCTTCCCAGCCTGGACAGGCAAGTCTGGAGCAGGTGTGAGATGTACCAGGGCAGGGCTGTGCATGTGGGTCCCTGCTGGCCTGGACCAGGCCTGTTGCCCCCCCCTCAACCCTCCTCAGCACCCCAGATCCCTGGTGACTGCTCCCCCCTGCCCTGTTCCCCCGCTTTGTTGTGGCTGCCCATGCCGTCTCTCCTGGGAGAGAGGGCAGGTATAGGAAGGGTTAAACTGCCTGCCCAGGCCCCTCTCCACTGCTGCTTTCTGAGCCAGAAGAGCAGTGGAGGCAAGGCAGGAAAACTAACCCTTCCCTGCCTGCTCGCCTGGGACAGACAATGCAAGGCAATCCCCGAGCAGGCCCAGGGGAAAGCGAGGAATGAAGGGGATTCTTACTTTTCAGTCCTCCAGCCCTCTGCTGGCCTGAAGTGCGACTGGTCCAAACTCAAGCTAGCACTAACATCCATCAAGATCTGTACAGCTCAAAGGAAGGTGTGAAAGGCTCTGATTTGCTCAGGGTAGCCAGTGTTACAAAGGATAAACAATGCAGCATCCTCTGGTGCCTGGTTCTACTGAATAATGCAAGCAGTATGCACTGTAGTGTAATCTTTCACTTCTAGGGAAACATGGAGGAAAAGGGCATGTGCAAGCAGGTCCTAACAGGCAGAGAGCCCATCCCCTCTCTTCTAGTCACATAGGGTTTAAACCTGCATCTCCTTCTAAGCATCGTGCTCTGATCACAGGGTCACAGGTTAGAGATTACCCAGAACCCCCTCCATGTTGCCCCTTACAGCTCTTAGAGGAAGATTTTTGGAGCCATGAGGAAGAGAACAAGCCAGAGGATGTCTCAGTGGGATAAATGCTGCCCTAGATGGGAAGGGGTGCTGGCTCCTAGCATGAGCCCTTGCTCCCAATAGGGCAGAAACTTGCCCACAGCACTGATCTCGATCCATTTTATCCAGTAAATATTAAAGGCAAGATGCAGCAGGTTCAAGGGGAGGGCTGGAGTGGTTCTGAGATAATATCTAGTCTGTATCCTAGAACACTTTACTAAGGAGCATGAAATGCAGGTTCAAACCTACTTGGAGAGGCCGGAGGGAGTAGAACCTGGGTCTCCCATTCCCTGGGCAAATGTCCTAAACACTACGTTCTTGGGCTAAAAGATGAGAGACGACTCCTTTTCTTCCAGCATACAACCCACACATCATGCATGTCTGCCTAGCTAAAATTTTGGGACTTACCTGGTCCTACATCTATGCCACAGTGAATAGATGAGACTGTATGCTTGCTTGGCAATTGTGCATCCCTACTGACCATGTATAAATGCAAACTATGCCTAAGTGCCCAAAATAGCAGCTGTTCAGCTGTATATGTGCCATATAGGTATATAATGGGAATAGGATTCTGCCCTAAATGCCTATGAGCTAGAGCAGTGGTTCCCAAAATCTGAGAGATTGTGCACCACCAATTTAAAATAATACAACCTTAAGTACCACCAGCAAATTTTTGTCATATAAAATAATTATAATAAATCTGTTAACACATACCATGTGTACCACTGGTGGTATGTGTACGCAGCTTGGGAACCACTGAGCTAGAGTTTTAACACAATCGGGCACCTTAGGTCAGAAGGGTACCAAGTAGAATTTTCAGAAGTGTCAATGCCCTAACTTTTCTGAAATCAATGAAAGTTATACACCAAGATGCTTTTGAAAATCCCATTAGTTGCCCTATCTCCATCCTTAAGTCCTTAAATACTTCAAAATATCTGGCCCTATGTCTTCATGAAGGAGGAGGAGTTCAGGTCTTGCACTGCTTGGAGTAAAATTTGCAAGTGTCAGTTTGTCCAGTTTTGTACCATTGATTTAATAGGGAATCTTACATTAACATTAGTAGAATCAGAATTGATCTATTTATGCAATTTCCACGAGAAAATTACCTGGTTTACTTTTTCTGGTTGTTCAAACTAGCTGGACAACTGAGATCCCCTAAGGTTCTTATCGAGACCATGGACAATATAACATTTTGTAATTGGAAATGTGTGCATATTTTCTTGTAACAATTTTGAAGAGGAAAAGTTGCTTGTATAATAATGCAAGCTTTGTGTTCCATGCCTTTATATTAATAGTTTTTATCTGATATTTTGATTTAAAAACGTGGAAAATTGGGTTAAAAGCTTTATTTCTGATGTGAAAATGCTTTTGAAAACTGAACAAGCTTAGGTAGTTTATTTTTTCTCATAGCATGAAGAAAGCCTTGTGGCCAAAATGTTGCTTCAAATTAACATAGTTTGCTTTTCGAAATACTTTTAATGTTTATCTTTTATGAGATTCTTCCCTTACTTTTTGCGGCCTATATGTTGATGTGCAGTTTTATCATTGTGCTAGTGTCCATACTGATGTTAGCTTTCAAAATTAATTGTCAAGTTTAATAATATGAATATACTTCAGGAATCTTACAACCATAATTGCTAGGTACTGGATTCAGTGATCTGGTACTTTGTAACCAACACAAGATGTGCAGTTAATAGCTAAAGAGAAGAAAAAAGATGTTTTGTTTCAGTAGCTAAAAATGTTTTGATAAATCTGGTCAGTTATGTTTTAATTTTGGGAAAAAAAGGTTTTGAATGAGATTTGGAATGGAAATGTTATTCAGGTGTTTGATATAGACCATGGAAAGTATGAAGAAAGAATAGAAGAATATGAATATTTCTCATGTAAGGAAAGACAGAAAGTTGGCATGAAACCCTCGTAATTTAATTTCTTTTTAATAGTGTGAAAGAAACTCGGAGAACTTCAGACTAAGTTGACTTGTTGTTAATTACAGAGTATTGTGATAAAAGTTTCGAGTATTAGTCATTTGCCCTACTGTTCTTTGTAGACAGATAATAATGAAGGGGAAAAAATAATCTTTTCAAGGAATTATCTGCTTTTATAAAACCACGTAGATTCCCCCTCTGCTCTCTTTCTGTGCAGTTTTCTTGGATTTTGTTATTGGAATAATGTCCCCTGGATCTGATATGAATAAAATTTAGAGCAGTCCTGAGTCGCATCATAGCAATGTTTTTTTATTTTGCAGCAGATCACCTAATTTATTCATCTTACTAGTAAATGACTTTGAGATGGACTAACATGTAAGTTTATTCTTAGAACAGATCAAATAATCAAAGTTTTCCTGTATCTTTGCTGGAGAGTTTTATATCGAGAAGAATATATAGCAGGGGCTAGTATGTGGCACATGAAGGCATTTTGCTTGGCATGCATACCTCGAAGCAGACTGGGGAAGGGCCCAGGGCTGCACTGCCTCAGTAAGGATTGGGCCACTCTTGGCTCCCCTGCTGTCCACCCCTGGCATGCCGACTTGTAACAAGTTGAGGGTGTGGGTCTTTTTGCCCCTCTGCCCAAAAACATTGGCAATGCCTGATATATAGGATTGATTTCTGTAAAACTAAAACATTTCTAGAAAACCTAGTTTTGGTAGTGAGGAGACTAACAGGAGCCTACACGTTTATAATAGAATTTTAAGTATGTCTGTATATAATAATCTTTAATACCTATTCTTCCTAGGATCTCAAGACTTTACATCACAATGATCATCAATATGAGGATCTTGGTTTTTTTCTTTGCAACTCAAGTCACAGGAGTCCACTGTAATTGCTCTAAGAGGTGGTTGCTCAGTAGCATGGGGTGCTCCCACAAGGCCTAAGGATGTAAAATTTGCAACTTAAAAGTCCAAGGAGTGATTTAGTCATATTGGGCATCTTTACACGTGCCCTGTATATGGCACATGGTGGGGGAAGAGCGCTTTAATTACAGGGGCTCTTGGAAGCTGCTCTAATTAAAGCACACACACTATCATCTGTATTCAGCATCCTGCACTTCAAGATGGCAATGGGGCACTTTAACTAAAGTTCATTTGATGAGCTTTAGTTAAAACACCCCATCACTATTTTGAAACATAGGGACACTAAATACACATGACACGGAGGCTGTGGGAGCTCCAGCAGACTCATTTAATTGAGTCTACTCGGTGTGCTAATTAGCATGCATCATCGGAGCAGACGTCTGGCATGTGTATAGATGCTCATAATTTGCACTAGCATGTAAAACTAATTAATAGCCAAATCTTTCTTAGTCTTCTAGAAACTACTCCTTTCTGCTCTATTGTTTTTGTTTTAATAATGTTCTGTCATCCTTTATATATGTTTAATGTTTCCTTGTGCATCTTACTGTAGTATTTACAGCTTACTCAGGCTGTTGTTACAATACATTTTCCACTGGTTAACAAAGTCTATGAGGGATTTACTAGCAGCAGTATGAAATAATCCTTTTCTTTTTCTGTCTCTTGCCATTAAACTGCTTAGTGCAAAATTTACATGTTGAAGTGCCCCCTTTTATGTATGAAGACAGCAGTGAACAAATAAAATCGGATATATAGGACAATAAATTGAGAGTTTCCACTTAAAAGATTTCAATTCTCTTCCTATAGTAATAAATAAAAATGCAACTTTATTTGTAAGTTGAGAACTTGAACATATAAAATGGCATTCTTTTTTGGCTGAGAATTAAAACCCAAATCTTTATAACTTAAGATCATTAAAGATCCCTCTTAAGAAATGGGATTTCAGTGCTGGGCTCATATACAATTCTAGTATAGGTTTTTTACTCTTGTAGTTTCTAATTTGAAAGTTGTCTTCCTTTCTTTCTTTAAATCTGATTAGAGGTGCTTTGCACTCTTAAGAGTTGCTGTATTTTTCCAAGAGTTGGCAATATTTTATTATTGGGTAAAAGTTGTTCCATTTCCCCCTCTCTTTAGGTAATCTATTAATATATAAGATCCATGGCCACTGATTTCAATGGAAGTTGATATATATAAAGTCGAATTTTTTCAGGCATTGTAATATGGAGAGCATAAAATCAAGTAGGCAATATATAAAAGAGTAGATGGAAAAGATACACAAATAACATTATTTTTATCTTTTACCTGTTAACCCATATTATATTTCTCTTGAGTCATTAGCCCTTCATTTACCATCCATTTTAAATCCACTTGTATATATTTTCCATTGTTGTTACTGCCATTTTTTTTTGCTCATTGTTCCAAAACACTTCCTGCTCAGCTCATTGATAGCTGAGCTCTGAAGAATTAATTTGCTATCCATTTCAGGATGTTTCATGGATTTGCAAAATTCCTTTGAAAAGCTTCCTTATTTTTAAGTGGGTCAGACTAGATGGCCTGCTTTAGGCCCCTTCTGACCCTAGATACTATGATACTATGATTTATGATGTTGGGGAAAGCGCATTTTTGTGGAAACCCATCCCGAGCTTTTTCATCTCCAGGAGCAGTAATTTATACAATGAAATGTCTTTTTAAAAAGGAAATCGCCTTTAATTTGGCTACTCTCAAAAATTTATTCCTATTTACTAGTCTGTCTAATTCTTTGAGTTCTCTGATGAAAGGTAATCAGTGATGATTTTTAGGAGTTCATCTTGTTATATAGCTGCTATTATCTGAGCATGTGCTTTTAAATTATGGACTCTTTGCAACCTGCTCTTCAAGAGTTGAGTCAGAATATCTTTGGAACACTTAGTTCCTTGGCCCACCTAATTAGATCTATCTGATCTTTTTTTCTATATCTTTGCACCACATTCTTCAAGATCCTTCATAACTTTGCTCTTCGCCATTTATTCCTGTTTATATTGTCTTCTCGCAATCATCTGTCTTTCACCAGCAATACCCAGTTGAATCACCTATTTGTGTGTTTTTTGCACAGTTAGACTTATCTTTTTTCCATTCCTCCCCTTAACTCAGGAAGAGTATTCTCCCTGAAATGATCTGTAAAATCTGACCTTTATTACTGTGAATCCTTCCTAAAGACCTGCTTCTATTGGAATGCATAAGAAGTTAGCCGGAAAATAACAGGTGGATAGGGGAATTGTGGTCAAAGGTCCTTCCTCATCTAATGACTCATAGCTCTACTGTAGTTAAGGCTTACCAGTTTCTATAGCCAGTTGTACTCAAGGGTGTGGCATAGCCAGTATCACACCTGCCCACCTTTAACATATCAGTTTGAATGAGGAGGTGTGCAGTTACAGTTGGGTTAGCTGAGGGTGACCCTTGCCGCAAGACCAGAACATGCTTTGAACTTGCATCTCTGGGTGTTGTAACAACTCTGCTACCATGCTCAGAGTAGCAGAGGGATAGCTCAGAGTTTCTATTATTTATTTAAATAGTGAACATGGTATATTTTGATTATTTATTTTGTTATTTTCTACCGTCCTTTGCATGATGCTTATAAATTCTTGGGATAGAGACAGTATTTTCATCCCCCTGTTTATAAGATCTAAAATACTGGATAAGATCTCAGAAAGCAGAGCTGGAAGGGACTTCACAGGGTCATCTAGTCAAGGCAGGGTCATTCATGACTAAACCATCTCACCAAGTGTCTCTCCACTTGCTCTTAAATTTCAAAGGATGGAGAGTTTACAATTTTTCTAGCTCGTCTGTTCCGGTATTTGACCACCCTTATATTCACCCTTCTTATTTCCCATCTAAACTTTCCCTGCTGAAGTTTGGACTATTGTTTCTAATTCTGTCTCCTATGACCACAGAGAAAAGCCCATATCTATTCTCTCTGGAATTGCTCTTCAGGTATTTGAAGACTTTTACCAAATCCCCACTCAGTCTTCTCTTCTCCAGACTAAATAACCCCAGCTCTTTCAGACTTCCTTAAGTCTTGCTTCCTGGGACCCTAGTTATTTCTTTTGCTCTGAGATGAATTCCTTCTAATTTGTCCACATTCTTCTTGAAGTATGAGGCCCAAAACTGGACACAGTACACCAGGCGAGGCCTCTCCAGCACTGCACAAAGTGGAAGAATCACCTCTTTTGAGTGGAAGTGACAATCCTGTTATTAAATCCCAGTATGCTGTTTGCTTTTTTTGCAACAAGATCACATTGTTGGGCAATATTCAGCTTATAGTGTACTGTAACCCCAAGGAACTTCTCTTCAGTTCTGTAGTGTAATGAGTCATCCCCTGGTCTGTATTTATGCGTGCATTTATTCCATCTCAAGTTCAGGACTTTGTACTTGTCCTTGTTGAATCTTACCTATTGGTTGTGATCCATTTTTCCAATTTATCCAGGAGATTCGGGATCCTAGCCATACCTTCCAGAGTGTTTGTTACTCTACCCAACTTGGCTTCACCTGCAGATTTGCTAAACATGCACTGAATCCCATTATCCAAATCATTAATGAACATATTGACCAATTCTGGACCCAGGACAGACCCCTGAGGAAGCCTACTAGATACCTCTTCCTAACCAGACATTGAGCCTTTAATGATTACTTGTTGAGCATATGTATCCACTTGACAGTATTTTCATCTAGTCCGTTTTTCTGTAGCTTGTTAATGAGATTGTCATATGAGACAGTGTCAAAAGCCGTGCTAAAGTCAAGGTCTGCCATCCACAGAGCCTGTTACCTTATCATAGAGGGAAATCAGACTGGTCAGGTATCATTTGCTCTTGGTCAGTCCTGCCTGACCATTCTTGATCACCTTGTTCTTCTTTAGGTGCTTCATAATAAATTCCTTGATGACCTGATCCATGATGTGTCCAGGTATCAAGGTCAGGCTAACTGTTCTGTACTTACCCAGATTCTTCTTTATTCCTTTTTTTTAAAGATGAACACTATATTTGCTCTTTTGATCATCTTGGATTCCTCGCGTGCTCCATGAGTTCTCAAAGAGGATAATAGGACCTTGTGAAGCTTCAGTCTCTGATTCCATTCGGTGGAGATTCAGCCTTATTCAGCAGCTGAATCTCTAAATCTGAATCGAATCGGGAGACCCTTTAATCTCTCCAAAATGAATCGGAATCCTCCGAATCAATTTGGAGACATTTAGAAAGATTTGATGATTCAAATGTTTTTTCTACATACCTCTAGGTACCAGATGGCTTATGAATGCTGAGGTGGTGGGGTGTACAAAGCGTCCCACAGGAGCATGGGGGGGTGTTGTGTTCCCCATAGCGCTTGGCAGCGTACCTGGAAGTGGACCAGAAGCACTTCTGGGTCTGTCACAGAGCACGCAGGCTCAGCAACTGGTGCCTCCTGGGTCTAGGGGAGCACTCAGGGTCCCCCTGTGGCTGATTCCCAAGCTGGGGGAGCATGTAGGGGGACCCCCTGCACTACTGTGGGATGCTCCATCTGCCCCACCATCTCAGAAACCATGTCTGGTACCTTGAGGTATATAGAAAAAACATTTAAAGCTGTGTCTATGGCTGAATCTCTGCTTCTCTGAATTGAATCGGGACAGTGATCCAAGTCAACTAATCGAATCACTGTACCCCAAATCGGGCCAAATCCAAATCGAATATGGCCCACTTTGCACGTGCGTAGAGGATAGCAAATAGTTCTGAAATTACATCATCCAGTTCCTTTAGTACCCTCAGATGCATCCCATCTGACCCTGCCAACTTGAAAGCAACTAGCTTCTCAGAGTAATCCATAACCTTTTCTTTTACTACTTTAGGCTGCTGATCTCCTTCCATATCTTTGCTAGAAATTGCACTTGCCATCTGGTTGCTACCCTGATTTCTAAAGAATTAAGTAAAATAAGAAATACTTCAGCTTTCTCTGTATCATCTGTAACTAGGTTGCCTCCTGTATTTCATAAGGGATATACAGTTTCTCTGGTCTTCCTCTTACATATGAGCTTCCTACAGAGTCCCTTTTTATTGCTTCCTGTGTCCCTTCCCAGCTGGACCTCAGATCATGCCTTGGCCTTCCTAATTTTCTCCTTGCATGCCTGCGTGATATTTTTGGTCTCTTTTCTAATATTCTGACCAAGTTTCAATTTCTTGTAGGATTTCTTTTTGAGTTTCAACTCATTGAAATGATTGCTATCGATCCAGATTGCTCTCCTGTTTTATTTTTTACACCCTGGGGAATTATGCACCCACACACAAAAGGCATGACTGTGCATAATTGCATACATTTGCATAATTTAACCGTGGCAGTCTTTGTGTCTTCACTTCCGTTAGGTGGAGGCATAGAGCTACACGCCTGGACAGCTGGGTAAATGGGGATGGGAGCTTCTGCCTGAAGAGGGGGGGATGGACAAGGGGTGTGTGGGTGGGGTTGGGGATTGTGGTAGGGTATGGGCCATGTGCCTTCAGGCTGGGCTAGCCAGCTTAGTGCCTCAGTGTGAGGCTTGCAGCACTCTAGCAGGACGCTGCATGTGGAGGCATGGAGCACCCCCAGCCCAATGGGGTATGGCTCCTGCCTGCAATACCGCAAGCCTCACATGCTGGCACAGAGCCAGCTCAGTCTGGTTTGAAGGTGCATGCTGGCGGGCCAGGCTGACTCCGTGCTAGGATGTGCAGGCCCTGGGACTCAGGCACGAGGTGTGCACTGCCGGGGACTCTCTCTGCTGTGGCCGTAAGCACCCTGAGGGCCCACTGCCAGCTGGCAGGGGCTGTGCATCATAGTGGGGGAAGGATGTGTGGTGCTGGGTCTACCCCCACCTACAATCCCCACACGCACACACGGCCCATTAACAAACTCCACACCTACACCCATCCACAAATACCTACATACTGCCTTACCCACCCCTGCACAAACCCCATACATGCATACCCCCTTCCCACACATACCCCCTTTCCCACACATTCACAAATCCTACCCGCACCGCAGACCCACCCCCTCGCCATACAAAGTACCTGCATATATTTCTAAAGAAGGTTCAAATAATGTTATATTTAGTTTTTTTGCAGTTTGGGGGGGTTGTTTTTTACAAATTAAAGTAATTAATTTTGCATAATTTTGAATTTTTCTGTGCATAGTTTCATAGTTTCGTGGTAGCTAGGGTCAGGAGGGACCTGAACAGATCATCTAGCCTGACCCCCTGCCACAGGCAGGAATGAATGCTGGGTTCACAAGACCCCAGACAGGTGATC
>JAGPOW010003310.1:3913896-3941851 GCA_030014935.1 Caiman crocodilus
TATGCTGTGGATTCCTTCTCTCAAGGTGCAGCACCCTGCATTTGTCTACGTTGAACCCCATCCTATTCTCGTCTGCCCACTTTTGTAGTCTGTCTAAATCTATTTGCAGCCCCTCTCTCTCTTCAAGTGTGTCCACCTCATCCCACATCTTAGTGTCATCAGCAAATTTGGATGTTGTGCTTTCCAACCCCTCATCCAAGTCACTGATGAAGATGATAAACAGTGCAGGCCTAAGGACTGAGCCCTGGGGTACCCCACTGCTCACATCTCGCCAGGTTGAGTACAACCCACCCATCACTACTCTCTGGGTGTGCCCCATCAGCCAATTTTTTACCCGTCCAACTGTGCAGGCATCTTCTGGACTCCTATTTCCCTCAGACTTGTCCCAGGAGATTCTGTCACCAGTTTCCTGAGTTTGTTAAAATCTTTTCCAAAGTCTAGTGTCCTTATTCTGCTGCTTACCTCTTTTTAGGATCTTGAACTCTATCATTTCATGATTACTGTCACCCACGTTACCTTCCACCTTCACAGTCTCAACGAGTTCCTCTCTGTCTTCTGCATCAAAAAATTATCCCCAACACACTCAAAAATTTGCTGGACTGCTTGTGCACTGCTGTGTTTCCCTCACAGCAGATATCTCAATAATTAAAGTCCCCCATGAGAATCAGGTCCTGTAATGCGGAAGCTTCCATCAACTGTTTAAAGAAGGCTTTATCATCCACCTCCTCCTCCTGGATTGGTGGCCTGTAGCAAATAGATCTAGGCCTAGGGTTCAACTTCTCCTACTTCAAGGGACAAGCATATTACAGAAAAAATGGTATTCCTAGGTGTCTTATGGTAAGAGTGTGAAATTTAAGAATAAGGTTTTATTTAAATTATACCTTGAAAATTGTCAAATTGCATGATAATAATTTGCTCATGTCTATTTTAATTGGATTATTTTGTTTCTCTGTATTAAAATACATTCTTGTAATACTTTCCTTGTACTGTGAACAAGCTGAGATTAATTCTCTCTTGAGGGGAAGAAGCCGTGTAGGAATGTCACTGCTTTTGAATGAGTACAATAATCGCACCCAGAACTATATACAATGTTTTAAATATCTGTTAGAGTGCTTCAGATGTTTGGTCACAACTGAGAGTTAAATAAATTTGAGGCTAAAAATAAGACACAACACTTTATATCCCAGTTAATTTCATTAAGTAAGGATTTGTTAAAGTGCTTAAAATGAGGAACATAAAGGCATGAGTATTTTGTTCCCTGTAATACACCTCGTTTTTATGTCATAATTTTTTAGGCTTTAATGTATAAAATGAGGGACTGACTTAAAACCAAGTTTAAGTACCTGGAAATTTTGTAACCAAGGACAGAATCTACTCACATACTCTTACGATAACAGTAATAGGAAAATCATACTTTACTTACACATGGAAAAATAGTATATCTCTCGGAAGTGTGAGAGTTGAATTTTGCAAAACTAAATTATAGAAATGCAAATGAGATTTTTTTTTTTTTTTCCACATCCCTCCTGAAGTGAGGGGCCCAAACCTGGCAGCAGTGCTCCAGCTACAGCCTCACTAAGGCCAAGTAAAGCGAGAAAATGATGTCCCTGGTTTTGTTTGAGGTGCGTTGGTGGATGCATGCCAGAATTTGGTTTGCTTTGCCAGCTACAGCATTTCATTGGTGGCTCGTGGTCAATCAAGACCCGCAAGTCTCTTTTAGTTGTGGTGCTAGTGAGCGTAACACTGCCAAGCCTATAAGTATGATGCTGGCTTTTCCTCCCAGGGTGGAGCACTCTACACTTCTCTATATTGAGTGCCATCAGTATTTGGTCTGCCCACCTTGCAAGCCTGTCCAGGTTAGCCTATATCTCCAGCATGTCCTCCAGTGTGACCGCCTCCCCCTGTAGTTTAATGTTGTCTGCAAACTTTGCCAGTCTGCATCTGATGCCCAAATCCAGATCATTAATGAAGATGTTGAAGAGTATTGGCCTGAGTACTGAGCCCTGAGGGACACCACTGGTTGCCTTACACCATGTTGATTTGCTCCTGTCAATTATTGCTCTTTGGGTCTGACCTTGGAGCTAGTTCCTCAGCCATTGGACCATGAGATGGTCGAAGTTGTAGTTCCCCAGCTAAACCATAAGGACATCCATGGGAGACCAAGTCAGAGGCTTTCTTGAAATCCAGATATGACATCAACCTGATCTCCCTCGTCTAGGCAGTGCGTCACCTGGTCATAGGAGATGAGGTTGGTCAGGCAAGACCTTCCTGCAATGAAGTCGTATTTGGCTGGCACTCAGAAAGTTGCCTTCCATTAGCCTGTTGCTGATGGAACCTTTGGTGATTTTCTCCAGGATCTTTCTAGGGATCGATGTCAGACCGATTGGCCTGTAATTCCCTGGATCATCCTTCCTTCCTTTCTCAAAGGTTGGGACTACGTTGGTCCTTTTCCAGTCTTCCAGTACATCTTCTAAGCGCCACAAGTTCTCAAATACCTTCGCCATAGGGTGTGCTATGGCGTGTGCTAGCTCCTTCAGAACTCTCAGGTGCATGCTGTCCAGGCCCGTGGATGTACGGATGTTGAGCCTCTTGAGGTGTTCCTTCACTTGATCTACATCGATTGTGGGCCCATCTCCTGCACCCTGGTAACCCACTTGAGCAGGTGGAAGACCAATGTAAAGTAATTATTTAGGAGATTGGCCTTTTCCTGAGCATCAGACATCAGCTGCTCCATTTGATTTAGCAGGGGTCCAGTGTTGCCTTTGTTCCTTCTCTGATTTCCCACATATCTGAAGGACTTTTTGTTGTCCTTGATTCCCATGGCTAACCTGAGTTTGGTTTCTACCTTGGCTCTTCTGGTTCATTCTCTAAGGGTGTGGGCTAGTGTTTTGTAGACCTCCTTGGTGGTGATTCCCATTTTCCATCTGATGCAGGCTTCTCTTTTTAGTTTCAGGAGGTCCAAACGTTCTGTATTGAGCCACGGGGTTTCTCAGCCCACTGACTGCCTTTCCTGCAAGACAGAATGGACTTTCCTTGTGCTTCAAGGATTACGTCCTTAAGGAATTGATCCAGTCTTTGCAGGTTACTCTAGCCTGCATAGATCGAACTGATTTGCAAGTGAATAGACATGTACTTTTGATTCCAGAAGTGAAGCCACATACCTACAGTGGCTCAGGCTAGATGCCAGGAGGTACTAGAGCATGTCCTTGGCTGGAGGGAAACTGAGCTGGGGGGAACGTGGCCAGGCCCAGACAGACCTGAGTATGATAGGGGAGAGGTTTAAACCCCCACCCTGGCCTGCATGGTTCCCAGGCACTGGGGTGTGCCTGGAGCAGAGCAGGGGAAACAGCCCCTGCCAGGGGTCCCCACTCGCTCACTCACTGCTGCAGGAGCGGGAGTGTGGCTAGACCCCAGTAGCCTGAGGGGAAAGGAGGGTTTCATCCCCCCATTGCAACCGGGAGTGGGGAGCAGCACAGGCACCAGTAGGCTCCACTTGTGCACCTAGAGCCATGGTGGCCAGACGCTGGTAGCCTGAGGGGAAGGGGTGTGGGGGGAGTGGCACGGGCACTGACACGGCACTGACTCCATCCCACGCTGAAGATCCCTTCAGGCAGGACCTGCACCACAGTGCCTAGGCTGAGTCCCTCAGAGGAGCGTTGAGCAGCGCCTGGTGCTGAGGCAGGTCTGGCCGTGGGGAGGGACAGGGGGTTGTGATCTGGCTGCAGGCAGGGAGTGGGGTGGGAGGGAACCAGGGCTAATCATGGAGCATGATTCACCTCTTCCTTCTGCTGTGGCAGTGTGACCTGGGCTGGGATGGCTCTAGGGGGTGGGAGTCAGTGCCCACCACCTCAAACCCTGTGCAGGGGCTGTGGTTTGGAGGTGGACTGCAGCTGGAGCATGACTCCTTGCCCCCCACTTCCTGGCAGTGATGCAGCAAAGCATTGCAGGAGGTGGAAGTGAGGCACGTGTCACGTGCCACCTGCTTGCAGCAGCACCAGGCACTTAGGGTTGGCTGCTGTGGGCCAGTCACTGCCCATGTCCTTGGGCTGTGGGGCTGGGTTGGACTGTGCTGTGGCAGTCTATTGCCTTTCTGCCACTGCCCACGCCCCTGATCCATGGCAGCTGGTCCTGAGGGCCTGGTGCTGCCACGAATAGGCAGTGTGTGACAGGTACCTCACCTCCACCCACTGCAATGGTTTGTTCAACCACGACCACTGGGAGAGGGAGGAAGGCAGGGAGCCTTGTTTCAGCTGTAATCTACCTGCAAACCACAGCCTCTGTGCAGGTCTGGAGGCAGGCACTGCCCCCTGCCCCCTAGGGCCACCCTAGCCCTGGCCATACTGCTGCAGTGGGAGGCAGTGCTGAGTCGGGCTCTGTGATTAGCCCCGGCTCTCCCCCACCACCCCTTCATGCCTGCAGCCAGGTCACATCCCCCCTTCTCTATCCCCTCTCTGCAGCCAGACCTGCCTCAGCATCAGGCACCAGTCACTGCTCCTCCAAGGGACACGGCCCAGACACTGCAGTGTGGGCCCTGCCTGAGGGGATCTTCAGCATGGGAGGGAGTCAGTGCCATGTTGGTGCCCACACCGCTGCTGCCTAGAATGGGGGTATTAACCACCCCTTCCCTGCAGGCTGCTAGTGTCTGGCCACCATGGCCCCAGGTGCATAAGTGGAGCCTATCAGTGCCCATGCCGGCCCCTCCCCCTGCAATGGGCAGATTAGTCCCCTTCTTCCCTTCAGGTTACCAGTGTCTGGCCACGTTCCCACTCCTGCTCCTGGAGGAGGGGGCTGGACACCTGGCAAGGGCTGCTGGCTCTCTGCCAGATGTACCCGGCTGCACTCCTGAGCAGGCTTTCAGACTCCCACCCCCTTCTCAGCCAGCCAGAGCAGTGATAGTGCTAGGGACAACGGGGGTGGGGCCAGTCCTGCTTGGCTGGAACAGACAGCCCAGCCTAGTCCAGGACTGCAGTGCATGCTGGGATTCTGGGGATCTCTGATTTAACTTAAACCAGGAAGGAGTCTGGGACAGAAGTTCCATAAACCGGTTTGACCTCAATCAGTTAAGTCTGATGCTACATACAGCCAGGTTTATCTCAAACTGGTTTCAGCCATTTTGAAACTGGTTTATATGCACTGAACTTCTGTTCTGTTACAAGCTTAAACCTGTGTCTTATCACTTAAACTGGTTTATGTGTAATTTCTGTCTGTAGCCCATAAGTGCATCACTTTTCTCAATATGTCAGATTCCCACATATCTTCATGTCATGCAGTATCTGCTTATCCAGTAACAATGAGTGGAGACTCCTAATAATACTGTAAAGCCAGTAGAAGTATGGAAAAGTGAGATGGATATTATTGTGTTTCATGCATCAGTACAGTTGTCAGCCAAGTTCTAATTGTATCGTTTTTATTTAGAATACCGAAGTCGGAAGTAGAAATTGCCGTTTGTGGGTTTTAGAATCTAGGGGGAGTTTAGAGAGTTGGCAGTTAGAAAAATAATCTTTTCATCTGTGATCTTTGCAGGTTAGCTATAGATTCACTGAGGAGAAATACAGAATCACAATATTACTTTGTGAGTGTAATTGCACTTATGACAATTTTAGTAATCTCTTATTTCTGAGAATTGTTAACAGTATTAGATGATGCCACACAAACCTCGGGAGTTTTTTCTGTATCTGAACAATAACGCATGGAAAGTTCTAGAGGATAATGGGTTTCTGCTGCTTGTGATATGATATCCATCAGCTGATGATATTGGGTTTGACCAGACTCTTTTGTCCTTAGCTATCTTGTATTTTTATTATTATAAAAATGTTAATGTATTTTCTTACTAGGATATTTTGGTGCAAGAGAGATTTATAGAATTTGTTTATAAAATTGCACTGCAGATCTCTGCAGATGAATTGACAGGAATCTTGTTGCCTGGCAGCCCATGACAGTGATGGAGCAGACCAGAGAGAGAGGTAATGAGCAACATGACAGACAAGTATAAAGCACAGTGAATGGTTACAAATGGTATTTGCTTGATTTGCAGAGGGCTTGTTAGCATGTTTGATTTAGCTAGTGGCAAGATAATAAAAGAAACGCATTAGATCTTCATTATGGGCTTTTCTCTGACTATTGACAAGAATTCCTCAGCTTAATTAGTTAATGAACTTTGATAGTTTGTCAGAAAAGCTGGTGCTTGGGATCATATTGCTAATTTAAGCAATTTTCTTTTCAAATAGGAGAAGTACTCAGATATTGATAGCAGAATGGTGACCTTTGGAGAGTTTTCTTCAGAGAAATGTGAAGAAAAAAAAAAGGCAGAGGAATGTACTACCCTCTGCTTAATGGAATTCAGCAGTCCATAGGTTCTTAGTTTATTTTAAAAAAGCCTTCTCCCTTGACTACTTTCTTTTACTGCCGACAAGCCCCGAATTTCTTAACTATCTCTTGCTTCACTTTCCTTCACATGGCTCCTTTACGCTACTCACAGCTCCTCTAAGGTAGGGGGTTAACTATGCACCTTCACCACATGGGCCATAATATTCTCAGTTCCCTAACCATTTATGTCTGCATCCTTTGCTGACAGCACCTGAAAAGCAGTCTGCTAAAGTGCAAGATAATTGGAAGATGCAGCTGAAATAAGCAGGATGTCAAGGTCACTAAGTGGTAAAAGAGGCCCTTAGGTTCTCTTAGTGCTACAATCAGGACCCCGTGTGTTTAATAAGTGTATATAACAGAATTTGAAGCATGCAGCAGAATTTTACTCCTGCAGCAGAATTGTTCTCCAGAATTTCCTTCGCTTGAAAAAAATGTTTTTGGCATTTATGACTGCAAATGTCACCTTGAAAATGTAGCTTAAATGTCACTAATATTGCATGTGTGTACAAGTAACCTAAAGTAATAGCTGGGAAGTGTCTCCTTTCTCTTCATGGATTTATTCTGATCTTTGAACATGAATTTCAGTTTAAGTATTCTTAACTCTTATTTGACTCCTAATCATTTTATAAGGAACATATAGCTAATTTGTTTATCTGTCAGTCCCAAACAGTTTACATGTTGCAAAAATCTTGATTCTGTTCTCTCTCCAGCTCTTTCTTCCCTTAGCTAGTCATTCACAAGCTTCCAAAGAATGTGTCTTTGTTCTTTGGGAGGTTGGTTTTCAGGAAAGAATATACTCTGTTGTTGCCATGTCCCCCTTGAACACTCAATTACTATGGCTAGTAGGGAACAAAGTCATGGCCCTGCTGTGCTCCTTTTGGCATGGAATGCTGCTAGAAATGGCAAACAGCTGTTCACCAAAGCGCCCCAGGGGAAAACCAGGAGCAATGGTTTGAACTACTAGAAGGGTTTAGACTGGATTTAAGGAAAAACTTCTGGTTCGTGTGATCAGACTCTGGAATGGACTCCCGGGGGGTAGTGTAGGCACCTACCCTGGAGATCTTCAGAAGGAGACTAGGTGCACACTTTGCTGGGGTTATTTGACCCCAGCCATCTTTCCTGCCCAGAGCAGAGGTGCTGGACTCAATGATCTCATGAGGTCCGTTCTATCCCTAAACTTCTGTGAATCTGTGTAAATGCTATGGTCACGCAGTCCTAGTTGTCATATGAGTGCAGAGTGCCCTGCAATTCACCCTTAGCCATACCATGTACCATGCCACTGCCTTTGCTCCACGTCTGCTTGGTCAACCAAGGCAGGAAGCCATTACCCATGCTTCTGCTATACTTTGCCTCCTGATGGTTGGCTTTGAGAGCAATCTGCCTGCTTTGCTGCCCTGGTCAGAGTGCCAGGGTCCTCCCTGTAAAGGACAGGTAGGTGTCCTTAAGAGGCCTGACTTACATGTGTGCCAGTGTCCTTGGGCAGCTCCCAACTGCAGATCTTGGCATGCTAAAGGAGCTGACCATGAGGGTACATGTTTCTGAGAGTATAGCAGTAGGTAGGGGTGAGCTGGGATCATTTTCTTCCTTTCTGCAGCTGCTGAGAGAAAGTCCAGGCCTGTGCAGACTGCCAAATGGCAACACAGGAGTGCACAGGGAGAGCACTGCCTTCCCATTACCTGTATGAGGGCAGATGCATTGCCCTCCATAGATGACTAGGTGGTTTCCTGTACTTATAATGGAGAAGTTAGAGCAGGTTTGTACTTTAGAGATTAACTGTTTCAGAGAGCCTAACTATTTCATAAGATGTTGCCTACAAAAGCTGAAGCCTCTATGAAACAGCTATTCTCTAAGGTACAAACCTTGCCATACCTTCTGCCTGATTTCAGACCAGCATGGTTAGCCACCTATCTACTTAAAAGTGCGAGCTCTTACACATCCCTGCAGTAAAAATAGAATTGTTCTCACTTGCTGGTTGTCTGTCTGAGATCTATTCAAATCTTATACTTTGTGCCCAGGTGAGGTAAAAAAATGTGGCCCTCCCATGTCTACTATCCTTACTCTGCCCACTTATACAGAGTTCTCTGTTACCTGCCTAATTATTTATCAGTGTGTAATATCACTGCTTTGCTCTTTCTTATCTTTCTTTTTTTTCCTTTGGCTCCATATATAAAAGAAACATATATCATCTTTTGGAAAAGAAGGAATGAGTAGTCTTGGAGTCATAGGCATGGTGACAGCAGTGCCTCAGTATGTATGTTTAACATACAGTTTCTTGTATTGACAGAATTATTGCTGCCTTTCCTTCTTCTGTTCTGTCACCAGGGAGCAATGCAGAGTCTTAACAGATGCTGTGCGCTATATAAAAACAGGACTTTCTCCAGGGCATTCATCTGCCACGGAATTAATTTCATTTCTTATCTATTCTGGGAATGAGATGTAAAATTAGCACCTTTTTTGGTTTTGCCAGGATATCATTTGTATGCTACAGACTATAAAATTCATTTTTCATTATGTAAAGTAAAAGACTACAGTTGTACCTTGTTTTGCATATCACATTTCTCACTGTTTTGTGCTTTTAGATCTTCCTAATATTCTCTATACATTGATTCTGTCACAGAAAGAAAGGTTGTGGTATCTGTATGTTTTTAAAATACGGACCTGTCAACAAAAATGACATCTTATTCTTCCAGGTGTAACAAGTACTTTTGTTTATCTTCTGCCAATCCAGAGTTCAACGAAACCAGATTTAGGCCCTTTTACTTTACTTTTTATTGTGCATAGTTCAATAACAGTTTCTAACCCAGGACTTTGTAGTAGGCTTCAGCCTTTCAGAGAACACTTAAAACTATTTTTGACAATGGATAATATGTATTTTTTCACTATCTCAGCAAACTCTTTTAATACTGTCAGACATCCTTGATTACTGGAAATACTCCATTTTTCCAACAAATCAGACTTGTACTTAGTTTCAGAAAATGTCATTAATTCCAAATTAAGGTATATTGCCTGTGGGATCTTGTTTCCTAACTAACGAATTAGTCCAGAAAACTTGGCTGACCAGACTTCCTTGGCTGACCAGAGAAATCCAGAGCAGCCTAAGGGGAAAAAGGGGGGGATATAAGCAGTGGAAACAGGGAGAGATTACTAAAGAGGAGTATACCTCCTCAGCTCACAGTTGTAGGGAGGCAGTTAGAAAGGCCAAAGCTACCTTGGAGCTGAGGATGGCATCCGAAGTTAAGGTTAACAAAAATTTGTTATTCAGATATATAGGGAGTGAAAGGAAGGCCTGGGGCAGTATAGGACCACTACTGAATGGGCAATAGCAATTGGTGACAGACGGGGAGACAAGGCTGAACTCCTCAATGAGTTCTTTGCCTCAATGTTCTTAAACGAGGGGCAAGACAAGTCTCACAATGGGATTGTAGAGAGGCAACAGCAGGGCGCCAGACTACCAAGCATTGACCCTGAGATGGTGCAGAGTCACTTGGAAGGACTGGATGAGTTTTAAGTCGGCAGGCCTGGATGAGCTCCATCTGAGGGTACTGAAGACACTGGCTTGATGTCATTGCACAGCCACTGGCGAATATATTGGAGCACTCATGGTGTACAGGCCAAGTCCCAGAGGACTGGAAAAGGGCCAGTGTGGTCTCTATTTTCAGGAAGGGGAGGAAGGAGGATCCAGTCAACTATAGGCCAGTCAGTCTCATCTCCATCTTTGGCAAAGTCTTTGAAAAGATTATTATGGCTCGTATATGTGAGAGCCCAGCAGGAAAAATTATGCTGAGGGAAACCAGCACGGGTTCATAGCATGTAGATCATGCCTGACTAATCTAGTCTCTTTTTATGACCAAGGTTACAAAACGCCCGGAGACAGCGGTAGGGGTAGACATTGTTTACTTAAACTTCAAGAAGTCCTTCGATATGGTATCCCACCCCATACTGGTGAACAAAATAAGAGTCTGTGACTTGGATGATTACACAGTCCGGTAGGTGGCAAATTGGCTAGAGGGTCGTACCCAGAGAGTGGTGGGAGATGGATCTGTATTGACCTGGAAGGACGTGGGCAGTGGGGTCCTGCAGGGACCGATACTCTTCAATGTCTTCATCAGTGACTTGGACGAGGGAGTGAAGTGCTCTCTGTCTAGGTTTATGGATGATACAAAACCATGGGGAGAAGTGGACAGACCAGAGGGCAGGGAACAACTACAAGCAGACCTGGATAGGTTGGACAAAAAGGCAGAAAACAGTAGAATGCAGTTTAAAAAGGAGAAATGCAAAGTGCTGCACCTAGGAAGGAAAAATGTCCAGCACTGCTACTGCCTAGGAAATAACCTGCTTGGTAGCACGGAAGCGGAAAGGGATGTTGGAGTCCTAGTGGACTGCAAGATGAACATCAGTCGTCAGTGTGACAAAGCTAACTGCACTTTATCATGCATCAGCAGATGCATGACAAACAGAAGCAAGAAGGTGATACTTATCTCTGTCGGGCACTGGTCAGACTGCAGTTGGAATGCTGCATCCAGTTTTGGGCGCCACACTTCAAGAGGGATGTGGACAGCCTGGAAAGGGTCCAAAGAACAGCCACTCATATGGTTAAGGGCTTGCAGGCCAAGCCCTATGAAGAGAGGCTAGGGCACCTGGAACTCTTCAGTCTCCACAAGAGAAGGTTGAGAGGCAACCTTGTGGCTGCCTATAAATTCATCATGGGGGGTGTAGAAGGGAATTGGTGAGGCTCTACTCACCAAGGTGCCCCTGGGGGTTGCAAGAAATAATGGTCACAAGCTAGCAGAGAGCAGATTTAGACTGGACATTAGGAAGAACTTCTTCACAGTTAGTGGCCAAGGTCTAGAACGGGCTCCCAAGGGAGGTGGTGCTCTCCCCTACTCTGGGGGTCTTTGAGAGAAGGCTGGATAGGCATCTGGCTGGGGTCATCTGAACCCAACACTCTTTCCTGCCTATGCAGGGGGTCGGATTTGATGATCTATTGAGGTCCCTTCCGGCCCTAACATTTATGAATCTATAAAACAGGGAAATCAGGACTTTCAGTTTGTGTTGTCTTCTACAGGCTCGATTGGTTGGTCTTCATTCTATAAAACATGTGTAAGTGTTACTTTTGTATTGATAAGTCTGTTCACTTAATCCTTCTTTGGTAGATGTTCCCCAATTAGTCACAGAGGCTGCTTGCAGACGTTAAAAAAAACCAACAAAACTGCTCTACCAGAAGAATCAATGTGTTACTTCAACTCAACTCTGCATTGTCTGTAAAGGTCAGGCACTTCAGTGGGTCTTTTTGGTGTTTTTTTAGCTAGAACTGATTCAATCAACTATTATATAAAAGCACCAAAAAAGCCTCACTAAAGTGCCTGATCTTTACAGATGCTGCAGAACCAGGTTGAAGTGATGTGTTGCCTCTTCTGGGCATTTGCAGGGCTTGGCATGGGAACACACTGAGTATAAATTAAAGCACTGTTTTTTGGTGTGTTTTTAATGCCTGCAAGCACCCAGAGATGTAACTCCCTTCCACTAGGGAGCTCACATGAAATAGATTGTCTCAAACATGTTGATAGAGCCTTTCTGCAAAGCAGCATTCCACTGTCTTAAACATGAGGCTTTCTTTTCTAAGATTTTAATTTCCTCTCTCATTACTACACATCTTTCAGTTTTGCAGGAAATGAGGCAGACAACAACACCCTGCTTTAACTACACAATAGTGATTTGTTTTCAGATCATGGTTCTTTCTGTGCATTGAATGAAAGACAGATCCAGTGGAAAGAGTAGCATGTGAGCATGTACTCTAGAACTGTATTATATACGCACAAATGAGCCAAAATAAAGTTGCACTGGCAAAAGTAATTTTGACATTAACTTAACTTTTGAGTGCTTGATATAACTGTTTTAGTGTACTTGTAATTTTTTTGTGTAATTTAATGTTAATGTTCAGGTACTGCCTAGAGATGCAATAACATGGGGTACCTATTTGGATAAGTGTTGTACAAATTATTTTGTACAAATATTTCTAATGTTACTTGAGCCCTAACTTTCTTAAATAAGAATACATCCATCAATTGTGACTGAGACTGCCGATGAGGTCTATCTCATCATCTTAGTTGGCTCTAAACAGAACCTCATAATATAATATATAGTACTTATATTAATTATTGTTATACTATTATCAATGTATCATTTATACAATATCTTAATTATTATATTAACATTAACACAGTGTATAATGTTATCTGTTTTGGGATTGAAAATAAAAATATATATTAGCAAAATGAACAACCATCTAATTATTATCTAAATAATAATAGAACAGCTACAGCAGACCTTTCCTAGCCCACACGTCTTTAAACTAAAGAGCTTGGCTACTGAAAGTGTAGCTAGAATAACATGGAAGTCAATTTGGTCTGCAAAATTCATGAAGGAATCTGAGCAAATGCTTAGGTGGACTGTGATAGCCATAGGTCCCATTTAGACATGCAGGTAAAGGGGTGATAGGATCTGATACATGGTCCATACCACATGTGCATGGCCGGAAGTGTGATTGAGAGATCATGAATTAAATTTCATCACATCTTGTTATGTAGAAACTCCCATGGCTGGAGCTTCCTTGGCTGAAGGGTCCCCCAGCTGCAGGGACACATCAGGTGTCCCTGCAGCTGGGAGACTGCAGTGGATGTGATCTCCCAGCTGTGGGGGTGCTCCAAGTGTCCCTGCAGCTGGGATACCACATCAGCTACAATCCCCCAGCCACCAGAGTGCCTGGTGTATCCCCATGGCTGGGAGCCCTGTCAGCTGATGGAGCTCCCAGCCGCAGGGGTATGTGCTTCTGTGGCTGTGGGCCAGCAGCAGCTGGGAGCTCCCAGGCCCCTGGGTGGATGTGTACACCCCAGCTGGCAGCTTTGGTCAGCTGACAGGGCTCCCAGCCAAAGGGGCCCTTGGTCACATTTTCAATTAAAGGTACGATAGCAAGCAGCTATAAAGTTATTATGCATTTTGTGGAATAACTTTGTAGCCTATTCCTCTTTTTATCACACCATTAATTGATTGAATGTGTGGCCACATGGTCACTTAAGATATGATTAACTGGTTAATCATACCTTAAATGTAATTATATGGGGCCTCCAGTGCCACTAGTACATGGTATAGTTTAAAGCTAGTTTGGGTAAGTATCTATGGCGATGAGTAGGTGTCTCATTTGAGGAGGTTCTGATTGATCTAAATCAGAACCCAGGACAAAAGCAGTAGAGCTAAAATCCAGGCAACTGATTTATTGTGATTCTGATTAGTCTGAGATTTGACTCTCATCAAAACAGGTGAGACAGTCATTTACACTTGAGGCTTAAATGACAATTAACTCAAATTACCTGTGATTGTGTGGAAGCAAGATGTTAATTTGGATACTTCTCAGGTAAGGGCTTGTCCATCTGTAAGGTTTAGGGGAGCAGTTTCTAAACTCTGACAGATTGTGCACTACCAATTGAAAATGATAAAACCTTAAGTACCACCAGCAAATTTTTGTCTTGTAAAGTAATTATAATAAATCTGTTAACATGTACCACTGACAGGTTGTCTGTGTACCACTGGTGGTATGTGTACCACAGATTGGGAACTACTGGTTTAGGGTTTGCTGCAATATAAGATGCTCAAATCCAAATCAAATAGGCTGTCTGTTTTTAGCCTAGGTATGCAGGGAGTACACAGCTAGACAGGCTCCTCTCTGAAATGACTGGCTAACTTGAGTGAGTGACCATTAACTTACAGGTGTATGCAGCATTGTTCTAGACACCAAGTGTTATTGCATTGTATCTCACATACTTCGTAGGTACTTAAAGTGGGGCAGTGGGTTGCTTGGACCTGAAGGATCCTGGAACAAATGGCTTTCTCCCAGAAGAAATACTTTATCTGTTTACAGACTATGAGCTGTAGTCGTACATTTGTCCTCAGTGTAAAAATACCATGTTTTAAAATGTACCTGTTTTTTAATTATTTAAGTATAATTTAAACTTTAATTTAAGCTTTGAATGTTCAGTCTCTAGTCACTTCTCAATGAAGCTATGCATATAGGCATAATATTTATTAGCACTCAAAGTCACATAAAAGTTTTGTAAAAAGTGAGTGGGCAGATGAGGCACAGCACTATCATGCTACAAATTGGTCTGCACCGTGTCAAAAATTACCCTAGCTAAAACAGAAATAACTCAAATGCTACAGGTTACATTTGTCCTTTCCACTTGCATGTAAGAGGAACTTGTCAGCCTGTAAGCAAAGCATCCCATGGTGCTTTGCTTCTCACCCACCCTCCCTAACCCTCTGATGATCACTCCCAATTCTGTTTCCCTGCATATGGCCTAATCTTTTAAAAGCTAGATGTAAAGGCACATTGAAACCATTGTTTCCTGGATCACCAGCCCAGAAATGTGGCTTTTTGGGATTGGCACAAACACATTTGAGAACCCAGTAACCACTATTCATCCAGCACTGGCACAGAACATTTGGGTCCATAAAATAGTCCATCACCTGGAGGCAAACAGGGATTCTGGACTTCCTTTCCCATCTGGGCCCTGAGAACAGTCCCAAAGAAGGAGCCCTCAAAACCAAAGTCATTTACAAATAGGTTGCAGCACAGATGACACCTTGTGAGCACAGTAAAAACTGTCATCAGTATTCATCCAAGACAACAGGCCTGACAGCATGGTACAAGAGGGCTTGTGATGTCAACCATACTGCATGTGCCTGATGAACAAAATGTGCTTTCTATGAGGAACTCTCGAGGATCTTCACGGGGACAACTTTTGAATCCTGCTTTGCATCTTGGTTAGGCCAGAGTTGTACAAAGGCAGTGATGATTCACACTAGGAAACCATAAAGGGAGGATAACCCAAGCCCTGGACCAGCCCCAGGAGGATTCTGGGGAGCCCCTCAAGATGTACTGGGAGGTGTTCCAGCTGTTAATGTAGAGCAGCTTGGGTGGCATTGACGTAGGGGAGGACCAGTCGACCACCCTGCCATCATCCCTCCAAACCATCTTGCCCTCAGCTTCCCAGGGCCCTGTTACCTAGAGAGAATATCTGCATGGCTAAACACCAGTCCCACTGATAAGTAGCTGTGCAACCAGACTGGCACCATTAAAAGAACCTACCTGGGCTCCTCCTCCCCCCCAGTTGCCTCAGGTGCCTGAGGACTCTAAATGCCAGGGCCAGGGCATGCAGGCTTGGCAGTGCTGAAAACGTGCATTTTCAGAGTACACAATGCAAAAGGCTGTCCCCAAGGCATTTGGGGGGCTTCTGTATTTGCAGCATAGATGGGAGGGAGCCCAATACCAGCCTGTGGGACATTCAAGGAACTTGCAGAAGGGACTGCCTTTTTTGGGGGCCATTAGGAGAGACAAATACAAACAGGAAAGTTATTGTGGCCTGTGGTTTGTGGGTTTGACTGTGAGTTTCTTACACAGATCAGGAAGATTTGCAGCTTTCCAATTCATGGGCCATGGGTCTGGGGTTGGAAGAACCCTTGAAACCTCTTAAGAAATTTATCCTAGGCCAGCATTTCTCAACCCATGGGTCATAACTAGGGTGGCCATCATAGGCCACCAGGTGCCTTTATATCCTCTGTTTTTCTCTTCAAAAAATAGAGGACATAAAGGCATCTGGTTTTGTATCAACAGAGGGCAGAATAGCAGAAAACTGGAATGTCCTCTGTGATAGCCACCCTAGTCAAAACCCAAAAGTGTGTTGCAAAAATACATGAAAGGGTCGCAAACAAACCTTAAAAATGGATTCTCCTTTAAAGGAGAAAAATGTTGGGACCCATGGCTTATTCCTTACAGGCTGTCAGAGTCCAGCTTGCAAGGGGCTGCTTGAGCCCCTCCGCCCGCAGACTCCACACACTGGGGGGCTGGGATCTGGGGGAAGGGGGACTGGGTCAGGACTAGCCATCAATGTTTACAAATGGGTCCTGGTACAAAAAAGGTTGAGAACTACTGCTCTAGGCTATTAAGACCATTGGTTTGGGATTTCAGTCTCAGCTGGCACATTATTCATTTAACAACAATTTAAATTATCACTTGATAGTGTTTCTTTATCAAGCAGTTAACAAGGCCATCTCCTCTTTCCAGGAGGCAATTGAGACACAGGCCAGCATTCCCTATCCATAACCCACCCACAATTATCATGTATCCTAACATGGATCTGAAGGACTTCAGGCAGTTCCCCATGACTTTTTGCTAATGGCTGCCAACCCTTTCTCCCCCGCTGGCCAGAGGTGCTAGAATCCTGTTAGCTCCAGGGCCAGGGCACTCAAGGTTGCCTCTCTGGCTGTGGGAAAACACCTTCTCCTTCCTCTCCTTCTCCCTGTGTAGACTACACTTTCCTGCCCCCAAGTTTCACTGTTTTTCATCACCTGTTTCTCGCACCCCGATTTTGTATTACTCCATGCCAGCCCTGGGAAAAGAGATTCTCTTCCTTCATTTCCAGCCACCAGTGGGCCCTAGGGAATTTGTAAGTTTTCCAGGGAAGGAAGCATGGAAGAAAAAGATCTTTTAGGCAAAGTAGTGTTTGTATTTGCACAGGTGGAAAAGTTCAAACAATGAATGTAGATTCTAAGTGGAGAAAGCATTTAAGTACAATTCTGTGTTTGCTTGCAATTCAAATTGCATCTTCTCCTCTCCTGACTTTGTCCTCATGTCTTATTTATCCTTGTGGCAGAAAGCAGACTTAACTCTCTTAAAAAATGTAAACTGTAGGAGAAATTTCACAAAGTTGCATGCCTGGAACAGTGTCTGCATAAAACTGTGGTCCACATGTCATCCCCCCCCTCTGCATTGCTCATTATTGGCACATGTAATAGGGTCCTGGATTTGAGCAATTGGTGATATGTGAAAAGCAGACACACAGTTTATCTACCCAGTTATCCATCCTTTGAAGCTACATTTTTAATTAGTCCGGAGAAAGTTCGTTGGCTGTAGGTCCATAAGGATGGCATGCAAGCAGGAGGAGGAATGCTCGTGGTGCATCACTGATTGTAAAAATCATGTAGCAGCACATAATTCTGCATCAACTTGGAGATCTTATAAAGGATGGTGTGCATGAGACCTCCACGTGGTGGTCAGTGGGCATATCTACACAAGATGCTGACTGTGGAATAGCCAAATAATACTGCGCAGTAGCGCATCACAGCACAGACAGTTCTAATAAGCTACTGAATAGTAGCATACCTTAAAACAAGTTTGCCAGTGCTACTGTGCAGTAACTCCAGTTACTGGGCATTTATTTAGTACTTGAGTGTACAAGTACTAAATAAATGCACAGTAACCACTGTACAGTAGCTTCTCATGTAGACACACCCAGTGAGCAGTAGGACATCCTAGGTTCAGCAGGGATGTGGGAGACTCTTCCCCTGGACATAAATGAGCTGGTTGTTTCAAGAAGAAATCCATAGAGTGCCTTGTTAATCCCCGATCTCTGAATGCAAGATGGTAACATTTCTTCAGAAAGTCCTCATGCAACCTTCATAGTTTCATAGTTGGTAGGGTCAGAGGAGACCTGAGCAGATCATCAAATCTGACCCCCTGCCATGGCAGGAAAAGGTACTGGGGTCAGATGACCCCAGCAAGGTGTTCATCTAACCTCCTCTTAAAGACCCCCAGGGTAGGAGCCAACACCACTTTGCTTGGAAGTTGGTTCCAGGTCCTAGCTGCCCTGACAGTAAAGTAGCGCCTCCTGATATCTAGTCTGAATCTCCCCTCTGCCAGCTTGTGACCATTATTTCTACTCACACCTGGTAGTGCTCAGGGGAACAGGGACTCCCCCAATGCCTGCTGGTCCCCTCTGACTAGTTTGTAAACGGCCACTAGATCCCTCCTCAGCCTTCTCTTGTGGAGGCTGAACAGGTTCAGGTCCCTTAGCCTGTCTTCGTAGAGCCTGCCATGCTGACCCCTGATCATGTGGGTGGCCCTCCTCTGGACCCTCTCCATGCTGTCCACATCCCTCCTGAAATGCAGTGCCCAGAACTGGACACAGTACTCCAACTGCAGCCTGACCAGTGCCACAAGGATCACCTCCTTGGACCTGCTTGAGATGCATCTGTGGATGCATGACAAGGTATGGTTGGCCTTCCTGACTCTGTCCCAGCCCATATTCATTTTGGCATCAATAATGACTCCAAGATCCTTTTCTACCTCTGTGCTGACGAGAAGGGAGTTCCCCAGCCTGTAGGTATGCTGCTGGTTCTTCCTCCCCAGGTGCAGTACCCTGCGCTTGTCAGTATTGAAACCCATCCTGTTCTTATCCGCCCACCCCTGTAACCTTTCTAGGTCCGATTGCAGCCTGTTCCTCCCTTCTAGCATACCCACATACCCCCGCATCTTAGTGACGTCAGCAGATTTGAACAGGGTGCTTTTTACCCCCTCGTCCAAGTCACTGATGAAGATGTTGAACAGTGCGGGTCTGAGGACTGAGCCCTGGGGGACCCCACTGCCCACACCCCTCCCTCCAGCCAGTTAGCAACCCATTTGTCTGTGTAGGTGTCGATGCCACAGTCCCCTAGTTTTTTAATGAGAATGGGGTGAGAGACTGTGTCAAAGGCCTTCCTGAAGTCCAGAAAGACTATGTCCACTGCTACCCCTGTGTCTATGGATTTTGTGACCTGGTCATAGAAGGCCACCAGGTTGGTATGACAGGGCCTGCCTCTAATGAACCCGTGTTGGTTGTCCCTAAACAACCTCCCCTGCTGGCCCCTTGTGGACATGCGCCAGGATAATTCTCTCCAAGAGCTTACCCAGGATCGAGGTAAGACTAACTGGCCTATAGTTTCCTGAATCCTCCTTCCTCCCTTTTTTGAAAATGGGAACCACATGGGCCCTTTTCCAGTCATCTGGCACCACACCAGAGCACCATGGGTGCTCATAAAGCTGTGCCAGGGGTCCCGCAATGACCTCTGCTAATTCCCTCAGCACTCTGGGGTGGAGATCATCAGGACCAGCTGATTTAAATATGTCCAGTCCTTCCACCTTGTTCTGATGTCAGAAGGCAATGCCCTTTTCTCCAGAATTTATTTTCCCCGTTAGTCACCTTGACCTTCCTTTTGGCCGGGTGGTCAGACATCATTGTCTCTGCAGCAGTACAAGAGTATAGTCTGAAGGACTTCCCACCACTATAGCATGCTACTTTTGTCACCTTGCTGATGACACATATAGGAGGGCAACATCCTTGAAAATAGTGGGAGCCTGCAAAATTGAGGAAATGTTTGGGAGCTTTGGCTTTTGGGTCCCTTGCCATCTCCCACCCCAAATATTTGGAATAAGTCTTATGGCATCCCAAAGCAAGGACAACCTCTTAAGGTTAACCTGTTACCTTGGGGTCACCAAGGGACACTCTGAATGTCTGGGTGTGACAGAGGAACCCAGTTCCCCATTCTTGATCTTCAAAGAATGTATACCTACCATCTTGGGAGCCTAGAACAAATATAAAAAGGCTCCCAAAATGGATAGCAAAAACTTATTTGGGAGTGCGTGATTCAAGTCACACAAGTTGAACAGGATTTCTTTTGTATATCTTTATAGGAGCAACACTTGCAATTACTGCTTGCTCCCACTGCAGCTACTATTTGTGAGGTCTCAAGGTCACAGCCTAAGACTGAAGCTCAGCTAGGTCCCAGGCTGAGGTCTAGGAAAAAGAAGAACAAGGAAAAGATGCTTGTAGACCTGGCTGCATTGCTGGGGAGGAGAATGGTGGCTGCAGAGAACTGACATGCATATACAGAGTACCATCAAGACTTCTGACATAGTCAAATATGAGATATGCCTGGCAAGGGATGAGCAGTTTTCCAGAAATGCAAGCCATCGTGGAGTCTGTGGACACAGCAAGGCAGATTATGGGAATGCTGCAGTCTGATGCCTGCAATTCTGGTGGAAAGGCAACTCTACATGAGCTGCACTACAGCTGGGGGGCAGAGAGAGTAACTGAGGTAGTCAGGTCCTAGTGCCCACTGTTGCACTTAAAAACGAATTGAGGAATTGACACAACACTCAGTTGATTAATGGCAAAAAAGCTTGCTTTAATAACTACCAACAAGCTACAAAACTAAATGACCAAAAAATACTTTTTCCCAGTATAAAATGAGCTGTTACAGAAAGTCCTAGTACATAGTAAGCTGCAGTAGTGTTTTCTCACCAATACAGGCAGGGAAGCTAGTCCAGTCTTGCAGCCATTACTCATGGGCTGGGTACAGTATGGCTTCTTGATCTTTCCTAGACTGCACACCTTGCTGGTAGTTCTGTCTTGCTTTATACTGTTTAATTATATAGCTTCAAAGCATGTTTCCTTTATGTCTAGCCAATTAAAGTCCAAACAAAACAGGGAGGGAAAGAGTGGCCATCATAATACAATTGTTAAATCGCCTGGCTCCTGTTTTTGGATTTGTCTAGGCATGAAGACTTGCACTTCTTGTAACCTTTGACTAGCTTGGCAATTAAATATGTTGGGGCTTGTGTGGTCAAACAGGATACCTGGAGGCACTGGCTACCGAACCTGTCTTTGGGTATTTGTTTATCAGCGGGGAAAATTTGCAGTAGCTTGTACCAGTGATGGTCTATTTACAAAACTCCAGACATATATTGAATAATTGAGACATTTGTAACTCCTTAGACATTGGATGCCTGTTTTGAGAAATGGGAGGATGTCATATACAGGACATTTTTCCTGTATTCAATGCATCTTTATAGGTTTATCTTGAAATATATATTTAGTCTTTTGTCGTCTTTGGTTGCTAGTTCAATTTAAATGTATATGTAGTTTTCTTGCCTTCTTTAGTTATACTGACTCAGCCTTTTCTCTTGCTTTCTTAGCTTGGAGATACACCTGTGATGACTGTCAGGTTCCTGCCAACAATTTTAACCATCACTTTTATTTTTTTATGGTTGAGGCTGTTATCATGCTTATGACACAGGTCTGGTATTGAGTACCACAAGTTCCAGTCCCTTTTACACCTAATGCATTGCAAGCCATTAATGGAGATGATTTTCTTTGTGGCAGGCTTGTTACCACAACTCAGTCTTGCCTCAGTCACTGTCTTGCATTTTTGTGCAGGGACATTGTCCAAGCTTTCACAATGTTCATAGCCAGCACCCACCTTCGTCAGACTTGAGCTGAGTCATTCTTATGCCCATACTGTAAAAGGCTGCTGATCCCTGCTCCAGATCTACCTTGTTGCTTAAAACTGAGCTGGGTCTGGAGTGAAGAGTGGCATCCACTCCTACCACTGTGGTCTGGTTCTGACCCAGCATGGCACTTCTTATGTTCTTATGACTGGGCAAGAAAGGCCGGGGGGTAAGGGACGACATGGAATATTGCTTAGATGCTAGCTGAAGGTGTGGGCACATGTACAGAAGGGGGAACATTTCAGAAAGGGAGCTGCTATGTTCTCATTGCTATGTGTGAATAAGCCAAGGACAGTACAGACTATGTACTGCAAAACCACTCCAACTTTAACCCTGGAAGAAGCAGGCTTGATGATGAGAATGGTTTTGCCATTTTTAATTGTCTCAGTTCATTCACACATAACAATTTGAAAATAATAGTTGCTGCCCTTTTGAAGCATTCACCTTTTGAAATGGCTTCAAATATACCATATGTACTTTAATCCAAGATGAGCATTTTTTCCCCATTCAGCATGGGGATTTGAGTACAAGACAGGGGGTGGGCAGGCAGCTGGGAGCAACTGCAGCAGCTGCCTGTCTCCCAGTCTGCCTGCCCTCCTCCCCGCCTTACTGTCAGGTCAGGTGCAGCTCGGCCGCTGGATGCATTCACTCCAGGGGCCCAGAACACTTGGAAACTGTCTCCTACCCGGGCAAGGGGGCAGTGGTACAGCTCTAGCGCTGACATGCTCCTGCATAGCCAGGCAGGAGCCACACTTCCATGTGCTTCATATTCCTGGAAGGAATGGAGCAGGAGCTGTGTCTTACAGTAAGGTAGGGGGAGGGGAGGGGCAGAGGCTATGGGGAGTTGGGGCAGAAAGTAGACAAAGACTGAGGGGACCAAGCACAGGGATGCTGGTGGCAGGGGGTGCAGGCACCATGGCAGAAGCCACCAGATTTGCCTGCCCCCTTGCTGCTGCTTCACCGCTGTAACAGTTGGGAGATGAATTTTAGAATAATTATAGTGTATACCTGGGAAATAATAACATTTATAATTTTTCCATATGTAAACTCTAATTACAGGAAGGGTGATCTTAAATTCAAAGTGATCTTAAATTCAGGTAAATATGGTATATGTGTCCACACCCTGAGAAACTTGTGTTTTCCTCTCTCTAAAAGTTTTCCATCAGCATTCCCATAATCTGCTTTGATGTGCCCTCAAACCCCATGGCATATTGATGATTGTGACCCTTGACACTGAATCTAAGGACCAGTTCTTTGTGGAGTGGATCTAGAATACTCATGATTCCAAACCAGTTCACTCAGCCAGAAAGTACAGCCGGCAGCAATGATGAATGATAGAAATGATGGTGCCATATGGACCCACAATTGATTGGAAATGTCTGGCTGTTTTCTTGATTGTACTTCATATGAGAACCTGCTATATTTTTTTAAAATCTTGTTTATTTTCATATTAAGTGGTAAGCCTATGAAGAAGGGGGCTTCTTTAGTCTTAGGGGTAAGAATTAATAGTTTATGATATTTTTGTTCAGTATTAGCATGACTTGTATATTGTTAGCCAAAATCTGTATTTGTTGGCTTCAAAATAATTTGATATAGTTTAATAAAATTTCTGCATACCCATGAATTTTTCTTTTTTTTAAGTACCTTAACAACAACTAGTGGTATGGAAAAATATGTTTTTTAAACTAATAAATATTACCAGCAGTCAGGCCAACTGTTTTACCAGTTTCAAAGAATACCTTTTAAAATGTGACACAGAAGGTCTAGCATAGTCTCTGGTCTCTCATTTTATGCTAAGGTATAATGCCCCTTATGATAGTTATTATTAGAAATCTGGAAGCAATGATGATGGTACGTGTTGCTTGAAGTGCATCTCTCTTTCTCTTTTTCCTTTCCCTGGCATTCTGTCTACATTGGGGCTTAGTGATGATCAGACACAGTTTAACAATTCAACCTTCCCTAGAGCCAAGTCCAATTCTCTCTGTCTCCTAAGAGGTCCATTGTTACCTGAGAAAGGGAGGCAATTGATTGACTCTCTGCCATATTGAGTTTGTGCTTTTTGTGATGTCAGTGGACCCCCTTGCTCCCCACAGGTTAAAGAGAGGGAGTAATGCATTCTTTTCCTACTTGCCCCAAATTCACTACATTTTACAGATCAATGTGCATTTATACACTCCTCACTCTCTCCTAGTTACATCTTTCTTTTGTTTCTTCCAAGAAGGTACTTCACAAGTTTCTTGGACTTTTCCCATTCCCTGACAGGCCACTAAAGTTGGCAGTATTTTTCACCAGCTGTAGAGTCTCATTTCCCAGTGGAGTTTAGTTTCAGAGCACTTTTCTGCTGTGCTTCAGGTCAGGGAGCAGCTTCCATGGCTTTAATATAGGAGATGATTAGGAACAATCGGCATGGATTCACCAAGGCTAAGTCATGCCTGACCAACCTGATTCCCTTCTATGACAAGATGATGGATTCTGTGGATGCAGGATAAAAAATGGATGCGATATACCTTGACTTTTAATAAGGCTTTTGATACAGTCTCCCACAACATTCTTGCAAGCAAGCTAAGGAGGTGTGGGTTGGATGAATGGACAGTAAGCTGGATAGAAAACTGGCTCAATAGTTGGGCTCCGAGAGTACTAATCAATGGCCATGTCTACACGTGCTATTAATTTGCATTCCGCAGAAGGATGTCTACATGTGCTCCTTGTTGGGAACAAATTTTCTCCCAACAGGAGCAGCCTGGTACAGGGCTGCTCCTGCCCTACTCTGCCTGTCTGCAAAAGCCAGAGGTAGCTCAGGCTCCACTGGGTGCTAGCTTCAGGGCTGGCAAGGGGCATGGGGCTGGTCCCAATGTGCTTAGAGCCAGGAGAGCTCTGCTGGTTGCTTTGGCAGCTGTCTCCTGGTCCTGTGCACATTGGGAGGGGACCTGATGTGCCCCAAGCCAGACAGTGCCCCTGCAGTGGGCAGAGCTCTCCTGGCCCCATGCCCATCAAGATACACAGCTGCCAGCGAGCCCCCTGCTAGATAGTGTGGTTTGCTGGGGAGCTGTCCTACTTCTGGGGCAGCTGCTAGTGAGCCTTCTGCCAGGATGGGGTACATGGGGCTTGCCAGCAGCTGCCTTGCTTGGGTTCCCAGCCTGCCCATCTCCCAGAACAGCTCTACAACATGGAGTTGGCTCCTCTGCGGATCGAGCAGGGGTGCTGCCTATCTCCCAAGGAGCCAGCTCCAAGCTGCACAGGGCTGCTCCAGGGGGCCGGTGGGGGCTGGATTCCTAGTCCCCACCCTTTCCCCTGAGCGGGCAGCCCTGCACTGGGAACAGTAGTAGATATGCTAGAGAATAGGTGTAGAATTTTAAAAGATCTAGACAAATTGGAAGATTGGACCAAAAGAAATCTCATGAGGTTCAATAAGGAGAAGTGCAGAGTCCTGCATGGAACATCCCAGAGACAGGCTGGGGACTGCTTGGCTAAGCAGCAGCTTTGCAGAAAAGGATCTGGGGGTTGCAGTGGACAGTAAGCTGAATATGAGCCAATTGTGTACCCTTATTGTGAAGAAGGCTAACAGCATACTGGTCTTCATTAGTAGGAGCATTACTAGCAGATTGAGGGATGTGATTATTCCCCTCAATTTGGCACTGGTGAGGTCACATCTGGAGTACTATGTCCAGTTTTTGATCCCTAACAGAAAAGATGTGGACAAATTGGAGAGAGTCCAGCAGAAAGGAGTGAAAATAGGGGGCTGGTACACGTGACATATGAGGTAGGTTGAGAGATTTGGGCATATTTAGTCTGAAGAAGACTGAGGGGGGATTTAATAGCAGCCTCCAACTATCTGAAGGGTGGTTCCACAGAGGATGGAGAGGAGCCGCAGGGCAGCCCAGGCGTGGGCTCTGGGAGGCTGCAGCAAGAAGAGTCTAGCAGTGGTGAGGGGTGGGGCACTTTTCCCCTGGGTTCAGCAGCAGCTTTTACCCAGCTGCTGCCGCTGCTCAGCATGGCTGGGAAATCTGGAGCAGGTGCAGCACAGGCTGGGTCAGGGCTGTGTGTGTGGCTTCTGGCTAATCATTCTCTGACTACACATCAAAAAGCAGTACAGGCAACCCCTGCTTAGCGCTTTTAATTGGTTCTTGAAAAACTAAGCATTAAGCAAAACCAGGCGTTAAGCGAAACCAAGTTTCACTTTTCACTTTCTAAAGCCACCAAAATCAGGGCTGCCAGGATTAGTGTCAGTTCCAGTGCCAGCTGTATGATGCCTGTGAGTGTTATAACAACACTTGCTAAGTGGAATTGGGTATCAATATAAAATGAGCATTATAGTGAAATGGCGCTAAGTGAAACAGCATTAAGCGTGGGTTGCCTGTATCCTGTGGCATCTCTAGTATTAGGATCCCAGCATATTTTTGGTGTTTATACTGGATCAGGCCACAGGCATCTTGGTTCTTCACAAGGACCTTGACCCACATCTTCTAGTTTACCAGCACCTGCTATGAATATTCACACAGGATTTGAGTAGGGTGAGAGTAGTGCCAGGGTCCTGCCATCTCATAGATGCCTGTGAGTCGATTTTCATTGGTTTTGAACATATTTTACCCTCAGGCATACAGCAGGACACAGACCCAAATGGATGTGGTGTGAATTTAGTCGTGTATATTGTTCCTCTACTCTGGGGCTATCATCCATTAGTTAGTCTGCTGAACTGGTGGGGCAGCATTCCAGCCCATCTGGCCTGGTTTTTGTAGCAAGTTATTTTGCTATGATATTTTTCCAGTTCCCTGATGCATTATCACTGGTCAGTTTGGTGCCCCGGCTCCAAAGAGTTGTAACACCTTAAATCAGGGGTTAGCAACCTATATAGCCTGTGGGCTGGATCCAACCTGTAGAAGCCATGAGATCTGGCCCATGAAGCGGGGCTTCACTGGTGTTTGCAGCCAGGCAGGAATCTTCCCTGTGCTGTGCCATAGCCAGGGGGCAGCGAGAAGCAGGGCAACAACCAGGTCCTAGCACCAGCTTGCCTTTGACCTGGGTTGGGCTTTTGGAGCCTGCCAGTGGAGAATGTTGCTGCCTGGTGCCTTAGAAATTTGGAGTCTCTCCTAGGGCTTGATTTGGTGCTGCCATCCTCCTGTCTTGGGTTTCTGTGTCCCCAGTTGTGATCTAGGCTTGGACTAGTCTGCCTTGTTTTTGGAGATAATAGACCTTTCCAGTAAAAAAAAAAAAAATAGAGCCTGTGTTAGTTTTTCTGGGGGACAGAGGAGGGAAAGTATGTGTACTTAAAATAGCAGTTATTGTAGATATACATTACACTTTGAAATAAAGAAAATTGCAGAAATGTGGAACTAGAAAAACTGTGAAAAAGTGAATGGGGAACTTGGAGTTTTGTGTTTAATTTTTCCTGGAAGCCCTGTGACATTGATACATATTGCTAGAGCAGCAAAATTCCTTTCTTAGTTTCCTTTTTTCTAGGGAAATTTGTTAAAATTTTATTATTTAACTGTTTAATCTCTCTCTTTCTCTTTCTTTCCCTCCCCCTCCCCCCTATCTTCCCCTTCCCAACTTCCTCTACCACCAAATGTACCTTTACAGAAGCATAAAGTAGATCTTTTCTACAAACTGCGCCATGTGATGAATGAGCTCATTGACCTGCGTAGACAGTTACTGTCAGGTCACTTGACACAGGATCAAGTGCGAGAGGTCAAGAGACATCTCACAGTGCGGCTGGATTGGGGGAATGAGTAAGTACAGCTACCATTTAGGTACCATCTGGTTTAATTCATTTGAAATTAGTTATCTGTAATAAATGAGGCAGGTGTTATGTGGGTGATACCTTTTATGGCTAAGTAAGACAGTGAAAAAGCTAGAGCCTGAATCGATTCAATCTTTGCAGGCTTCTCTAAACTGTGTAGATTGAACCAATAATAAAATGAACTGATGTTCACTTTTGAAACCAGAAAGGCAACAAGACCCCTGCAGTGGCCCACACCAGGATTATGGGGCACTAGCACATGCCTCTCAGCCTGCTGGCTGCTGCCAAAGGCACCCAAATGCAGCCAAGCAGGGCTCATCCTTGATTGGCTGCCCATCACACATCCCCCAACCCTTTGCTGTCCCAGCCAGAGGGGAGCAGTCCTTCCAGCCCTAGCCTGGCTAGATCCTGAGCCTCAGTAGAGGTTCCCCACCCCGTGCAGGGTCCTGGAGCTCTGCCCCTGGTACAGAGAAGGTATTCCCTCCTTCCTACCTCTCAGTATGGTCCCACAGGACTTACCATAGTATCATAGTATCTAGGGTCAGAAGGGGCCTAGAGCAGGCCATCTAGTCTGACCCCCCGCCAATGGCAGAAACGAGTCCCAGGGTCACAGGACCCCAGCCAAGTACCTATCTAATCTACTCTTAAAGATGCCCAAGGAAGGAGCAAGAACAACTTCCCTAGGAAGCTGGTTC
>JAGPOW010003310.1:3945894-3960506 GCA_030014935.1 Caiman crocodilus
CTATTCATATATATATATATATATATATATATATATATATATATATATATATAGTTTATGTAATGGCGTGAGAAGTCTTAGAGCAAAGATAAATGAGCTAAAAATGTCTGAGATGGCACATGTCTGCGATGTGGCTGAACGTCAACATTTGTAATAGCTGGCTGCTGGAATGCTTGGCCATAGACCATATAGAAAAGACAGTTCACAGAAGGGAGAGAATAGCACTATCTCTAAAAAAAATTCTATAGAATTAAATGATTTGATGTTTCTGAATAGCACAGACCATGCAGCAGAATCCATATGAATTTAAATCCCAGGTCAGAATAATCCAAACACAGTAATAGGGTTTTGCAACCAGTTTCTGGAAAAAGAAAAGGATATTGAGCACATAATACTTGGGGCCATCAGAAAGGCAAACATGTCAAACAAAACAGTAATAATGATTTTTTTCAATTACCCACACTGGAACTCAAGTTTAAAGAAGAAGGTTTTTTTAACCTTAAACATTTGCTCCTAGAAACATCTAGTTTCATGTTACACGGGAAGAGAAGTCATTCTCAACTTAATCATAAGAAACAAAGAGAAATTATTTAAAAATAACTATAATGATATAATAATGGTCAATATGTTCTGCATACTACTGTCTCTTAGGCAAGAGCTACTGGGGACTCAGGAAACAATGCAGACAGCCCAGATTTCATGTTTCCTAAATAATGTGGGTTTGGGAGCCACATCAACAGCTTATCCTTCAGTCTACCCTTGGAACAGAACAGGGTCAGCTATCTTTTGGGAATGACAAGCCAAATTCACACATTTTGCTCCAAATGGGGACCATCAGTCGTGACCTGTCTGCCACCACTTTCCCCCCAGCTAAATGCCACCAGTTCCCAGTTCCCCTTGCCACCAAATTGTTGCCCATGTCGCAGGTTTGTAGGATGGATAGAATCACTTGGTGGATCATATCCAGTCGATGGGCTGTAGATTACTAACCCCTAGAACAGACTGTTTATAAATGGTTTCACCAAGTTTTCTTCCCCTTGAAGTTTTACTATGGAAGGCATGATTGCACTCAGAACTATCATTGTATTAATTATCTTGAATGAAAAGCATTTTTTCTTTTTTGTATGCTGAGGGCATAGACAGACTTTTATTGCTAAACAGCTTTAAAACACTATAAATGTTGCACAGTGTTTTAGTGTTACAAAATGTATAAATGTATAAAAAATGACCCTGATTGAAACAGGTTCAACTTGGAAGCACATCTCAGGGACAGGCAGGCTATGATGCTCCAGAGTGCTGCTAAGCACTAAAAAAAAAAAAAAAGAGAGAGATGAAATTTGACATGTTTTGTATTTATGTCTGTCTATACACTGAAGTCCTATTTTGTTAAAAGAGTAACATTCAAACATTCAAACATCACCATGAAATAGATAAAGCCTTACAATACTTTCAAGACCAGCTTATCAACTTTTAATATTAGCAAGAGCATGCTTTTCTGAAATGTATTTTTTGCTCATTTAAAAGTTTTCTGTGTATGGGAAATCTATGTTTATTAATGCTGTACTTGGCAACATATAAGTGCATACATAAATGCATACATTTTAAGGAGATCCTTAGTTTTCTAAGGCAGTTCAGACTGATGGAAGGCTCTCCATGGTCAAATAATTTGCAAGAAACTAATGTTTTCAAGATATGTTATGTATGATTATCAGTTTATAATGTATGATGGTAACAAAGTTTTTCTGACTTTTCTTGGTATTTGTATTATATCAGATCTCAAGCCAATAGAAGCTTGAAGTTCACAGTCCCAGACACTTCCAGGGTATTGGTTATTTTGTCTTCTGTATGTATTAAGTGGTACACTTTTTTCCTTTTATAATTATGCACTGTAAGAAGATCTGGTAGCAGTGTTCCATAGTCTTCCAAAACCAGTTATGAAAGGATATTCTGTAAGTATCCTTTCTGGGAAAACTCTTGGTTGAGGAGGTATTCACTTGTACAAGAGTTTTCTTTCTTGCAGCTTGCCAGGAATACTGCACACTCTTTGTTAGCTTTCTACACTGACTGTATTCCATGAAGCACTACTACTTTATAGTATAATCTATGAACAACATTAGAGCAAAGTATAATGCATCTCACTAGGGATGCACCAATACAGATTTTTGGGGCCAATATAGATGGTTGATTTTTAAGGAGGCATATCATCTGATACTGATCTGATTTCTGATACCATCCCAGCAGCTTGAAGAGCTGCGTGCAGTTGGTAAGTCTGGTGTGGTGGGGGTGGGAGGGAAGGGGCATGTGGGGCCAGATCAAGACCCCCACTCTGAGGGAGGAGTGGGTTGGGGTTGGGGCAAATGCTGCCCAGCTGGGGAGAGGTGGGCAGTAGATGGGGCCACAGCTCATCCAAGGGACAGATGGGATGGATCCTGCTGCTGTGCGCCACTTGTCCGGGAGCTGCTGGTCGAGCAACTCATCCAGCACTTGCCCATTCGCCCAGTAGCTCCTGCCACTGCTCCCACCACTCGTCTGGGAAGGCACTGGGGGGGTGTACCCCCAGATCTGCATGGGGTGGAGTCTTCCTGGCAGGGTGGGGCTGCATGCAGGACTGATGGTGGCAGCGCTGGGAGGGGGTAAGGGGGGGAGGTTGCAGCCACCCCAAAATTTGCCTTAATCCCCCCCAGCTTACTACTGCCACTTGTCCTGCACTGCACTGCCCTGCCCCTCCAGAAAGAGGCTGACCTGCCCCACCTCTCCCCGCCATGCCCCACTCCGTGCAGATCTAGAGGCACACCCCCCACCTTCCTGGATGAGTGGTGGGAGCAGGAACAGGTGAGTGCTGGATGAGTCGCCAGATAAGTGGCTCTGTCCCTCGCCTGCCCACCCTGCCCCGACTGGGCAGTGCTTGCCCCAGCCTCTGCCCATGCCCCAGGGGCCTTGATCTGGCCTCCCACTCACCCCTTCACCCCCCCTCCCCTTCCACCACACCAGACTTATCGGCTGCATGCCCCTCTGCAAGCTGCCCAGCGGTGCTCCTCACTGCCTATGTGCTGTGCTGTGGCTGCGCATATGCATGGGCCATTTATCTACCAAATTGTCAGCCATATCAGGCTAATTTCTGATGCTGTCAGTTTTCTTCTTTATCGGTACCGATCCGATATGGGACTGATGTATTGGTGCACCTCTATATTTCACTACTATTTCTGTAACTTTTTGTAATGTTTGCAGCCATTCTTGTAAAGTGATAATTAATTTGCACTGTCACCTCAATTTTCTGCAGTGACAGATTGCTGTCTAGACTATTCCAGTTGCTCAAAAGAGCACAAATTACCATCTTCAAACATCTAGACTACCACTTTCCATAAAATTGTCCTTAGATGTCTTTGACAAGCTTGGAGTCTCCTTTTTTAATGTCAAAGATGGTCAGCCAATTTGATATTTTTTTAATGTTAATTTTTAAAATTTTTGACAGCTAAAGCATGTTGTACAACTTCTCTCTTCTACATGCCTTGCTGAATTTTATATAAGAAATAAGCAGTACATGCATTTTTGAAAACTTATTATCACTATGAAAAGCTATGTATAAAAATGTTGACCTTAAAAAATAATTAGCAGTGCACTGATATATTGGTCTGATATCAGATCAGGACCCATATAAAGAAAACTGGCTGTATCGAATATAAGCTTGATGGGGCTGATAATTTGGCCAATAAATTCCCATGCTGCAAGCAGTTGCAACACAGCACTCAGGCAGCAAGGAGCACATCCGGCAGGCTGGAGAGCTGCTTCCAGCAGGTAAGTCCAGTGTGTTGGAAGGGGGAGGGGGAAGGGAAGGGGTTGGGGGCATTGCAGATCAGCCCCCATGTCCCCCCACAGTGAAGCAGGGTGCAGGAGCAGGAGCTGCCAAGCAGGGGTGGGGTGAGATGGGGTGCTCATTGGAGGGGCAGCTCCCACCATTGATTGCACTCAAGGAGGGTACAGGGGAGTGAGGGGTGGTGTCCCTTGATCTGCACAGACCAGGACAGGCTGCAGCTGGGGCTGTGGGGGGCTGTTTTTGATGGGGGCTGGGCTCAGAGTGGACGTTGGTGGCACTGGGAGGCTGCTGCATCCACTCCACATTTCAGCGCCATTCTGCTCCCTGTGCTGTCACCACCAGCCACCCAGCACAGCCTTTGCTCTTCTTGGCATGTGGGTGGAGGCAGGGCATTGAGCCAGGGCTGTGCCTGGAGGCAGCAGCACTAGGCACAGAGCTGCAGTGAAATGTGGGGTGGATGCAGCATCTTTTTGGCACCCGCTCCAAGCCCAACCCAGCCCCCACTGAGAAGAGGCCAGCCGCAGGCCACTCTGCCCTGTGCAGATCCAGGGGGCACCTCCCCCCACCAGCCCCCATGTCCTCCCGGGGTGTGAGCAGTGGAGGGAGCTGCCTCCCTCCCCACCCCACCCCACCCACCCCACAAGCCATGTCTCAGCCCTCCCCACTCCCTTCCCTGCCTTGGCAGTGCCTGCTTCTGCCTCCTCCCTCACTGCGGGTGCATTGATCTGCCCCATGCCCCTTCCTCCCTCCCTCCCTCCCTGTCTACCACACCGGACTTACCAGCAGGAGGCAGCTGTATTGGAAATTGGATTGTATTGGCCGATATGACTCCTTAAAAATCAGCTATTGGTATCGGCCCCAAAAATCTGTATTAGTGCACCCCTAGAAATGATAGCTGACATTTTTGTGGGACTAACAGAAGACAAGCACACAAACGAAAACAGAACTAAATTAATCAGTATTATGAATGCCCTATGCCAAGATAAGCACCCTTTTCCAACTGCAGGCCAAAATTACCTACTCTCAATCGGAGGCCGGTTGGTGGGCATTAGGACCCACCTGCTGCCACCTCTTGTCTCTGCAGCACCATGGGGAGAATACCTGCAGCCAAAACTAATTGTTCTGTTGGCTGGATATGGTCCATGGGTTGCTGACCCTTGCCAATTCTTTAAGGCATGTAGACGTGCCCATTAATTGGTCCAAAGTTTTATTTATCTATTCCTCTTTTGGCTGTTAGCTAAACGATAGTCTCAGAACTCAATATTAGTTCCTGAGGATTTTATGTCACTGTGGGAGTTGAGTAGCTGAATTACTAATTAATGTAAAGGCTGCAGATTCATCTTTAATTCATTAATTACTGGTCCTTCATTTATGGTTGTATCTTTTCTTTGTTCCCAGAATTAATTGTAGGTCCTGGATAGTGTGTGTGGTGTGGCAGGAGGCACAATTATGTGGCTCATGCATTAGATCCCATTGTGCCTTTACCTGCACATGTAGAGGGGGCCTCCATTCAAGCAAGAATATCATGATCTAGAATTTGGCTTCCAAAATGAATGTGGCTGACATCACAAAAAAGCCACCTAGATATCAGGGTAAAATAGGGCCATTTAATGTGGACAAGTTGTAAAAGAAAACTGAAACTCATTCAGAAAGAACAGTTGTATTCAGTTGGGTGAGTTAAGCCATGAAGTCCAAAAGATGCAGATTTTACTGAACCTCACCGCTACAAAAACCTCACTCTATAATGTAGTATAGCAACAACCTCTGTGGATTTACCATGCAAGGAATATTCACTTTCCAAGCATTTTGCCAGGTCTGTGGCCTTTTACAGCCATCAGGATATAAATAGGTAGATAAGATTTACTCCTTGAAATGAATCATTCTGGCATTCTGTTGGCATTAATAACAGTGTTTTTAGAAGATAAATTAATAACCAGGTAGTTAGCTTCTGAAGACGATGCTTTATCATCTGTAAGAGAGAGCTGCAAATTGACTTTGGGTGTAGATTTAGCTATATGCAGCTGAAATCTGGCTTCTGATTATGTAAAAAATGCTTGAATAACTCAAAAAGCTGGCTGCTTACTTTGCTTCCCAAGACTTATTCAACTAAATTCCATTGGAAATTTTCTCTCCCTGAATACAGCATCATCTGTATAAGATAACTGCTGCAACATCATTGTGTTGCAAACATTTTCTAAAGGCTTGTCTATATACAGAGGCTATTTTGCACTGAGCTGTTGTGAAATAACTGTTGCAGAGTGAACTGTTTGAGCTAGACATAGTTATATGTCCAAGTGCTTGCTACTCCAGTCCAAACATTGCTTCCATATGGCAGGAAGAGAGCATTGAACTACAGATCTAGGATGACCAGAAGTGGTTGAAGAATTCAAGGATGACAAAAGTAACTCTTTTGGAAATCCTTACAGAGTGCACACTGGAGCTACAGTGGCAGCTTAACCAATATGAGAGTTCCCCTAACTGTTCAGAAGCACAAGGCTGTTCCTTCTGGAAGTTCACACTCCTTGGTTACCTACTGACCAAAATGTACAACTGGCAGGGCTGACTGCCAGGGCTGTTGTGATGGACTGGTATTAAAATGTATTGTTGGTACAGCTTACAAGGCTTGCCAGGGTTCAGGGGATTACTGATGGCTTTGCAAAAATGAAGTTCCCAGACTGTAATGGAGCAGCTGATCACATTCTCGTTCTTTGCCTACTAGGCCATGCATCTGCATTTACAAATTAGAAAGCTTTGATACTTTTCTCCTTGACTGCAAGGCTGGAGTACCATTATAGCAGATTCATTAAAATTAAAGCGAGATGATCCAGAATGGATAGTGATTCTAGGATCCTTAGGAAATCATATATTTTTTTATTAATGAAAAAAGATTTTCCTCATATATCCACTATTGCCATTAAGGATAGTGACATTCCCTTGGTCATTCTGGCATATCTAGCTTATACTTTACTTCCTTGGTGACAGAAGCCTTTTTCACTGGAGATGTGGATCATAGAAAGGCACTGTTTAAACACTGCCTGAGCGTTTGGAGAATGACAGTGAATTGTACTTTTGGGAGACTGATGGAAAGATGTCGTTTGTCTAATGACAAGGCTAAGCAATACTTGCTAGTATTGCAATTGCAGTCTTTTTTGTACATCTGTGAAAGCATCAATGATTGGCAGGCAGAGGTGTTGAGATTTTCAGAATGCTATGACCACCCAGCAAGGCATCCTTTCCAATTGCCTGAGCACATTTTTACTCTGAGGAAATGTGCATGTGTAGCCATGCACAATTTGTTACTTACATTTTATTCAAATAGTTATGATATTTTATGTTTTTATTAATTTTTAAATATTTGTATGTCACATTTCAACAAAACAGTCTTTTTTTAAAAGTGTAAATGAAATGTAGATGTATATACATCTGTAAAAAGTGAAAAAAAATGAATAACATTCAAAATACAAACTTAAAAACGAGCCATGCAACAGTGTAAACTTATACAATATAAGTGCACATATTTTTTAGAAGTGCTAATACAAACACAAGGACCCTACAGTTTACTACCAGGTATAGCTATAGGCTTTTTGCCCGCCCACTCTCCTGGTAAGTTGTGAACTGGATTGCTGTGGCCAAAAGCACTTTCTTTGTGTTTGAGGATTTACAGGTGGGTTTCTTGCTGCCCTGAGCCAGTGATCCACATGATGGCTAGAAAATGGCATTTAGAGGTTTGCTTTTGGGAACTGGATATGCATTAGAGCAATAGTCCAGGGCAACAACAAGGATTCATTTCTAAAAGCCTGTTTGTGGCAGTCTCCTTCAAAGCCCAATGAGACTGACACCGACAAGCAGCAAGCAGACATACAGGCTGGGAAATTGAAGACATGTACCACACTGTCCCATAACAGAGTTAAGAGACCCTGCAGCATTAGCACCAAGTCACAGTGTCCAAGTGCAGAGCCCTTGGGGATTTCTGGTTTTGGTAGAGGTGACCAAATTAGGAGGACACCGAAAAGAAGCAAATTAGAATGTATGCATATGTTGGGTTTGTGAAACAAGGGAATATGCTGACAGGACAGAACGTGGACAGTATGGTGACCACAGAAAGGCCAATCTATGCCCAGAGAAGAAGAGTCATCCGAAGAGAGAGAGAATACAAAAGGAGGGATTTCAGAGCAACAGAGGGTTCCCAAGAGAAGAATCCAAGGCCACCATGGACAGAAAGCACACCACCAGCCCATCTCATCCACCCCACTGAGGTGGGTGGGTGGGTGAGCTCCAACCTCCAGGCTGCTGACATCTGACTTTCAAGAGAGAACCTCAGAGTGAAGCTTACATGCTGCTCAGACATACCTTGACTCTGTGAATCCTGGGACTGGCTGATATAGAATTGTTTGCAGTATTCTTATCTGCTATCACTGTGTATCAATAAAATTCACCTATTATTGAATGGAGAGGTCATGGTTGGTCTGAGGGTTTAGGTCTGACCAGAAGAAGGTATCTGGAGTATAGATCCAGTGCCAGAATATGGAAAGAAGTTCTTCAGGTGGCTATACTCTGAACTGTTTCCAGTATGCACAGTCCTTCGGGGCAGTAGTATGGGAATTGCTTAAGGCTGTTGAGTTGTGCTGCAGGGGCTTTGATGCGGTATGTTTTCAAGCCATATGGTCAGTTTGTGCGTGATCTCTTGAAGTTGACTCGGAGTGTCCCTGCCTTTTTCCATAGTCTCATGGGTCATGTTAAGGCTGTGTCTGATTAGCTCCCTGTCTTCCTCCTCTTTAAGCCTCTTTTCTCCCATTCCCATTTGTGGGAGATGATAAGGCTCCCATCTTTGGCAGTTGCACTAGTTCAGGTGCAAGGGCATGACAGCTGAGGAAGTTAACAAAAACTGTTTTCGTTGTTTGTTTAGTTTCCATGGCAGTAAAAAATATATATTTTATCTCAACTTTGAAATGCTAGCCTTATGGCTCCTTCCCGGTCGTCTGAAGATTGGAGATAAGTCATTATCCTACTTTCCCAGTGCCTTGAAATCCTGATGCAGTGTGCCCTTTTTTTACACTATGGGCCAGATTCTGTTCCTTTTAGGTGCCTAAATGGACTTAGATGCTTAAATGTGATCCAGCTCCACTCTGCCTGAGTTCTTGAAAACAGTTAATGAAAAAGGTTGATGGGTCCTCCTCTGCATTACCCTTTTGTGGCTTAGTTTGCTGGGGATAAAATGATGTTTAGCAGATGTTATAGTGGATTTTCAATGACTTAAAAGAGCATGGAATCAAATTACACATAGGTACCTACGTTCAATTAGACAACAAATGAATGGACTAGAATCTGGTCCTTAGTGTGTTTGAATGGTTCCTGCGTAGAATGGTTGAAGGATTTTTGTTCTGTAGGTTCTGACTGTTTGTGGCTGCTTTGCAGATCGCAGCACTGTATTACTGGGCAGAGCTTTTGTTGGACATTAGGGATAGGTTGCAGGTTCCAAGAAGTTTGCAGGTTGCAGGTCAGTTCATGAATATGCATTGTTGCAGGTATTCATTATTCTGGAACATATATTTTACTGATCTGTTGACCCGAAAGCAAAGAAAACACTTGTTTCAGAAAGTTTAAGGTAGGAAAATAGTTTTGTTGTAATTGTCCACGGTTTCTGGAATAGGTGTTGACAGTATTCTCTGCATTTTACTTTACTGAGACTTTATTGATCTCTGTGCATTTTCATGGTACGCAAGTTATATGCTGTAAAATGTGCTCCAGAAAGTTTACTGTTTAAATGTTATGCATTGTGCCAAGTACACTCCTATGAAATATATGTGATACAATATTGTGGAATATATCTTGTACAGTGTTAATATACTTTCATAGCATTTTGGTATGCTATGAAAACTGCATCCTCTAGCAGGGGGGTGAGGCAAATTAATTTGTATAATTCTTAGTTTTCACACTATTTAGACTCATCTCATGAGGTAGGCTGCAGCTTATGCACCTCTGAGTGAGTTAGTTTATAGGGTGCCACCCTGCTCTGACTTCAGACTAATGTCATTTACATTATGGTTTTTTTTAATCTGCTATGCTAAATAAGGGAGGTGGGCAGCATAGGGTTGCCATTTGAGCATGAGGGGGATGGCAAGTGCGCAGTCCTGATCAACTAGAAGGGAAATACACCAGGAAAGAGAAAGTGGGTGCTTTTAAGGAAAGGTGCTGACCTGGCATTACTAGGTGGACCAATTGTGACACCTTTCCTTTAGCAATTGCTTTGTAAGCATTCTTATTCCATGGTTCCTTATTCCTAAGGAAGCAGTGGCTTCCTGAACTGTCACAGTAGTCCAGTGGTACTGAATCTAGGAAAAATAAAACTGCAAATAATGGCCCTCTCCTGGATACCTGCTTGATTAAATGGGGAAGCAACATCTGATCAACATGATCTTAGGGCAGTAGAGAGCATATGAGTAAACAGACTGGTCTGTCCTGTTGTTATGCAAAACAGTGTGGTATAAGAGTTTGAGGACCATCAAGGTAGTGTGAAATAAAGATGTGTTTACCCAGATATGTACATAAACTTAATTCACATTGAACTTTCCAACAGAATTATAGAATATGCATTGCCTGAATACTAGTTGCCTGAGGGCTAATTTACAGCAAGTTAACTTTGAAAAAGGACATAATTTTAAATAGTTACAATCAGGTGGGAAGAATCTTCCATTTCTATTCAATGGGTTCCCCAAAACCTGGACTAATAATGTCATGGGAAGACTTATGGCAAGACTGCCTAACTTCTTAACAGGCAGAAGCTGCATACCCCACAGGCTGTACTGGCACGGCCCACAGACCCCCAGTTCACTGCATCTGGTATGCAGATGCTCTTCCCCTTGCTAAACCAGTCATGCTGGCATGTCTCTTCCACCACTGTACTGAGCACACATGCTTGAGCCCCACCTTCAACTCCCTGGGTGCAGGTTCCTTTGCTGCACTGTGTCAATGCCCTATGTTGTGGGCTACCTTGACACTGCAGGCTGTGCCGCATTGCTCTGTGGCACTGCAAGGGTGGCACAGGAGTCAGAAGTCTGGAGGAGGGGAAGCCTGGAGCAATATGGGAGTGGTGGCCTGGTGGGAGCCCAGGGGCCAAAGCTAACCTACAGCCTACCAGTTGGACAACCCTGACTTATGGTAACACAATGTATTGAGAATACAGTAATAATATTGAACTTCTGACATTTGCTTATTTAAAAAATATGGTATTAATGAAAAAATAAAAGGCTAAATTTCCAAGCAATAATTCAGAAATAGAATTTACAAGGATGGCATCCATAATATTTACTAATATATTGCATTTTAGAATTGCATCTATGTGGTAATTTCTTGACTTTAAACAAGGAGCTTTATAAAAGCATTGTGTGGCATTATCATAGAATCATAGAAAATTAGAGTTGGAAGGGAGCTCAGGAGGTCATTGAGTCCAACAGCCTTCTCAAAGCAGGACCATCCGCAAATAAATCATTCCAGCCATGGCTTTGTCAGGCTGGACCTTAAAAACCTCCAAGGGTAAAGATACCACCACCTGTCTAGGTAACCTGTTCCAGTGCTTCACCACCCTCCTAGTGTGAGAGAGTTTTTCCTAATATCCAACCTAGAAAGACTCATCTACCTCATCCTTCTGGTCTGGTGGTCTATAGCAGACACCTGCCAAGACATTATGATACCTTATATCACATATACAAGTTGAGCCAAATTTGAGCCAAGTCTAAGTGGATCTGATGCACTGTAACTTGCTACATCCAAACTCAGTTCCATTAACTTAAATTCCATTGCATTATGTTAGACTGAAAAGTAGTCCCTTAGACTCAAACAGACTCACTGATGTAGACCATATTTGCTCAAATATAAGATGACTCCCCAGTTATTAGATTCTGTATATGGAAAATGTATACATTTGTTATAACTTTCCAGGTACAGAATCTAAGTATTGGACATTTGCCTTGAATTTCTCTGCCTCCCATTGCCACAGCAGGAAATATAAATGGTGGGGAGAGGAGGGTTCAGGTAATCTCCTTGCCCTCTGCCCCACCAGCTTCTTCCCCCTGCCACCCTGCCACCTCTCCTTACTGCCAAACTTTGCTCACCTTGAACACATGGATGTGAGGGGCAAATTTGAAAACACTGACTTTGAAATAAACATACCTGTAGTAGTTTGCATATAGGCAAGTTACTACAGGTGGTCTTAGACTTAGTTCATCCAGAACTGATGTGTTTTACCTTTTTTGAACTTACTGCAAGTTTCAGCGCACATACTCTGTAAACACACTTAAGCAGCACTTGTGTACCAACTTATATAGTACCTAGTGGCAGGGCTACATTGTTAGCCAGTATGTCCACAAGTGGTGGATAGTGGAAAGACATTCAGGAAAGGTTAGATGCAAAATAAGCAGGGTTAACTCTGATGATAAGCAGTTGTGGACCAAACAGCAGCAGTGCAACCAGGATGTGGTGGGTACAGTAGATGGCAATGCTTTCCCTCCTGAAAAACCACATATATCCTCTGATAGTGCTGTGATATGGTGAGTACAGATCAACATTATAATAAGCCTGTCTAGCCCCCAGCCATGGGTCTAGAAGTCACCAACAGTGGAGCAGGCAAAAGAAAATGTTAGAATCTCAATGCTGCAAAGACAGACAAAGGCTGCAGAGGAGTGAGCTCTCCAATTGTCTTGGCCTCCGTGCCATTGGATCAAGGTCCTGTTCTGTTAAGAATCACGTGGAAAATGATGTGTAGCAGCTTCTCCATGATAAAAGAAATCACACACAATCATCCTGTATGAAAGAGCTTGAACATTGTGCTAAAGCCCCTTTGGCAACCAGCTAGTGATGACAAGAGCAGGATTGTGATTGTCTGGAAGCTCTTAATCATGAACTGGCATGAAGGCAGCAGTTACAAGAAGGTTGTCTAGTACTTGGATTGGCAGGAGTGTGACTCAGCAGCTGAAACTGTAACTTAACAGCCCTTTTTAGGATCCACTCTGCTAACCCTACAAGGGGATAGGGCTAGAAAAGATGCTTTAAATATAGTCTGCCTACCCACCCTTTTCCTGACTAGATAACCACAACCAGTGGGATCACTTTCACTGTGGTTGAAATCAGCAAAAACACAGAATCATTTTCAGGACCTGGAACATCCCCTCATGGGCAATCCTAATAGTGAATGCTTAGAGCCCACGCTACAGTTGTGGCTCAAGAACTCAAGTGATACAATATTGATGTCACTGTACTATGTGAGACCTGGTGAGCAGGAGATGGGCAGCTCAGAAAAAAGGAGGCAGCTATATCCTCTTCTGGAAGAGTAAACAGGAAGGAGAACACTGACTTAATGGAGTTGTTTTTGCAACTAAGAACAAACCCATAAACTAACTCAATGAATTCCCTATCAGATCTAGAGTGCCTCATGACTTTCCATTTTAAAATGGCAGGAAGCCAATACACTGCTGTCATCAATGCATATGCCCTGACTCTTGATACCACAGATGAAAGCAAGGAGGAATTCTATGCCAACCTTGACCAAGTCCTCTCTGCTATTCTGGAGGGAGAGAGACTTATTCTTCTCAGTGATTTCAATGCCAGGGTCAGAAGGGACTTGAATCTCTGGAATGGAACCATCGGGAAGGAAGGAATGGGAAAGGTCAATTCCAACAACATCCTCCTCTTGACCAAATGTTCAGAATGTGGACTTACCATCACCAACACCCTGTTCTGCTAGTAAAATAGGTAAAAGATATCATGGTAACACCTACAATCTAAGCATTGGCACTTGATTGACTACATCATCATTTGTGCCTGGGATCACAAAGATGTCTGCATCACTTGAGCTATGCTAAGAGCTGATGATTGCTGGACCAATCACTCACTCTACTCAGTTATGTCACTCAGACTGGTTCCTAAATGCTGGCTACAGCACAAGTGATGCCAATAGGTCAGTGTCAGAGGACTTAAGGATCCACTGAAGGAAGACCTCTTGCACCAGCACATTAACAAAAAGCTGGTGAATTTCAATCAACAACAATGGGAGAATGAATGTCAGCAGCGCTTGGGATGCCTTCAAGTTCACTGTCATCAGAACTTACGAAGAGACACTTGGATTCACTATCAGGAAACATTTTGGCTGGTCTGATGAGAATGACCGGGAGACCCAAGAGTTGATTGACCATAAGTGCAAGGTCTTTTGTACAAGGCAAAACATCAACTCCAAGCAAAAGAAATTGAATAGTCAACAGGTCACGGCAGAGGTCCAAAGGAGGACCTACAATATGAAGAACAGATGGTAGGAAGACAAGGTTAAGAAAATTCAATACCTTGCTGACATCTGTAATATGCACAGTATTTTTTAGTGCCACCAAAGCCCCAGCTATGGTTCAAGCACTCAGAGACCAGCCCCCTTGAGACCTAAGGATGGAGGAGATCTGATCAGGGGAAGGGAAGCCATCAATGCCTGCTGTAAGGAGCATTTTGAATACCTTCTCAATAGAAATGTTGTTGTTGACAAGACTGCTCTCAATTCCATCCTGGAGCATCCAGGCAGATATGACCTCAGAATCCCTCCAGCCCTTGATGTGGTAAAGAATACCATCAAGCATATGCAGAACAATAAGTCATCTGGAGCTGGTGGAATCCCTGTCAAAATCCTCAAGCAGCAGGGAGAGGAGCTTATACCACAGCTCCACGTCCTCATTTTATGGCTCTGGAATGATAAGGAAATCCCAGATGGCCTCAGGGATGCCGTAATTGTGACAGTCTTCAAGAAAGGAGACAGGTCTGACTG
>JAGPOW010003310.1:3960904-3983771 GCA_030014935.1 Caiman crocodilus
TGGAAATTACAGAGGGATCACCTTGCTGTCCACCACAGGAAGGATCATTGTAAGAACTCTTCTAAACCTTGTCCTTCCACTTGCTGAAGAGCTCCTCCCAGGATCTCAGTGTGGGCTTAGGGCATTAAGAGACATAACCAACATGTTCTTCACTGCTCCCAGCTGCAGGCAAAATGCTAGAAACAACATAAATCCTTCTACATTTGCCTTTGACCTCAAGCCTTTGACTCTGTCAGCCAAGCAGCATGTTGGAGGATCCTTCTGAGGTATGGATGCCCACTGAAATTCATCACCATTCTTCGCCTGCTCCATCCATGACTGTGTGCAAGTGGTGGTTCTCAATAACAGATCTATCATGGATCCCTTTGAGAGTGATGGGAGTTAAGCAATGCTGCATCACTGCTCCAACACACTTCTTTATATTCCTTACTGTAAAGCTACATCTGACCACCAACAGGCTTTCAGTCAGAGTGGCACTAAACTACTGAAAGGATGGTAAATGGTTTAATCTCAGCCGACTCTGAGACAAAACCAAGTCTACCCTGATCTCAGTCATCAAGCTTCAGAACACTGATTGTACAGTAGTACAGGTCAGTCGCATCTTACACGGGGGTTAAAGCAATAATCGCATTAGGAGAAAATCGGTGACTATACATGGGATGGGAGTGGGGGCAGGGCTTGAGTTTCCACGCAGCGCCGTGCTTAGAGCTGTGCAGCTGGCAGTAGCGGCACAGGGTGGTGGTGGGGATGGCTGCGTGCTGCCCAGCCACCATCATGCTGCCACTGCCGCCCAGCAGCTGGCCACACAACTCCATGGTGACAGTAGGAGGTTTTGGAGGCAGTGGCCATCACCACCATAATGGGCCTCCAGGTAAGTGGCAGCACCTCATGCAGGCTCAAGCCCCACCCCCCAACCCTGCGTATAGTTGAATTTGAGCAAGTTAAATGCGCGTGTGATGTGACTAACCTGTATGTGCTCTCAGAAGCAGACCTTCAGGCAATAATCAATGTCTTTACTGAGCCATACAAAAAAATGGGACTGATACTTAACATGCAGAAGGCTAAGGTCCTCCACCAACAAGCTTTTAATGAACAATCCCCAGCTCCATTAATTCAGATAGACAGTGAAACACTGAAGAATGTTGAATATTTCCCGTACCTTAGAAGCCACCTCGTGCAGGATGCTAACATCAACAAGGAAATCCAGTGTCACTTCAAATGTGCAAATGCAGCCTTCGGATGCGTGAGGAAACAGGTGTTCAGAGATCATGACATCAGATTAAAAACCAAGCTCATGATTTATCAAGCAGTCTCGATCCCTACCTTACTGCATGGAGATATGGACAATGTGCAGAAGACCTCAAGTTGCTGGAGAAGTACCATCAGTGCTGTCTGTGGAAGATCCTTTTAATCCAGTGGGAAGCCAGAAGTACCAACATTAGCATCCTCTCACAAACAAACACCACAAGCATCAAGGCAATGATCATCAGACACCAACTTTGCTGGACTGGCCACATCATCTGGATGTCTGACTAATTTTTATTCTCCCAGCTGAAGCAAAGCATATACTCAAGAGGAAGGCAGAGAAAGATGTCCTTAAGGCTAACTTGAAAAAATTCACTGTTGGCATCAGCTCATGAGAGGCAATCGCATAGGACCACCCTGAAGGAAGGAAGAGTTTATTGCAAGGATCTTACTACTTGAAACTTCATGACATCAACAGGGGGTGGAAAAGTGGGAGCGGCAGAAACAGCATGTCATGGACCAAATCAGGAATCAAGAGCCATCCACTCCCCAAGGAAACACATGCCCAAGTTGCAGCAGAACCTATCAGTCCCAGATTGGCCTTGTCAGCTGTCTTCAAACCCACAGATAAAGCAATCATGGAAGACAGTCATCCGTGACTGCAAGTAGGGGTACACTGATAGAGATTTTTGGGGCTGATACTGATATCTGATATTTAAGGAGGCATATTGGCCAATACCAGTCCGATTTCCAATACAGCTGCCTCCAGTTGGTAAATTCAGTGTGATGGAAGAGGAGGGTGTGGGGAGTGCAGGTCAGTGCTCCCTGTGGTGAGGGAGGCAGCAGAGACAGGAGCTGCCCAGGCAGGGGAGTGCCACTCCTGCCATAGCTTGCATCCTGGGAGACCATGGGGGTGGTGGGGGGGAAGGTTATATGGTCCCTGGATTTGTGCAGGGTGGGGTGGGCTTCAGTCGGAGCCTCATGGGGCTCTTCTCAGTGGGGGCTGGGCTTGGAGCAGGCACCAGCGGTGCTGGGAGGATGCTGCATCCATCCCAAAGTTTGCCACCACTCCACTCCCAGTGTCACCACCGCCAGCCACCCAGTGCAGCCCCAGCTCAATGCCCCACCTCCACCCACACACCAGGAGGAGCCAGGGCTGCACTGAGTGGCTGGTGATGGTGGTGCTGTGAGTGAAGTGGTGGTGAAATTTGGGGTAGATGCAGCATCCTTCCAGTGCCATCAGCACCCGGTCCAAGCCCAGCCCCCTCCAAGAAGAGCCCTGCACAGCCCCAGCTACAGCCCACCCTGCCTCATGCAGATCCAGGAGGCACATGTCGCCCCTCCGCCCCACCCTGTGCCCTCCTGGGGTGCAAGCAGCAGTGGGAGCCTCCTCCCCACCCCCCACGAGCTGCGGCTCTACCCCCTTCCTCCCCCACCCGGGCAGCACCTGCCCCCTCTCTCACCATGGAGAGCATTGATCTGCCCCTCCTATGCCCTTTCCCTCCCCACTTTCCTTCCACCACACTAGACTTACCAGCTGGAGGCAGCTCTCCATGCTGCCAGATGTGCTCCTCGCTGCATGAGTGCAGCATGGGCATTTATTGGCCAAATTATTGGCCTCATCGGGCTGATATTCACTACAGCCAGTTTTTTTATATTGGTAGCGATCTGATATCGGACCGATGTATCAGTCAGTGCACCTCTAACTAGAAGGGATTGCTCATAATATAGTACAAACTATGCATGATATTAGTCCAAAGCGGAATAAAGAGGAAGTTGAAAAGTATTCACTATAGTGGCTTGCAATGACTTGATAGAGAGTCAGTCCTGAGGGGAACGAAGTGAAATGGGCACTACCATATGTCTTATCCATATGGGCTGCACTAACCTATCTTTAAGGTGGGTTCCTGTGAGCATGTTTGCTCGATGTAGGGCCTTGTGTTTTTTAGTCATGCTCAGTGTTGGCTGCATTTAATCAGTTTCCTAGATGGTTTCCATTACTGAGCATGTGCTGCTTTTAGTAGCAATGTAATGATACACAATGTATTTAATGAGGTTTCCTTGTACGTGAATGTAAGATGAAGGGGTTATCTTTTCATGCTAATTGGGGAAAAAACCATTAACTTGTGTTTGAGTAAATATAGTAATTTATATCTTCTTAAATATCATCTCTGGATTTACCCAACTGACTGAATCTAAAGCGGTTCAAGTTGGTATAAATGACCTAGAAAGTGCCGGAAGAGGTGTGTAGTTAGAAAAGCAACTAACAGATGATTAATAAAAAGGTGTAAATTAAAATTACTTCTTTGACCCCATGAAACAAACATGCTCTGAAAGAGTACAAAACTCCTATATGGGGAAAATTTACATGATCATCATTTTTCTTGCTTAGCATCTATTTATATTGTGCTAACACCTAGTGCTGTGTTGGTGTCTGTATGAAGATTTCAGAGAAGAAAAAGGTATGTTAATAAAGACTGCCTTAGATTTTCTTCTCAGTAGGGTTGAATGACAGTGATGATGATATTTGCACCTGTGGGACAACCAGGAATGATGGTCCATTGTGGTATGATCTGTACAAACACAGAATATTAAATGGTGTCGTCTTCAAAAAGTTTACAGTCTAAAGAGACAAGATGGACACCAGACATAAGGAAACAAGCAGAGTGAACAGTGCAATGGCAGCACAACTCATGCTGGTTCCAGGATTTTGGGGTAGGCTATTTTGGAGGGTATAACTAAATGGTAAGAAAAAAGAAAGCAGAAGGTCAAGGTAGGGGAGAAGCAGGATGAGGTAGAGGTGCAGAGTGAAACTGAGGCACAAATACAGTAAAGGTGGAAGAGAAGTCTGGTCACAACTGGGGAAGTTCCCCTCTTTGGCAGCTTTTGCAAGTGTTGCTTCTGGCTGGAGATTGTCCCAGACTCCTCTCTCTAGTGTTTCCCAAAACCACTTTGTGAGGGAGGGGAGGAACAGGACATACCACCTGTGTCATAGCACTCCCAGATTTGTCTGTGTGAGGAGAGTCTCCTCTGCACAGTTCTGGGTCCACTGTGTTTTGAAAAGAGGATTGGCTCCAGCTGCATCCTGTTTTACACCTTCTCCTTCCAAGTCCCTGCTTTGGTCATCTCTGCGTCTGTTCTGAGCAGCTAGAGTTATAATCTTCTATCTGTCCTTGAAATGTCATTGAATTTCTTTTTTTCATGCAAGTAGGTTGCTCACTAAATGTGTCAGTAAAGGGGAAATGCCACATGCTAGAAACCATTCAATCAGCATGAGTAATAGGGCTCCAGTGTGGTGACTGATGCCAGTGTTACTGAACAGAGAAGTGTTCAGATTAAGGATGTCAAACATATGGTCTGTGGTTCAGATACACCCTTCATGATTTTTATGTCCTACATGACACGTACAGATTCTTAAAAATGTTAGCCTGCAGGCACAGACAGAAGTGCAGCCCCCCGCTGTAACTCAGAGTGCTGTGCAGGAGGTGTTCTGTGTTGCAGTGATCCCTGGACCAAACAGAAGTTCGCTGTTGGTTCCAGGGGGGAGGAGACTCTAGCTGCGGGCTGCCAGCCTGCTGCTGATTTCCCCTAGCAATGGCCCCTCCTCCCTCCCAGCCCATGCTGTTTTCAGAATGGGAAGGGTAAAGATAGGGCTACCATATGCTTGGGTTTTCCCAGACATGACCTCTTTTTCGGTCTTCCCATCTCCGTCTGGGCTGTTTTTTTTAAATATCAGAAAATGTCTGGGATTTTGCTCTGCCTTTGCTTTTCCAGCAGTTCCTGGCTTGTCCCAGCAAGGAGCTGCTTAGGGCTGGGGGCAGTGGGGGAAGGTGATTGGAGGCTGGGGTATCACATGATCTGCATGTAGGCCCAGCAGTTGCAAGTAAGAGAGCGTGTGAACTGGTACTGGGACTGCAGCAGGGAAGAGAGGTGGAGAAAGGGGATGGGAGGGATTCTTTGGGGGCAGCAGGGTCTAGGGGGCAGGGTACTGTGGGTCAGGAGTGAGAGGCAGTATCAGGGCTGGGAGTGAGGGGCAGGGCAAAGGCATATCACTGTTCCCCCCCCACAATCATAACCCCTTCCCCCCGTTTTTCCCTCTCCCCCCCCCACAGTTGTCCTCTTTTTTGAAACTGGAAATATGATAACCCTAGGAAAGGGTGCAGCAGGAAGCTTGTTCTAGGGGTTCGCCAGCTGATGCTGGGGGGGGTGGGTCTCCAATCCAGCTGCCCACCCTTGAGAGGGAGCTGACTGAACTCCTTCTGCTCCCTTTCCCCACTCCCATTCTGAAAACAGCAACAGGCTGGGAGGCAGCACAGACAGAAGTTATTAAAGACACTGTGTTTTGAAACATTGTCATCACACCCCTCATGCGATGAGGGTTCAGATTTATGTGGGATCATGCCCTTTTAAAGCACTTTGCAGCCATGCACTTCTGTTTGGTTGTGACTATAGAGTGCTTTCAGGGACCAAATTGGGCAAGAAATAGTCACTTCTGTCTGCACCCTTCATTTTTTTTTTAAAAGCATGTTCCTAGTCCTCACAGCTGTGAAGGAAATTTTGCAATATGCAGCAATTATAAATGGACACAGTTGTCTACCTGATTCCACAGGAAGTCTGAGAAATGAGAGCTGTCCCACTACCCTTGGAGTGTTGGCTCTGAAGCTCAACTGTAACACTTCAATTTAAATATTAAGTATTTTACTATTGCTTGTTCTAGCAGGTGGTATGGGGGGAAATGGTGACAGTGAAGCCATTGGGGAGTAGGGAAGTAAAGGCTAAGTGGAGAAAGGAGATTCACAAAGCCAGGTGGAAGAGGGAAAAATAAATACAGAAAGGAGATGGAAGATAGAAGGCAGAAGTAGTAGTGACTGAAAGAGAAACAGATTTTCACAATCATTGATGTTGATTGTGACTTTAAGGGACTGTATAAATTTAAGTTTAGATATCAAATAAAAGTTTAATTTTTGTTAAATGTTTTCTGTGAATGCGGAGGAGAAGTCAGCCCACCCCCCTGGTGATTTCACTAGGTAGAGAGTATCACTTTACAGAAAGAACATTTTTGCTTTTCCTTCATGAAGATGGCTGAGCTGAGTGAAGGACTTTTTTGGATTACCGTGTCATACAGCATGCCTATTTGTCTAGATTATTAGTTTGTATTCTTATTGTAATTCTTCGGGACTGATTACAATTTTTTCTAATCTAATTTTAATTTTGTATATCTAATCATTTGAAAATTTGTTATACTGTTGAAAATACCTAATACTTTTAAATAGCAGCAAAGGCTTTTGCACTTAGGTGCCAAGCATTAGAAAGAAGTCAAAAAGGTATTGTTCATCATCTTATTTTCAATAAATTAGTGTTGAAATAAGAGAGCGGCTCAGCATGGAAGAGTTCTTTCCTCCTTTGTTTAGAACTAAAAGTAAAATTTAGGGTGTTTATTGAATATCATGATTAAACAGATTTTTCTTATATAAGGACCCATTTCACAAGAAGAAGCCGTTTGCAGCTGAGAAACCTACACAACAAGGAAAGGCATCTGCTGTATGGAGCTTCTAAGTACCATGGGAGCTATGTGCTTCTGCTCCAATGAACAAAAATAATTGCAGTCATCATTTTTTTTTAATGTTTGGGTGCACAGTTAGAACTATTTCAGTAAAGTCAAAGATTATTGAATAGTTTTGTAATCAGTTAATATGGCAGCATAATTCCCAGTTTTTGCAAAATTCTGTGTAGTTCTTTCAGTTGAAGAAAGCAGCGCAAGGAAGTTTATCTGTTGCTTCTTGCTGCGGTCCAGAAGAACTTTTTAAGTTTAATTGAGGAAGTAGTCTGGCTACAAGGGTGCAAAAAGAGATAGTAAACGGCTTCAGAGAAGAAGGTAGAAACAACATGCATTGAGAAAATCAGGTGGTCTTCATTCCTTCATTGTTAGAATTAGCAATTTCTTTAGGTAGGCGACTACACAGCTACATTTCTGAGAACCAATCACTCTCTTCATTGCATTGAGGGGAGGAACTTCCTTTCTCACACTGCATTATAAGAGTGTAAATCCTGATACACAGAAGCAGAGCAGTAAAGAAGACACCAGTAAAATGGGACTTGAGATGGGATTGCAGGAATTAACCAAATTGCTCTGCTATCTTGCATTAATTGGCAGCCAAAGGTTATCTTTTCCTTATAAGGTGCATTAAAATCATATTAAAACCCCTGCAAAATCTCCAATTATAGCTGTAAATTGCTTGAATTTCTCTCCTAGAAGAAACAGAAATAGACAAGAAATGTAATTGAACATGAATTGCATACAGAAAATTATATTTAATCTTTTACAACATGGTCTGAGTAAAATTAAACCTAGCTTTGAAATTCATTACCTCTCTCTTTTCTTCATTTAACACAGCTCTCCAGCAGGTGTCCTGCAGGGTGCCTCCAGGGTTAACTTGCAGAGCCTGGGCTTCTGCCTGCCTGTGACTCCCTGTAATCACTCCTACCGCAACAAGAGCCAGACTCTCTGGGCTCTCCCTCCCTCCTCCATTTAGTGTATTCTGTGCTTACCCCAAGGAGTGTTGCAATATGGTGCGGGTGAGGGTGAAGCCAGGGCCATGCAACATAGCATTTTGGCGGGGGGGATAGGGAGGATCTAGGTGGGCACGCAGTGCAACTGTGTGGGGGTGGGGAACAACATGGGTTTTGCAGCAGTTGGGTTGCCATGTGCTGTGGGTAGCAGGTGTGTGCTATAGGATGGAGGCAGGAGGTGGGTACCCAGTGCAATGTGATTGGATCCATGGGGTTACAGGAACCTGTGAACCCACTGGTGCATCTTGTGGGACATGCAATCCCCAGTGACTTAGAAGTTGTACAGCCCTGACTTGGACGAAGATTATTTAACTCATGGACAGATGCACTTACTCATTGCTGAAATGAGCAATATTGTGCAGGTAACAGAGAGTAATGTAATCTGATCTAAGCATAGAATTGGGATCTAAGAATTCCCAAGTTTAATACAGGCACCAGTGTTAACTTAATCTTGGGTCTTGGGGGAATCACTTCCTCTTTGCCTCTGTATCTTTATCAAAGGAGATAAATATTTACCTAGTAGCATTGTGAGAATTTGTTTAATGCTTGTAACGTACATTGAAGGTAAGTAGTAAGCAGTTAGATAGGAAAGCTGGTATTTTGGAGAGGCAAACTAGGCCACGTCTCTGCATTCTTGATAATATTCTTACTTCAGAAAAGCCTACATAAGCAAAACCGAGAGTATACTGCAGTAGATATGCGGAGACAAGAGAACAAATATGAAGTGAGGATTCTACAAATAAAGACATCAGGAACCTCTTTAACTGAAGGCATGTCTTCACTGCTGCAGCTAGCCTGCTGCTAGGATCCAGTCTAGTTACTTTAAAAGTGGCTCAGATAATTGTATGCCATACCTCAGTGACTTCAGCAGTGGTTTTCGGCATTTTTATAGACTCCAGGCTCCCTCTCTATAACTATTATTAATTTAGCAGGACCCCATATGAGAAACTAATTTATGTATTACAGTTCTTATCTCCTCCTACCTCATGACTCCCTGAAAAGGGAATGTTGCAGATCTCTGTTTTAGACAAGAAAATATTGTATTTACTCAATTCCAAGATGAGGTTTTCCCCCCTTCCATCATGGGGAAAGTAAGGCATCATTTTAGAATCAAGTGTCACACCACTCCGGCAGGGCGCTCTGAGCAGTGGCTGTGCAGGGAGCCCAGCTGGGGCAGGGATAGCATGAGCAGCATGCAGATTCTTGCTTCTAGCTCTGCTCCCTGCCTGGTTCCTCATCCTTCCTCTCTCGCTCGCAGGTTGTCAGGCAGGGGAAAGGAGGAACCAGGCTTCTACTGTGTTTTTCAGCCAGCCAGGTTTTGCTGTTCAGTGGCTCCTGACAGCTCCTGGCTAGAGGGGTCCAGCTCTCAGCTGTGGCTGGCATGAGGGAGACCTAGAACTGTTCCTGCCTCATGCTTCAGGAACCAGCTGTGCCAAGAGACTGGCTCAGCAGGTGCAGGTTCCTCCTTCCCTGCCCTGCTCCCTTCACCCCTCCTGTCTCCCCTCCTGGCCAGGAGCAGACTTGAGCCACGTGATCCCTGCCAGCAGGGAAGACAGGGGAGGAGAGCAGGGCAGGGAAGGAGGAACCTGCATTTGCCAAGCCAGGCTCCTGGCACAGCTGCTTCCTGCAGAGTGGCTTTGGAGCTCCACCTGTGCCCAGATCAGCAGGGAAAGCAGCACAGGGGTGAGGCAAGTGGTGGGGCGGTATTCACCAAGGGACAAGGGGCTTTCTCCCATCCCTGCTTTCTGCCCTCTTATCTTTCCCTCCACCTGCCTTGTCTCTTTGCTCCATTGCCTGGCCCCTGCTGTTGTTTTCCTGCTGCAGCAGTGGGGGGGGAGAAATTTAAGATGATCCCCCTGTACCAGGGAGGCAGAGGGCTCCTGTTATTTTAAGAGGATGCAGCAGGCCAGGCTGGCTGTGCGGGGCTGCAGTGGCAGGAGCTCAGGCTGGCCCTTAATTCAAAGGGGAAACTCCCATGTGGCTGGGGAACTGCCTGACAGGGAGAGGGGCAGGGCTTCAAGGCATATAAACCTTGGCCCTGCGCAAGAGCCGGCAGTCTGGCCCTGCAGGCAGCAGAGAGAGGAGCTCCTAAGCAGGATGCCTGTAGGAAGGGAATAGAGCTAAGGGCTTACAGCCTGTAAGGAGGTTACTGACCCAGTGTGAGGAGAGGTTTTTTGTTACATAGCCAGTGGGCTGGTATTTATGTTCTGATTAAGGTCCGGAGGCTACACAGACAGGGCCGGCCGATCCTATCCTGCAGAGCCTGCGGCTGCAGGGGGCCCTGCAACCAAGGGGCCCTTGTAGTCGTGAACACTGCCGCTCCATGTTCCTGCCGCCAGCTTCACATTGGGGCGCTTGCCACCCTGCCCACCCCCACCCCTGCCACCTTTTTATTCAACCACACCCCCCCCCCCCCCCCCCGGCTGCTAGCTTCTTCATGGCAGGGGGGCCCAAAACTGTATCTCATAGGGGGCCCAAAAAAATTGTAGGCCGGCCTTGTACACAGAGGAGCCTAGGAGGTGCTCCAAATTTTCCAGCCAAGAGGGCCAGGGTCTGAGCCCCAAACAAAGTAAGAAGGGCCAAAGGCCAGACAAGGCTAAAACTGGGCCTAGGCTGGAACTCTGCCAGCCTGCAAAGGGAAACCTGCCATTTCCTGTGGTTTTCTCTTTTAAAGGGGGAAATCTGTGTTTGTATCCTTAACATTAAAAAATCCTCATTTTTCTCCTTAAAATGAGAAAATCTGCTTTTTACTGTTTTTCCATGGTGAATGGAAAACTCAGATGCCTGTTGATGACTTGGCTTCTAATTTGATTTTGGAGGGAAGCTTTCCCTCCAAGGCTTGATAGACTTGAGTTCCCACAGTGTCATTGTTCTTAGTACTACATAGAACAATGTACCAGTCCTTCATTTTTACCAGTCCTTCATTTGTAGTTTTTGCAGCTGTGCTTCTGGATATGACGCATTCATCAGCTACAGACCACTGAAGCTGATAGTATTCACAATTGTGACTGCAGGCACATTTCTTCCCATAAGGGCATGGTTGCTTCTTGTGTTCTGCAACAGTTGGTTTCTTCCCAAGAAAATTGTCCAGACTTGGGTCATGACAGTCAAGAGGATCATCGGGAGGGCATGAATTCTGTGTCATCTTGTATTGCAAGCACACACTTAACTAGATTCAGTTTCTCACAAGCTGTCAGATCCAACATTGGTGTCACCTGCTTAGGTACCACAATGAATGGGAGTTTGTACACCTTACTTTTATATTGGATGCGTCTCCCTTTTACTGGTATAGTTGTTCCTGAATAGTCAGTTATTTTGATGTTTGTTGGGCTCATTTTTGGTCTCAATTTTAATTTTCTGTGTTCATGATCTGGTAAAATATTCACCTGAGCTCGTGTCCAACTTCAATGACTCTACTGCTCCTTGCACGTCCACTGGCAAAATCCAGTCCTTCTCTTTTGTTTTGCTTCATTCCATCATATCAATATCAAACTCTTCTCGTATGCTCTCAATCGTATGCAGTTAAGGATTTGTGTTTGAGATTCACAATGCTTGGCAAAGTGGTTCCTCTTGTACACCAGAGCTTTCCAAATGTAGTACATTTGAAGCCCTATTGCCTTCCACCTTACTATATGATCAGCTTTAAATTCTTTCTTTAGTAGTGTGCTCCTTGCCACAGAAAATCTCACTTTGTAAGGTAGGTTCCTATCACTGGAAAATTCTACCCTGTGACATGGATTTTTATGGACACATTTTTTCATGCCTAATGCACAAAAAATCCCTCTTGGTGTAAGAATCAGCTTTACTGCCTGGGTCTTCAGTTTCTGCTGCCCTGCAAATTTAGGTAATCTTTTCTAAGGACAAGTCTGCCTCACACAGTAGCCTTTCTTATAATGCAGGGTCTGCAATGCCACAAATAATTTGATCTCTAATCAGAGATTCTGTCAGGTTACCAAAAGCACAGTTCTTATTCAGTCTCTTTTGTTCCATGATCAAGATTTTTCTCTTGTTGTTTGTTTGCACATTAAAAAAATGTGTCTTTGAAGGATCTCATTCTTTTTTGTGTGTTACAGATCTCAAATCTGGACAGTATTACACTTAATCACGTTTTGGCCTTCTGCAAAGGTGGTGGTATAAACAGCTAGGGCTTCCTCCCCCACAGTATGCAAAAAGATTAAGAATTTGTCTTTTCTCTTTCCTGCTTTTGTGGCTGGTAGGTACTGCTCAAACCTTTGATTGTAAGCCATCCTGGTCTCTGCTGTATTGCTTAACAATAGAAAGGCAGGTGATGGTTGCAACACTCCCCTGACTGTCCTTTTATTAAACCAGGGTTGTATAACTGGTGGGCCATAAGGGGTTAAGTAACAGCCCCTCAGGTCCTGCCCAGGCTCTTCCCCCTATTGCTCTGGCTGCAACAAGCCCTGGAGTCTCTGGATTCCCCCTCCCCTCTTCTGGGTGCCGTTTCCTGCCTCCCAAGGACAGATTCTCTGACAGCTTATTTTCCTACTCTTTCAGAAAGTGACTCCTTTTCTCTTCTGCATCTCTCTTCCACTACTGTACTTGCTGCAGTTCCTCCACACTATTTTAAAAGTTTTCCCTAACCTAAATATTGACAGTCATCATTTCCCCTCTGATTCTTCTGTTGCTTTCTCTTCCTTTTTTCCATTCTTTCTCTTTCCCTCCCTTGTTTACCTTGGTTACCTACTGAGTGGGAGTATTAGCAATCGTCTCCCTTTTTTACTCTTGTAGTTTCTGGATGGCTCTGGATTGTGGTTGGGTAAATCAGTCAAATATATTTTCAAATATTGTGGATTAATATTTGTATTGGGAAACTTTCAGCTGTATACTACCAGTGATCTGGCATTTGTTTGACATGACCAACCCACCTGAGTGTTTTTGTACTAATCAATGTCCCCATGAATGATATACCAGCACAATTTAACACGGCCACATTTGCCACCCTGTCTTGCCAACTTATTTGAAGAATTTTATGCAAGCATCTGATAGGAAAGCTGTTTAGTCTTTTGATATCTTAGGCATAAGTTGTCCATGTTTCTGAGCCATATAGAAGAATGGATAAAACATGTCTCATAAAGACAGATTTTCACCTTGGTTGACAGTTTGTTATTGCTTCAGGCTCTGTCTTTCAAAGACCAAAGTTCCTGGCTGCTTTGCTGATTCTATTAGTGAGCTCAGCATCAAGATCTACATTGCTGATAACAGTACAAGGTAGAAAAATTGGTCAATAGCAACCAGATGAGTACCATGTAGGGTGATATCTGGAACTGGTTCTGAAGAGCCTTGGTGCATGATAACAATCTTCTTCAAGCTTATTGCTAGCCCAAAGATTTTGCATGAATCAGAGACTTGGTAATGAGATGTAGGGCATCAACACTCTGAGCCACAAGAATGGCATCATCTGCAAACAACAGGTCCCTTGTAATGATCTCCTTCACTTTTGTCTTAGCTTTGAACCTTGCAATGTTAAACAGTTCTGCATCATGTCTCATGCAGAGGTAGACACCCTCTTGAACATCATGGAATACATGTTGAAGCAGGAATACAAAGTAAATGTTAAGCAGTATGGGAGCCAGTACACACCCCTGCTTCACCCCCATGTTGATGTTGAATGAGTCACTCTTGGTTTTCATACATTACAGCTGCCTTCATGCTATTGCATAAGGATTTCACAAAGTTTAGCAGTACAGGTTGACAGCAAAGCTTCTTCAGAACAGTGCAAAGTTCTGATCAACTAACCACGTCTAAGGCTTTTGCTAAATCCATGTACAATGGAATATGCTTCTCTCTGCACTTTTTTTGCAGTTGTCTTACAGAGACCATATTTATGGTGGACCTTTCTGAGCAAAAGCCACACTACCTCTCAGGATAGATTCTCTTAGCGAATAGCGAATATTTGACATCTAGGTAAAATAATACAGCTTAAGATTTTTCCTGTGATGCTGAGAAGAGCTATGCCTCTGTAGTTATTACAGTCAATTCCATCTCCTTTGTTTTTATAGAGTTGAAGGAAATGAGTGTCCATGAAATCTTGTGGAACAGTTTCTTCCTTCCAACAGAGTAGCAGTACCTCATGCAATTTTTGCAGCAAGTCTTCGTGAACTTTTAAATTCCAGCAGGTAAACAGTCAGATCCTGGAGCTTTATTATTACAAATCTTTTTGAAGCATAGTTTAAGTTCTTTTAGTGGAAGTTTGGCATCCAGCAGTCATAACTTCAGACTCAGGCAATTTGTCTAGCACATGTTGGTCTACTGCAGACTCCCTTGAGTATATAATTTCATAGTGCTTAATCTGCCTCTCCAGTTAGTTCCCCTTATCAGTTATGATATAGAATCATAAAAAATCGGGATTGGAAGGGAACTCAGGAGGTTATCTAGTCCAGTCCCCTGCTCAAAGCAGGATCACCCTCAACTAAATCATTCCAGTTAGAGCTTTGTTGAGCTGGTCCTAAAAAACCTCCAAGGATGAAGATTGTACCACCTCTCTGGGTAACCTGTTGCAGTTTTTCACCAACCTCTTAGTGAGAGAGATTTTCCAAATATCCAATATAAATCTCTCTTGCTGCAACTCAAGACCATTACTTCTTGTTCTGTCATCTGTCACCTCTGAGAACAGTCTAGCTCCATCCTCTTTGAAACCACCTGTCAGGTAGTTGAAGGATGCTATCAAATCCCCCCTCAGTCGTCTGCAGACTAAATAAGCCCGGTTCCCTCAGCATCTCCTCAGAAGTCATGTGCCCCAGCCCCCTAACTATTTTCTTTGTCCTCCACTGGACTTTCTCCAACTTGTCCACATCCTTTCTGTAGTGGGGGAGCCCAAAACTAGACACAGTACTCCAGATGTGGCAAAATAGAATAATTACAAAATAGAATAATTACTTCCTTCAGTCTGCTGGGAACGCTTCTACCTAATGCAGCCCTGTATGTCATTAGCTTTCTTGGCAACAAGGGCACACTGTTGGCTCATATCCAGCTTATTATCCACTATAACCCCAAGGTCCTTTTCTGCAGAGCTGCTGCTTAGCCAGTTGGTCCCAAGCCTGTAAGAGGTACATGGGATTCTTCTGTCCTAAGTGCAGAACTTTGCAATTGTTGAACCTCATGAGATTTCTTTTGGCCCAATCCTCCAATTTGTGGAGATCACTCTGAATCCTAGCCCTACCCTCCATTGCATCTGCTATACCCCCCAGCTTGTTGTCATCTGTGAACTTGCTGAGGATGCAACCCATCCCATCTTCCAGATCATTAATGAAAATATTGAACAAAAATGGCCCCAGGACTGACCTCTGGGGTACTCCACTTGATACCAACCGCCAGCTAGACCTTGAGCCATTGATCACTACCCATTGATCCCAAGGATCCAGTCAGTTTTCTACCCACCTGTGGCAGGCCACAAAGGGGTACTTCTGTGCTGAGCCACCCACCTCATTGCACATGACCACCTTCCAGGTCCCGAGTGCTGCCCAGGGGTTGCCTCGCGTCTGGCCAACCCCCTTCCTGGAGCACACCCACAAGCCTGGGGTTAATGCTGCCACCACTCACAAGTCTTGGTCTGTTAGTGGCTCTGTGTCTTGTGAGGTACACAGGCTTTATAGAACTGAAGGGTACTTGACCCACTGCAAGAACTTGGGGTGCTTCCCTTAGTCTGAAGCACAAATTGTGGTCTCCCTTAGCTGGACCAGGGGAACCCCAAGGCATAATTTAGACCCTTCCCAATAAGTCTCCCATGCTAGGTACAGAGGAGAACTTTATTGATTACAAGGAGTAGGTTTGGAATAGGGTACAGGGTAAAACAATATCAAAGAATAACTCTTAGAGCAAATACTGGCATGGTAGCCTTTGATATCTAATTAGAATTCAAGTAGCTTACTTGCAAGTATCATCCAGAGACTGTTACAGCTTTCCTCTGAAGGCAGGCAGTTCATAGTGTGCCCCTGTGTTTCAGGAGAGAGACAGAGAGAGCTGGTGAGGTTCAGCTACTCTGTGTCTTCATCATGGCTGCCGCCCCTCCTCCTGAGTGGTCTTTAACTTATATATTCTTTATGACCTCATTTATCTGATCCATTGATGGCCAGCAGTTGTTGGCTGCCAGCCAACCAATCTGAAACGCATCTTTGGTTGCCGAGTAGACTGACAGGGTCTCTAGCCCCCCTCCCAGTCCTAATGTCATTGGTTTGAACAATAGGGAGTTTAAGTTCCTACCCAGGTGTGCAAGGCCAGTCATGTAGGCAAAGGGAGCAGGTTTCCCCCTCCCTTTGGAATGTATACAGCTCAAGTTACACCTCAGGGTTACCTGAAGCAGATGTGGGCAGGGGTGCCTATCCTCTGCAGTGACCACAGTAACCAAATTGTCAAAAACCCTTTTTTATTATACCTGTCCAAATCAGGCTTCCAACTTCATAACCTGTTCTTTTTAAAGTTTTACAAATTTTTTTATAGGTCACATCATAGCTTAATTCCTAGTTAATTGAATGATCACTTTATTGTCTGTGTGTAGTAGATCCACTTTTCTTTACACAGACTATTAAATATCATAAGGTTGAGTAGTATCATCTTATGGTTAGTCCTTTCTCCTTATGCTTTACATAAATAAAATTATTTAGTATTGTGTATGATCTTGGAGCCCTTGTTTGTTAAAAATTTCTTCTTCAATCAGTCATGCGTGAAGTCTTCTATAGTATACAAAATAATCAGTTCTACTTTCTCCCCTCTTCAAGCCTTCACCTGAAAGCAAACATAACAAAAAGAGAAAATACAAATTCCATGCTGTCTTCCTTTCCAGATTCATAAACCCTGCCACCACTTTCATGCTGTGGTTCACTCCACTATATCTCCCTCCCTTGTATCTCACTGAAAGCCATCTAAAAGAGTTCTACATGGTAGTCTGTCCTACCAGTAGTAATGGTGGTACAGGTACATTGTTTGATGTTTTTTTGGCCCTGAGGTGAATGGTCAGGTAAGAAGTGGGTTCTCTTTGTTGGTTGCAGGGTAGTTAGTTGAAAACAGCTTCACTGAAAGAAACATAAGCTACCATGTTGTAGCTTTCTTTTTGTATGGATGATCCAAGCCTGCAAATAGGCAGTTACCACAGAGCATCTGAATTGCTGCTGCAAATCCCCATCCTTGTTTACAAACAGTAGTCTGTGTGCCCATGCCATTAGAAATTAGACAATAAAGGTAATTAAGCATTGAAACAACCAATTGGTTAACATGGGGTGCCTTTATAGAAGATATTGTCAGTCACAAGCTGTTGTGCTTAATACAGCTGTAACAGCAAGAAATTCTGTTGTTATGTGGGAGATCTGATTAGATGATCTAATGGCTATTCCTGGTGTTAAGATTCTAAGACTCTATTAAGATTTGGAGGACTGATATGATTCATAAAACTATTGCCAAGAAATCAGGTAGCTGTTTTGAAAAAAAAATATTGGGGGCTACAGAAACAGCCTTTAAAATTTTCCTTAACCAAAAGTTCAGCTAGATGGTTCCTTTTAGTTTCCATGCTGGTTTATTTCAGCATATGTATGAGTCAAGTTATATAAGGAAAAGGGCTAGAGATTTAAACCTGTTTCTAAAGAGAACCAAGGTCCCCTTTAGCTCTTTCAGAAACAGGCTCTGTGACAGAGTCTTGAGTTCCTGCCAGCTCAATACTGACTTTGTCCAGTGTGATGTCTGTCAAGAGAAGTGGTCTATAGACTCAGGATGTTTTCTTAAGAAGATTTATGTCTTGTGTGGCGTCAGAGGTTAATCAGATTATGGGCAAAGGGTGACAAACATAAGAATTAAAAAAAAAAAGAAGAAAGCTTCTTTAGAGGGTCTACTCAGTAAAAACACCATGTCATATAGTTCTACTCTGGACTGGGGAGCTTGTGCAAAAAGATCCCTCTATTAAAAACACTGGTTCAGGGCTACCAATGTTAGAAACACCTAGTATAGTAGTAGTAGTATAGATGGGCCATTTTTTGTCTCTGGTAAGTCAAGTGTTCTGTAATCAGTTCTTTGCAGAACAGATCTCACTGACAAAAAGTTAACATTTTATGTAAAATGTCATTACTTCACACTCCAAGTATGAGTTTAAACAACAAGACACCTTCATTTGTTGAGAGTAGGTACTGTGCAGGATTAACTTAGTATTAGAGCATAAGAATCTTCTGGACTGGAAATCCATGGTGTTAGGTGTTTAACTAAATGTAGACTATCAGATACATTTCAGAGGTCATGGTTTAAATGCCATTATGACTGTTGTATTGAATGGTATTAGTTAGAGGATAGCATCTTTACATCTGCATAACGTATCCAAGCACTGTTTGAATTGGCAGCTCTAGTGAATGTTGAAATAATGAAATGATTTCAAACTGATCAGCTTTGGCAGTCTTTTCTGTGATGCTATAATGGTACCCTGTAATCCCAAGTAAAGGATAATACTATATATTCACTGCATTTGGTAATACTATTAATATAGCATCTGTTAATTTTTTATCACCTGACATCCACATGTTTGGAAGGGATTTCTTCATTGAAGGCTATAATATATGCATATATGTGTGGCTGTTTCATGAGGATTCAGATTCTCTATCATATAGAAAGTGCTAATCCTCATAGTTTCTCAGTTTTGGTATCTATGCCTGTTATACTTAAAATATAAATACTTCTGTCCCTAGTTTTCCAAGGTATCTGGATCTCTAGTGGCACCTGGGCTAGGGACAGACATTACACATTAAGTGAAACTGGTTTAAACTTGTAACAGAACAAATGTTCAGTGCACATAAACTGGGTGAAACTGGTTTCAGATAAACCTGGTTGAATCAGGTTTATCTGAAATCAATATCATTATCAATTCATACTTAATTGATATTGGTCAAACCAGTTTACACAATGTCTGTCCCAGACCTTTTTCTGGTTTAAGTTAAATCAGAGTCCTCCAGAATCCCAGATGCTTTGCTGGGCAGGGCTCTGCTGTCTGCTCCAGCCCAGCTTGGCTGGCCCCTCCCCTCTGCTCCCTGGCTGCAGCTCCAGCAGAGACTGCAGATACAGGGCATCTGCCTGGCTTCCCCCTGCTCACCCTGCCCCCTACTCTCTGCTTAAGCAGGGATTCCCCCTCCCCTCTGCCTAACACAGACACCTCTCAGGATTAGCTAGCATGCCACATGCTGGCTACAGTCTGTACTGTGGGAAACGGAACAAAGGTAGACAGGACAGTGTCCGCTTAGGGGTTTTTGGAGCTAATCAACAGATACCTGGTAATATCCCTCCTTTCCTTCCTTGAAAAAGGTTGTTTAAGAAGAGCTTGAACTAATGAGAAATTCTCTTGTTTTTCTGATGAGCTGATAAATGCTATGTAACTCTTTACTGTGTAATTAAATCCTGTGTAAATTCCTGCTGGCTCCCTCACTGACCAGCAAAGTAGGGGGAACCCCTCCCTAATCAGAGTGTCCTGCTGGGGCCTGGCCACATCCCCCTCAGCTCCTCACTGTGGAAGGGAAGGAGGGCTGCTGTAGAGCCTCCCCAGCTTCTAGCCTGAGCCACTGCAGGCATTTGCCTGCATTTTTTCAGTCCAGAGGGAATGTCTGTACAGTAACAAACTGATTCAGCCTAGGCAGCTTAGACTAACTTGCAAAGATTGAATCAATTCAGGCTTAAGCTTTTTGAATGTCCCTAGGCCTATACTTACAATTGCCTAAGTTAGGGATTTCAGAGATACAGCCCATGGACTCCTATTATATGACTAGCAAGGCTGCCTATGGATCTTGGATTAGCCCTGCGTGCTACATGTGGTATACAGAGCTGGTCTGGTGCATACTGAATGTAGTGCACAGGGCTGGGACCAACATATGCTGCATGCAGAGCATGAGGCCCCTCTGGGGCGAAAGTTCATTTGGTACATGGGACTAGTCTAGGGGACATGCTGGACCTGGCATGTGGGGACTGGTCTGTGGTCTGATCTGGCTCTTATCTAGCCTGCAGGACTAGACGACTGATACCCCTGGCCTAAGTGTTTCCATTTTAATTCCCATTTCCCAAGTTGCTAATGAGGTTCAGTATTTTTCACATTTGGCTGAAATTTCAGAGGCTTGTTCTTAGCACAAGGATTAATTATACTTGGTAAGTTTAAGCAAAAATAGGCTAGCCACTTTTGAAAATGTAAGTAGTGAGAAAGAAGCACACATTTTCAATTGTAAAGAATCAGTAAACTGTGCCACCTTCGGATTGTAAAATTGACATTTATCAAGGAAATAGTATTTAGGAAGTAAAACTGACCTTCTCTGTGTCCTAGAGAAAATCTGAGTATTTTGCAGTTCTGAGTGTTTGAAAACTAGAGCTTGTCCATCTTTAGTAGCTTAATGGATCAGGCCCTTCAGAGATGTAAAAAGAGTCAAGATACTTATGAAAGATCCATACTGGATCACTGGAACTTAGATGGGGCCCAGGCACCTAAGTGGTCAAAATGAACATGCTTAAGTGTCAAAACAGAGGTGGTTAGAGATCTCTGAGATCCAAATTGTACATGCTGAGTGAGCATAGGTGCTTAGAGTGATTTTTGGCCATTAGGGTATTGTCAGATTGAGTTGCCTGGGTAGCTAAAACCCACGTAAATCCTTTTTAGGCACCTCCAAAGTCCTTATAAAAAGTGTGATGAGCCCTTCCACATTCAGCGGAAATGAGTTTCCAGACATAAAGGAAACCTGTGAACTCTCTAAGGGACGAATTAAGAATTATGCTGCATCATGCTGTTTTGTTTGTACAGTGGATGAAGCACGGTTGCTTGCCAGTTACTTTTTGTTGCATACTGTGCTTTAAATTCACTGCCCAGGAACTGCTGGCTGAATTCTGCTTATCGAACTATATAGCTATTGTATACTCCCTGAAAGACCTTCTTCTTTAAATAAAATATTTAATTTGACATTGATGGTAATCTTACGTGCAAGTTGCACAACTTTTCCATTGTAATTGCACAGCTAATTTCAGTGTTGTTGTCTTGGTATTAATTAATCCAATTGCCTGGGTAGAGAGTGAAACAAGTTCTTCTATTTTTTCCTTTAAAACTATTAGAAGAAATCAAATACAAAAGCTGTGTTCATACAGTTCCATAGCACTCAGACTTTGTGAATGCTAAATGTGTATGCTACCATAGTTCTCACTGATGCACATATATCACAATACACAAAATGCAGAGGTTTCAAGGCAGGGCAAGGTGGTGCTTTAGGCCCCTGCTGGACATTGCAGTTGAGATGCAATTAATCGGTTAATTGCATCATAAATAATAACCCAGCCACACATTCAGGCAATTAATGGTGCAGCAAAACAAGAAACCAGTCACAAAAATACTACTTAAGTGTAATATTTTTATGGCCGGTTTCCATCCTGTCTTAAATTGAATATGTGGCAGGGTAGCCCTGCCTTGTAGCCTGATGCCAGATATACAGTGGGGCTCAGTTGACAACTCCCCCATGTTGGCAGGCTGGCAGCCATGTGATGCAGCCTTGCATGGGGCTACACCCCGCTGTTTTCAGGGTACCAAGTTAAGGGGGACTTACCACCTTGGTCAGGGTGCCAGGTAGCAGAAAGCTTTGGGGTTCCACACAACCCAGCATGGTGATTGTCGTGCCCCACGGCTCTGATATGGACTGAGGAGCAAGGCATGTTCTGATTGCATACACATTTGGCATTGCACAAGGCATACCCATGTTCTATATTATATGTGGAACATTGTAATGGCTTGTTTCCCATCTTATGGTGCCTTAAATTGAGTGCATATGTAGCATTCTTCCTATTTATGCCCCAATTACAACATTAATTACAGCATAAATGTAATATGTAGAGGGGCCTTAGTCTGAAATCAGGATGGGCAGGGTGCCACCTTAGAGATTGCGTGGTTCAGAGAGGCATACACTTTCATAAGCACCTGAAGATTTAGGCCAGTGATACCTAACCTTTTTGCCCCTTGGGCCAGATGAGCAGTGCCTGGTCCATCTGAGGCCAGATTTGGCACATGGTGCTGGCCCACCAGGGCCCAATGCAGCTGTGTGTAGCCAGCCTGTTCCTATACAGCTGCATCAGGCGTTGACACCCCATGGCTGCATCCATCCCCATCTCTGCCCAGAACTGTCTTCTACAAGTAGGGAGCCTTTGGCAGCTAGCTAGCTGCTTTACAGTCTCTGAGCCCTGTGCTGAATGGATGTGAAGAGCAAATTTTCTTTTAAGTTGAAAATGTTTAGTATAAACTAACTTATTTTGAGGAAGTAGGATTTTGAACAAATAATTACCGGAATACACCATCTTATATTTTTTACCTGTTTAGTTATCTTTAAAAAAGAAAGAAATTAAGAAGCTAAAACCAAAACCCAAAGCGTAGATATTTACAGAGTGTTAACATTGGGACTATAGCTGGACGAGAGTTTAGGCTCTCCCTGTATATGTTCACCTTTTAATGCAAGATTATACAACGCTAAAACAATGTGGTATATTTGTTAGCAGATCATACTTTAAAATGGGACGAAAAGGATTTTTTCTATTCTCTCCTTCCCATAGACTACATGTCATGTTGAATAGGAGGGCCACACATGATCCAGGGACAGCAGGGAAGACCCTATAAGGAGAGGCTATGGGACCTGAACCTGTTCAGCCTTTGCAAGAGAAGGCTGAGGGGGGACCTGGTGGCCATCTATAAACTTACTGGGGGGACCAGTGGGGATTGGGAGAGACTTTGTTCCCCAAGTGCCTCCCAGAGTAACAAGTAATAACGGCCATAAGTTGTTAGAGAGTAGGTTTAGACTAGACATTAGAAGGTACTACTTCACAGTCAGGGCAGCTAGGGTCTGGAACCAACTTCCAAGGGGAGTGGTTATGGCTCCTGCCTTGGGGGTCTTTAAGAGGAGGCTTGACATTTACCTAGCTGGGGTCATTTGAGCCCAGTTTTCTCTCCTGTCCAGGACAGGGGGTCAGACTAGAAGATCTACAAGGCCCCTTCCAACCCTCATCTATGAATGTACGAATATGGCTTTCTGTGGTTGCATTCTTTGTTCCTGCATTTAGT
>JAGPOW010003310.1:3983871-4003996 GCA_030014935.1 Caiman crocodilus
AAGAACTCACTGAACGTACTTGAGGGGCAATGGCTTCAAGATGCAGCAGAAGAAATTGAGGTTGGCAATTAGGAGGAACTTCTGATTATGAGGGTTGTCAAGCACTGGAAAAGGCTACCTAGCGAAATTGTAGTCTCCATCTTTGGAAGATTATAAAAGCAAGTTAGGAAGACATTTGGCTGGGGTGGTTTATAGTCAGGGATAATCCTTTCTAGAGCAGTGGGTTGAACCAGATTAGTTTATGCATTCCCTTCCAACCCTACTTTCCAATGATCCAATTTGGCCAGAGCCTTAATTCTAAATTACTTTTTACATTAAATTTCCCATCTTTTATTAAACAAATTTGCCTACATGCCATATCACAATAAAGCTATGACATTTTTCATTTTACTTGCCTACATAGCAAGTATGCAGAGGTAAAGTGGAAGTACCTAGCATTTACTCAGAGTGTGGAGTTCTGTTTTGTACCTGCCAGAAGAGAAAAGGAGGGTGGTCTTCCTCTATTTTAAGCCTATGGCCTAGTACTGTTTTTACTCAGTTATAAGATGAGGTCCGTTCCGCTACCCTCCCCTATTTCACATGGGGGGAAAAAGCCCCTCATCTTAGCGTTGAGTACAAGGGCAGTGCAGGGGAAGCAGCTACTGTGGCTCTGGCTCCAGTACGTGCTGATGCTTGGGGCCATAGATGAAGCTGTTGCCTTTTCCCCCTTCCCCACTGCCTCTGCACCTGCACATCTCTTCTCCCCCCACCCCCAGCATGCAGCCACTGCTCCCCCACCTGCCCTTCTCCTTCTTCCCCTTACCTTACTGCATGCTAGCAGGCTCCATGCATGCTGCAGCCTAGAGCACTGAGCACAGGTCTAGCTTGGCTCACAGCAACAGCATGCAGCCCATATGGTTGTGATGAAGCTGGGGCTGGGACTGTGTTCAGTGCTCCAGGTTAGAACAGGAAGGGAGCCCGCTATGTGGACCAAGGGTGAGGGGTGGTGGGAGGGAAGAGCAGAAGCTGGAGGGGTAGGGCAGAGGCTGTGGGTAGGGGCAGGAGGGAGAGCAGAGGCAGACGGGGAAGGGAGGTCCCAAAGCTGCAGCGGGGGCAGGCAGGGGGCCTGTGTGGCAAGACAAAGGCACAAGCAGGGGGCAAGCTGCTTGGCTTCCCCACTGCCTGTCCGCAGACAGTCCAGGTCCTTAGCCAAAGTAAATTTCTGTAGCTTCTGTGAATTCATTGAAGCCAGCTGGTTTAATACATATCAGCAGCTGGCCACTATTTGTTGCTTATTTTTATTTATTTAGTGAGTTAGTTTAGAAAAATTATTTCTGTTTTCTAGTTAATGGTACCAGAGGGATGGCATACATCTTGGAGTTTCCAGTGTCTGTCTCTGAGAATGCATGTAGGGAAGATAAATAAGAAACACATTATATGTTGTACTGATAGTTGTTCTATTTGTGTCTCTCCTCCATAGGCATTTGGGCCTGGATCTAGTTCCTCGGAAGGACTTTGAGGTGGTGGATTCAGATCAGATCAGTGTCTCAGACCTTTATAAAATGGTAAGAACTTTGACTTGGAGAGTCTTTTCTTTCAGTTTACAAAAGGTTCCATTTTCTTATCTACATTGTATGCTTGGGGGAAAATGAGAATATGAATATAATTGCATTTTTTGACCACTGTTACTGTTAGTTTCCTCTTATAGGATTCTTCCTAAGAGATGTCTGTTGTGAGGACCAAACTCTATTCAACCATTTGTTGTCTAAGTTTCACTTAAATGCCTCAGTCCTCCACCCTCCTAAAGTTGCTGAAAAACAATTAATTCAAAAGGTGGGTTGGTCCTCCTTCTGTTTATGATTTTTTGTGACTTAGTCTTAAGGCTAAGTTGATGGTGTGTTACAAAGTTGGCACCTTAATGTTTTTTCAGGGACTTAAGAAGGTTCAAATAAGATTGAATAGAGGCCTACGTGGACTTAGGTACCTAATAGATGGAACAGGATCTGGCCCTTAGTGTTTTACCGCTGTTTTATACTAGGTTGTGGAATTTATGCCACAACATTCTTGGTTTTTCAACCTCTGTTTTTCTAATGGACAAGAGACTTTCTCTTTGAGTTTGTATTACAACATATGTGTTCATTTTATTCTTTCCCTTTGTTTTCTTGATTTGTTTACATTGCTGTAGTTTAAAATTTGGTATTTCCTTTTTCTCCTTTATTCACTAACGTGTCCTCCAGATGAGCGTGGACATGCAGTACGTGATGCCACAGACCCATCTGCAGCACCACACATCAGACATGCAGGCATTTCCCATAATGCTACCTTGTAACATGGGGAGGGGGGTTGACTGGGAGATCCTGGGGTCAAAAAAACTCACACCAAAAAAAAACAAGGTGGTGCATGTGGCAGCAGTACATGCTACCCAAAACCAGAACCTGGCTGCCTAGAGCTATGCTCCAGCTGCTGTCCAGGCTCCCAGCTGCAGGAACACCATAACTGCAGCTCTCTGAGGACCCCAGAACCCCAAGTAAGGCTGCAGGGCCCAGCACAGTGCCTGACCCCAGCCTACCCTACCCCACCCCACGCAGGGAAACCTGCTGCATGCCAGAGCGTGCATGGCATAGACATTCCCCAAGGACAAGTAGCAGAGGCACAAGGTGAACTGCTGTTACTTGTCTCCAGGGAAACAAACGTCTTTGCTGGTCTGGACGTGGTATAAGTGTTCTCATGGTTACTATTTTTATTACCTTGCATTTGTTTTATGTAAAATCTTATCAACTTTTCTTTTTGAAAAGGAGTGATGTTCTATACAATTGAGCAGAATGCAAAGAAAGGGTAGAGGAAAAGGAAGCATGTTGAATAGCTCTAGTAAAATATAAACTGTATATACCAAATCAATAGAAACTTTGGCTTTGTTTTCAAATGCTTAGCTGGTAGAATAAAATATTTTTTCTGTTTTGTTGCATTTTATGCTGTTCCCTATTGATGCATTCCTCTGGAGTGCAGCAAAAGAAGTATTGGAACAGTAGTTCTCAACCTTTTTACACTTGAGGTACCCCTGGATATCTTGAGGCATGCCTCAAAAATGTTAGCCTTTACTTTTAATTCTTTTGACTACAGAAAAATAATAGAGCAAATTTTCTATTGCAAAGAACTCGGACAGATCACAACAGGGCAGAATGTTTTAACACTATGGATTCCTGTGTGAAAACTGGGTTTATCTTGTGAATCATGTCTACACACCTTGCCGCACTCATGGAAGGATCTCAAGACCCCTCCAAGTGCCATGGCACCTTGGTTGATAATCATTGTATTAGTAGTAGAGGAGATTCTGAATATAAAGTTCACTGAAAAAGGCAAAATCCATTAGACATGGCTAATAGGTATAACATTACACTTGAGCTGTCCTTGCTATATTCATATGTCAGTGTATCAGAAACAGCAGAAAACTCTTATCTGTATCTTCAGTCAGTACTTTTTACTTATGTTGCAGATATTATAATGACAGTTCTAAAATGTATGCCAATATTTTCTGTTGCAAATAGAATTCTGTCAGATGGGGCACTACTATCGGATCTGTCACATACAAGGGTTTTGTCCGCGCACGTTTTTTCGCTGCTTTAAAGCTTCATGAGCTATACAGATTTCAAAATACTGTATTAATAGGTAATTATACAGTCTAACAGGAAGGCAGATTAACCTCTGCAGGCATTTACAAGCTAATGCATAAGAAATCCTACTTTTATAATGTAAAATTACTCACTACGGTTAGTCTTATGGAATAGACTTTTCTCAATTCTGTCCTAAATCAGGTGATAACATACAAAAGAATGACTGTCTTAGATCATCTTGTGTGGCCATTAGTATTGTTTTAAGAGCAGCTAAAGATTGGACCTTTCATATCCCACATAGCCAAGCTTGCTAAGAAATTCCTGCCTGCTGTGACATAGCTAGTATTTAACAGAAGGAAAAATGCATCTGCCACTGTATAGATCTGTTGGTCATTCACCTTTTCTGGTTTGGGGTTTATCTTAACCACACAGCTAGATTAGTAGCTACAGAATAACTCCACTGGTTCAGCAGAGCCTAATAATTCCCTCTACCACCTTATCTCTGAAGAACTTCCAGGATCACAGCTCACTGTTCAGGATTGCTTTGGGGTCATAACTTAGTTCATACATCTTATCATTTCAGATTACAGATTCAAGGAGACAGTAGTGTTGAGTGATATTCAGTTCTTAGTTAAAAGCATATTTTCGTAACCTAAAAGCCTTTAAACATTATTGTGTTCAAAGGAAGACTTAGGGCTCTGTTACACATTAATTTTAGGTGGCTGCTGGAGCTCTTAACTCCTGGACTGTCCGCACAGTAACACCTGAAACTAAGTTTAAGCAGGCTTTAGACAATTTAAAGTTACGCCACTCCAGGTCAGGTTTACGTCTGATCCGTGTTACCGAGCTTGTGTTCCAGTAATGAGTGGACAGTCCTCACAGATGAGCCACCCAAACTGCAGTCTTCCAGCCTCCCAGGTTGCTGTGTCCCCTCTCCCACCCTCTTGCTTTGTGTGGCATAAAGTTTCCACCCCTTGCACTCTACTGCTCTGACGGTGGTATCAGCACCAAGCCAACTCCCCCTCCCACCCCTGGGAGCATGACCTGCCCACCCCCAGGGGTGCAACCCCATGCAGACAGCCTGCAGAACACAAGCCATCTAGTCAGGTGGCATGGCTTGGACATTTCTAAGAGGGGTTGGGGGGGTGGGCAGGGGGCAGGGGAGGAACAAGGAAAGGGGCCAGAATAGGTCCCCAAGAGCTGGGGCTTCCTTCCTGGGGAAAGGGCAGTAGCTCTTCCAAAAGCACCTTCCTTCACTGCTCCCACTTCCCATCCATCCCAGGAAGCATGACCAGTACCCCCCATATCCCTATCCCAAATCCCAGTTTATTAAAGGGAGACCTTCTTTAATTTACTTCCTCTTTATTTCATTTTCTTTTTATTTTATCTTTCAGTGACTGGCTTCCTTCATTTTATCACCCTTCCCCCACCCCCATTTATTTTCCAGTTCATTACCCACCCACATCCCTTAACTCTGGTTCCCAGCTTTAATGTTCCTGCCTGCCTGCCCAAACCCATGTCTCATATACCTGATCTAGGGATAGAAGCGTGTCCTGGCTCACCAGCCCTGTAATGGCAATTTACAGCTGTAGCTGCTAATCAGGCCTCTGCTCACCAGCCCTCTAGTGGCAAGTCACAGCTGTGCAGGTGGGGGATGGTCAGAGAAGGTTTTTAGCCTTAGGGTGTGACTGCTCCAAGCTCAAGCTAGCACTAATGCTGACCAACACTTGAGCAGTTCAGAGTGCTGTGTGTAACAAGTATGGGTGTGCAAAACGGGCCGTATTCAATTTAGATTCGGATTCAGCCTGAATTGGGGGACGGTGATTTGCTTCATTAATTCAGATCACTGTCCCGATTCGGTTTGGTTGAATCTGAATCTGAAGATTCAATGCTGATTCAGAGAATCAGTGATTTGGCCGTAGTCACAGCTTAAAATGTTTTTTCCTACATACCTTGAGGTACCAGGCACAGCTCATGGGGCGGATGGAGCATCGCACAGGACCACGGAGAGCCCCCCCCCGTACCCCTGGTGGCAGACCTGGAAGTGGACCAGAATTACTTCTGGTACACATCTGGGTCTGCCACTGAGTGCACGCTCCCCCTCCCCACACCTCCTTGGCTCGGCAGTTGGCCACAAGGGGGATCCCGGGGCCCCCAGATCTGGGAGGCACGAATCGCGCGGGGGGGCAGGGAGGTACTCTGTGCGCTCTGCAGTGGACCCGGAAGTGCTCCTGGTCCACTTCCTGGTCCACTTCTGGGTCTACCACCAAGTGCACTGGCGACCACCCCATGCTTCTGTGGGATACTCCATCCATCCCAGCATCTCAGCATTCATGAGCCATGCCTGGTACCTTGAGGTATGTAGAAAAAACATCGTCCCTGCAGCTTTTGCACAGTACACCATTATTTTCACCTTTTATTTTCTCAATATCACTTTGCCTTCAGCCTTGTACAGGCTGTTCCTTCAGGTTATTTATCAGAAAGTTAAACAATAGTGACTTCAGAATGAAAAAAAAATCCATCTTAAATTGTGGAAATTTTTTTTTTCATATGAAGATATATGTGCTCTAAAAGTGATATAAGCTAAATGGTACTTGTTTTTATTTATATTGTTTTTAAAATCCTGGAAACATGTTTTCAGATCCTTCCACATGGCTGGAGTTGCCATTGGATTTAATTTATATCAGTCAGTAGAACAGGCCCAGTAGCATATAAATAACAGTATGACACTGCTACTTAGCAAAAATGGGAGCAAGAAACAAATGCATAGGACAGATCTCTGCAGATATTTGCAGATTTCAGAAAGGTTTCAGTCTAGCTTCTGAATATTTGTTTAGCATTTTTTTCCAAGTTGATTGCTTTTTGTGAATCACTGAGATACCTGCAGGATGAATATCTGAGATGTACAGAAAACAGTGCCACTCACTGTATTTCAGCCAGATTTCAGCTGTTTGCCTTTTAATTGAATTATCTTTTTTAAAAAGATTATTAATATACCAGAATTTAAAATACACTGCTTTTGAAGAGATGTCAGGGATTTACGTTTCAAGCTCATTAACTCTAATTTCCACTCACATTGATTTTGTTTAAACAAAATAATAAAACTCATAGGAGTTTATCATGTTAGATAAAGAGAAATTCTGATTGATATGATGCAACTTTACTGCTTGAATTTCAGTAAATTACTCTGTATGGAATAAGGGAAGCTAAATCAATTTAGAAATAGGATTGCAGAGATCATAGATGTTGTTTTGAAGATAGCAAAGAACATGGCGGGAACAAAGAAATTTCGCCGTGACTGCCTTATTCAGAATTGGAGATCTTTTTTATTTCTTTTAGTGTAAAAATATAATAGAAATTAAAAAGGTTTCTACTAAGTTTCTGCTTTTCTTTCCCTAGCCAGGTTTGTAGAATTCTTAATCACATTACAGAAAATTTCCTTTAGTAGCAATATGACTTTAAAGGTCCATATTTTGACTGGGGATAGAAACATTATAACAGAGCATTTGGTATATTTCTAATACTCTGAGTTTGGCTCAGATGACTATTATGATTGTACTATTATGACCTTCTTATGATATATATGTACGCCCTATACAAATTATTATTACTACTAGTAATAACTTCCACATCTAATATCTCTTCTACTAAAGAAACTGGTAAAACTCTTAATCTGAACATTTTTTGCCATGGAGTAGATTGGATTTAATCCCCTATGTGAAACATTTGACTTTGCTTGCAAGCAGAGGTGGCTTAGAACTACTGATGGGAACTTTTTTTAGATTCCCTGAGGGAACCAAAGAAACTCGTCTTTGCCTCTCTCTTAGCCACTACATCAAAATCTGTTTTAGCAGTAAGACTAGCATTGGGCTATCCTGCACTGAATATCTTTATATCTTTTCCTGTTTTTGTTTTGGGGTTGTTTTTCTGCTTTTTTGTTTTGGGGGGAATGGGTCGCAGGTGAGGAAGGGAACAGCCTGAGGTGTTTGACCATTTACTGTAAGAATATGAGTGGGGATATTATTTATCCAAAGCCAAATATGAATTTGGTGGTTGGGATTTTTTTGATGATGCCATAGCCAAATACCAAACTTTCAACAGATATAGGACTGGAACCCATAGAAGATACCTGAGTTATTTGTACAACTGCTATTAAAAATCTCAAATGATGAAGATGCCACAACCTTCCTTAGTAAACTGTTCTGCAACTAAGCTGTCCTTAGCATGAGAAGAATTTTCCTAAAATCTAACCCAAATGCTCCTTGTTGTATTTGGAACGTATTACTTTTTATTCTGTTCCTAGTAGGCCATTTGTAGCATCCTCCTTTGCAGTAATTGTTGCTGACTTCTCTCAGTCAGCTTTAAGAGAGAGGCTAGAGAGGCACCTTGATAATGTATAACTTGGCACTTTGCTGGGAAGCAAGACAGACAGGTTCAAACCCCTCGGCTAGAACAAGGGAGTGTTCTCAGTCATTAGGCATACACTGATAAAGGTTTTCTTGGCTGATACCAATGACCAATTATTAACCAGCCATATCAGCTGATACCAATCTGATAGCTGATTTACAGGAATGCAGCTCAGCAGCTTGGAAAGCAGCATCCAGCCAGCAAGTCTGCCGGGAGGCAGATCGAGGCCCCCCAGGTGAGGGAGAGAGTGGAGCAGGGGCAGGCATTGCCCAGCCAGGGCGGTGAGTGCAACCCTGCCAGGAGTGGGATGGAACCATGGACAGTTTTTTTAGGGAGTGCAGAGTGGGTGGGAGGGAGGCAGCTCTTTGCCTCTGAGCGCACCCCCAAAGGAGGCATGAGGGGCATGTGCCATCCCCAGATTTGTGCACGGAGTGGAGGGTGGTCTCAGAGCTAGAGGCTGCACTGGCCTCTTCCCAGTGGGGTGGCTGGGCCAGGGCTGAGCTAGGGGCGGAAAGGGGTGAGGCAGGCAGCAGCAGCAGAGAGGAGAAGAGGCTTTGGGTAATTTTGGGGTGGCTATAACTAACCCCATAGATCTCCTCCCAGTTACACTGCCACCTGCCCCACCCCTTTCCACCCTGAGCACAGCTCGGGGGTGGGGGGGACATGTCCCCCGTGCCTCCCCTGGGGGTGTGCACAGTAGTGGGGAGCCACACCCCAGATGAACTGCCCTTGGCTCCATTCCACTCCCAGCAGGGTCGCATTCTCCACCCTGGCTCAGCAGTGCCTGTCCCTGCCTCTGTTCGTGCCTCACTCCCTCCCTCACTGTGGCAGGACCTGATCTCCTCCCCCTCCCCCACATGCCTTCCTTCCCCACCATGCCCTTTCCCCAACAGACTTACCAGCAGGAGGCTGCTTTCCAAGCTATCAGGCTGCATTCCTGGCCACGTGCATGCTGCAGTTGCACATATGTACACGGCATTTATCAGTGACATTATTAGCTACACTGGCCAAAAAAAAGCTGACTGCTAGTTGTAACTGGGGGCTTAAGCCAAGCCCCTGTTACTATGGGTGAAACTAAGGGTGAAACCAGAACACAGGTGAACAGGGGAACGAAGGCATGCACACTGGGGGATAAATAAGGGGATAATGATCACAGCTAGACATAAAAGGAGAGGTGAGGCACCAGACATTGCTCTTGGGGCATTGGAAGGAAGAAGAGGAAGAAGACATGGTTCTTGGAGAGGTTACCTGGAATTAAAGGGACACCGCAAACAGAAACGCAAAGAGACGACCCCGGTCTGGTAAGGCATGGAGGGAACCCCTACCTCAGGGTTAAGCCACTGGATTTCAGCCAGCAAGACCTCAGGGAGATAGGAAGTGTGATCTCTGGTCACTCCAACCCCTGGGACAGCATTGGGTAATAGAAGCAGCGTAGAACTGCTGTGATCGGAGTGGAGAAGGAGCAGTGAAGGAGCTCTACCTGGGGACTAAAGAGGCCAGCAATCAGCCAGACAAATCTCCCCTGGGTTGGGAAGAGAAGAGTGAGGTGCACGAACCCCAAGAACCAAGCTCCAGAGGCAACCAGCACAACTGGAGTGGCAGGGAACCCTAAGGTGAACAGCTGAGCAGCTGGGAGGCTACAGTCTCTCCAAGCTGGGATCCAGCTGCTTTGCATTAGTGAGTTAATTAGCGCGAGCAAACAGCTTGCAACTTTGTTAAATAAAATGAGCACTTATAAAGCATCCCATTGGTTGGGCTGGCATCCTTTACACTCACCTCAAGGTTTAACATAAGATTTATTTCCATCTTCTTAATTGTGGCAGGCAAGTCTTTGAGGAAGGTAGAGGCACTCCCATACTGATAATGCTAATTTTCCTGTTATCCATGCCAATCCTGTAGGGACCAATATATCAGTGCACCTCTAGCTCTCATCTAGCCGTGGTTTTCTGTCTTTCTAAAATATCAAGACTTACCTGGCCTTGTGCATGTAGCTGTGTGACCATATGTTGCTGAATACCTGCCCAGCCAGAGCATAACACCACTGAGCATGCTTAGTGGATACGTGCAGGTTTGTATGTCTAGAGCTGAACTGTGCATCAGTGTTTACATTCTGTATACATCATTTAGGCGCACAAATAAAATAAGGGGCACAGACAGAAGTGACAATTTTTGCCTCATCTGGCCGCAGAAAATGGTCTATAGCTGTGACCAAACACAAGTACACAGCTGCAGACAGCTTCAGAAATGGCTGATCAGGTGAAAATCTGACCGCTCATTGTATGAGGGGTCAGATGAAGACATTTCAAAACAAAGTGTCTTCTGTAACTTGTATCTGCCTACCTGCCTGCCAGCCTTGAGCTGCTTTCAGAATGGAAGTGGGGGAAAGGGAGCAGAGGGGGTTCAGTCCTGGGGGGTTTTCAGCCCCTGCTGGAGGGTGGGACAGGTATATTGGAGCCCCCCCTGATATGGGGAGGGGCTCCAGTTCCCACCTCACCTTCCAGAGCTGGCGGAGGAACCCTTAGAACAACCTCCCATTCCCCTCCTCGCCTTTTGAAAACTTTGCAGCCTAGCAGGAAGCAGGGGCTGTTGCTAGGGGAAACCAGCTGCAGCCAATATCTAGATTCCCTTTTCCCCTGGAACCAACAATGAACTTCTGTTTGTTTCAGAAGATGTTTGTAACTCTAAACACCTCCTGCAAAGTTACAGCAGGGAACTGCACTTCTGTCTGCACCCAAGATTTAGTCCTCCTATTTTACTTTCTCTAGAGATGTCTTATATAGTTAAAGTTTCATATTAACATGAAGTCCTGTATTTGTATGATTCTGTTAACTGAGAAAAAAGTTTCCTAAACCAGAATTTCTTGACTTGGAGGTCTCTAGTAGACCTCCACCATAAAGTCACTTTTGTTCTTCTCTCTCTCTCTTTTTACCAAAGACTTTCAGCAATATTATTTCATACAGTGTTCCAGGCCTCAGAGCAAACAAATTCATCCTTGACATACAAAGCAACATGTCTTTGCTTTCCCTGTCCATCCTTTCTAAACATTGTGTATCGTTCCGATAGTATTCTGATACCTGAAAATACACTGAAGAAGTCTGTTGTGATCTCAGAATGGTCATCAATGGCGCACTTAGGGGAAAAAAGCAGCAACATACTAGAGGAATAATTTCTGGAAAAGAAAACAAGGAGTATTTTAAGTTTTAAAATTAATATTTAAAGACAGTGTTCTAACTGAGTATAAGATAAGTGTGCAAATGTTTCCTGTATAATAAACAACTACTAATTTGTTTTTTTTCTTTTTTTTTCCTCTGCAGCATTTATCGAGCAGGCACAGTGTCCAGCAGAGCACATCACAGGTAAAATGGTTGCAAAACTTCATTATGTTTTTTTGTTTTAAGTCTGTGACAGAGTATCTGACTGTAAAGAAATAATACAATTACACATTGATTGAAATGTATATAAAGTGTTTCATGCAAGGATGTTAAAGCTTTGCTTACTCCTCCTCAGGTTCCCTCTCCTACATTTGTGCTTCTTCTTCCTCAGCTCCAGCTGCTGCTCTTCCTAGGACTTCTGCCCTGATGATACCCAGGAGCAGGATCTACTAATCTAGAGGCCCTGACAGACATGCAGATCCCCAATCTAATTTACAGACAAGGTTCTTTGGGTGAATCTGATATCTTTTATTAGACCAACTTAAATAGTTGGAAAACTATTATTAAGCAAGCTTTCGGGTTCAAAAACCCTTCATCAGGCTAAGGAAGTTTCAGCAGTTGGTGCGTGCTCTTCCTGGATGGAATGAAAAGTAAAGAAGCCAGGGGCTGGGCTGGTATGCATAAAAGACAGGTGGTCGGTGAAAATGTAGATTAAGGAGTCAATGGGTGAGAGACAGGCTGTGGGGGGGGGAGAGAGAAGGGGGATGGAAGTGGAGAGATACTTGGGGAGTCAGATGTCAGTCAGGTTATAATGTGTCATAAATCCAATGTCTATATTTAGTCCATGATTTTTAGTATCCAGGAGGTTGATCCTTAGCCTGACAAAGGGTTTTTGAACCCAAAAGCTTGCTAAGTAATTGTTTTCCAACTATTTAAGTTGGTCTAATAAAAGATACCAGATTCAACCAAAGAACCTTGTCTGCCTATGTCCTTAGACCAACATGGCTACAACCTACACCCCAATCTAATTTACAACACTTCACTGAAAACATTGCAAGTTAGACTGGCCCTACCGACTCAACAGACATTTGTTGTTTGATCAGGAAGGTGTGTGATCCAGCTCCCCTTTGGAGCTGATCAGGGGAGAGAGGCTGTGAGTCTGCAGCATCTGTCCCTTGGCGCTGCACCCTCTCCAAACTCCAATGCTCTTAAGATTGGAGGGGGAGGAGTGAGTTCAGTTTGGGGTTTCCCCAGCTGTGCTGAAATGGGGCAGGGGATGAATTGGAGCCCCTTACCATCCAGTGCTGGCTGGGCAACTCCCAGACCAAATTCACTCCCCTCCCTTCCCCCCTTCCCATTGTGAAGACAACATGTGGAGCAGAGCTCAGCTGTGTCAGCCAAGCCTTGCTCCCAACTGCACTGACAGATTAATGACGGGGCTTTGCTTTAGAGCAGCTTCACCTGAACCCTTATATAATGTCACCTGATCAGGCATTTTTAAAGTGCTGTGCAGCTGTGCACTTCTGTCAGTGCATGTCTATAGAAGTTTTCAGTGGATGATTGCATGGCAAACTGTTATGTCTGTCAGCACCATACGTATTCACCCTGCTTGCTCCCTCATCCCCCTGAAGACTCCCTTTTAATTAGCCTTTCAACAGTCTCCTAGTTCCCTCTTGGTCACACACCTCTGCACTTAGTCCTTCTGGATAACTACACATTTCCTCAAATTCCCAGGACCACGATGGCTTGTAGCAGAGAACATGCCTAATTTACTATATGTCTCTTATACCCTGATTTATTGTAGCTTCCAGAAAGTATTTCCTCTTAGATAGTGACTTTTAAAGTAGGGTGGATCTAGTAGCTAAAATATTCATATTTTTCTTATAAGGAAATGCATTCCCAACCTTTGAAACAGAATCTCTTCACAGAGAGATCAATTCACTGTTGTCTTGTCACTTGTATATTTAATCCTGTTCAAAATATTTTTGTTTGATAGATTTCTATGTTGCCCTCCCCAAAAAGGCTCATGGTTGCTTACCCATTACACATTACATTTATTGTGCAATTAACAAGGTAATTGTGCAGTAAGTTTAAACTGGCTACATGTGCCAAATTAACTGTAGTGCCTTAAAAAAGTCTAACCAGATATAAAGTTATTGTTCAAAAATGTGTAGCTGGTATAGCTCTATAGATAGTTTCTCTGCAGCTTTAATTTGCCTGTATAGGCAGTCTATGGCTGGGAGACAGTAACTGCTATGATCTCCCAGCCCCTGTGATCTCCTAACCATGGGATGCTCCATGCACCCCCATGGCTGGTAGACTTATTGCTGGTGTAGGGGGAACCTGATCTTGGGCTCCCTCTGAATCGGCAAGAAGTAGGCACCAATGGCTGGAAGCTCCCTTTGCTGAGGGAGCTTTTGGTCCCAGCTGTGCCACACTGGCACCTGGGACCCAGAGTTCTGCAGCAGTGCCCCACATGTGCAGCCAAGACCAAGAGCCCTATCAGTTGCAGGGCTCTTGTTTCCAGTTGGGCAGCCAGGACCGAGTCCAGTCAGCTTTGAACCTCTCAGCCTATGCAGACATGGCGTGCTGCTGCAAACCTTGGGTCCCGGCAGCCTGTGTGGCACAGCTGGGACCGAGATCCCTGCCACCAAAGAGGGCTTCTAGCCATGGGAGCCTGCTTCTTGCCCAGGATTGGCTCCCGCTACACCAACAGTAAAGCACAATTGGATTTAATGAGCAATCCCATACTTGTGCCTTCTGCCATACATGTGTGGTACGGCAGGAGATGTGATTGTCTGGATCATGCATTCAATCCAATCACACCTTTACCAGCAAATGTTGGGGGAGCCTAACAGTAAAAACTAAAACTAATAAAATAAAATGCAATAATAAAATAGTTCCCTAAAGAGTACCCAAGCTTAAACCCATCTGCTAAAAGATGGCCAGGCTTGGGCACTTTTGGGCCTCAAGGGGAAGAGAGTTCCAGATTTAAAAACAATATCAGATCAGAATTGAGGTATTGTACACACATTTGTCATTCATTTCATACTGATATCAGTTGGTCACAGTGTATTTAATCCCAATGTGTGGGTTACTTGGGGTTTCTCTTGTTTTGTTATTCAAACATCAATAGTAAAAGGTAAGTCTTAGCTTAAGCTGTGTTCTATTCCTAAGGTCACCTGTTTCTAGAGTTTCCTTAGAGAGGCTGCTCTTTTCTTGATTTCAAGAACTTTCCAAACCGCAAAACCAGTTTGACATCTCTTCTTTGCAGAGTGGTAAAGATTCTTCAACTGCTAGAAGTCATCAGCATTTCGGCAGGTTTCTAATACTTGTTAAGAGTGCAAGTTGACAAGAAGAATTCTAACATCACCCTTTTATACCCTTTATTAGTAACTCTGTTATCTAGCATGACTGAAAACTGGGATTGATCTGGGCTTTTTGATGGGTAGGGATATAAATTTCATCTTGGTAACTTTACACATCTAGTTAATTATCTGCTTCCAAAATTACCTAAATGAAAAACAGGTAGAAAAATCAGAACACTCATCTTTCATATATCTTTTTTCATAGGATTTAATTTGAGACTAAACTTCTGTATCATGGAGGAGGAAGAACTATATCTCTCTGCTGTTGGAGTTATAGTCCTCTTATTTATAAATAAAATAAAACTTATTTCTGTTGTTTAAATTTAGGTGGATACAATTCGCCAGCGTCATGGGGAAGCTTGCCGTATGCCAATACCTCATCATTTCTTCCTTAGTCTAAAGAGCTTCACCTATAATACAATTGGAGAGGACACAGATGTCTTCTTTTCTTTATATGATGTTCGAGAGGGAAAGCAAATCAGGTAGGGGAATGTCAACTAATTTATATTCTTTTCAGCACATGTAGACAAATACTTAATTCAGTGTAAACAAAGGGCACTTACAGACATGCTCTGGGATTCAGGGAGAGGGTCGGGGTAGGCACTTTAATTAGCAAGCTGTGCTAATCAAAAGTGCCTGAGCATCATGTGTATCAGCATCCCCGTGCTGACAGATAGCAGCAGGGCGCTATGAAGTAAAGCTCATTTGACAAGATTTTGTTCAAAGCGCCCTGCTGCCATTTTTCAGTGCAGGGATACTGATACACGTGATGCTGGAGGCTGCTGGAGCGCATTCATTTCTGCACTCCAGCAGACTCATTTAATTGAGTCTGCTCTGATGTGCTGGATTTACAGCATGTCAAAACAGCCTTCCTGCATGTGTGTAAGTGCCCAAAGGTTGGAGAAAAATCTCCACCTTCCTTTTAACGTGGAAAGCATCCTTTTAACATGGATGAGAAGAGACTGGCAGTTTTGTGATATATATACTAGAGTATCAAAATATGGTATCTTTTGTGTAAAGTTTAGTGGAAGTGAAGGACTCAGTTTGAATAACAAGCTTAAGGAGGGATGTAACGGGGTGGGGGGGGCCTGCTTGAGGTCTGTCTGCTGGTGTAGATGTCCACTGCCACCCGCTCAAAGGAAACCTTTATCAAAGGCATCGGAATTAAAGGAGCTTTTGGAGGATGCCTTGGGTTCACTTTTTGGCACATGAGACATGAAATGTAGTACCTCGCTACTTCCCGCAACAGTCCTGGCCAAGAAAATCTTGCCCAAATGCAGGCTTCTGTTTTGTCCCTGCCCAAATGTCCACCCATAGGGAGCTCATGAGCCACCTTCAATAGAGCCCGTCGATATTGCCAAGGTACCAGCAACTGTACAACCTCCCCTCCTTCAGGCTTCCCTTGCTCAATTCGGTACAGGAGGTCATTTCTTACCTCGAACCTCGGTGTTGTTTTCATCAGCTCTGGTCATAATACCTCACCGTTCCGTTGAGCCAGGTGTTTCTGCAAAGCATACCAAAAATCTGCCTCCCGACTCTGCTCTAACTGGAAATGTTCTTCCTCCCACAAATGTGCGGCATCCACCTCTTGTTCGGCTTCTTTGGCAGGAGGCTGTTCGGTTTCACCTGTGAATCCCTCAGCCCTCAGATCTTCTTTCCATCTAGCCTTGGGCTTTCTAATCTCCCAGGGCCTCCAACAGCAACTTTTTCTCATCTCAGTCTCTTCCTTTCACCTCACACTGGCTATCTCTGTCAATAACTCTGGCCAGTCACAGCCCAGTACTGCTGGATAGGGTAAGCACTCAGTGATCCCAACTAGCATCTGGCAGGTCCTATCACTTACTTGCAGGATGACGCCTACTCTATCGACTTCGATGGAATCCCCGCACCAGCATTGCCCAATTACGTGGTCCACTACTTCCCTCTCTCTTGCCGGTAACACATTGCTCCACACCACAGTCTTCAATGAGCCTGAGTCCAGCACAGCTCATATCCTTTTTCCCTCCATTGTCACTTCCAGCGTCAATGTAGGTGGTTCATCTTCCACCTCAAAGTCAACTCTCGCCCCATAGCCACACATTCCTACCTGGGTCATTGATTGCGGGTGGATGCTACCGGTCATTTTGGCTAACAGTGCCTGTTGTCTTGCAGCTTGATTCTGTAGGCCTTGTATTATTTGGTGTAGCCGCTCCAAGACTTGCTGCTGTGGCTCTGGGTCTAGGGCTAATGTGCCCTCATTTTCCTGGTTTCTTTATGCATACTTCCATAGGAAAAGTTTTTGGCCAATACACCATTGTAATGGGGGGAACCCGCTTGGGGTCAGTCTACTGGTGGTCCTGCCCACCTGTTATGGGCCAACCACCCGCCTTCTCGCCTGCCACACCTTGTTGTTAATTAATTGTTGTTAATTAAGTGGGAGGCTGCCCATTATATGCCCCGTTGCCAGGGGGCACTATCTGCAGCTCCATTCCTCCCCTACATGGCGTAGTCTTCCAACAGAGACTGTGGCCATGGCATCATGGTCATTGTGAGTCCCCCTCCCTGCTGCCCCTCTGACCTTGTCCACTTGCCATTTGTAACATCCTGGCCTTCCTCTTCCTGTCACCTGACCACATGGCAGGGCTTGAGCCTTAAACCATACTTGACCGGCTGTCCGTGGCTGGAAGATTCTGGATTTAAAGGGACCACCTTGGCTCCTAGTAACAGGGCTAGGGTTCCCTGTTACAAGGGATTGTTCAAATTTCCAACTAAGCATGTACACCTAAGGCTGAGCCTTAAACAGATAAGCCAATGTAATCCAAACCTTTCACTGAGTGATATCTGCTACTGAATAATGAATGAATAATGTTGGTTTGTCCTACATTATGAAAGCTTTGTAAAGAGCACAGATATCAGTATCAGTTTAGTTGTTTGGCAGTAACTCTTAAATTCTCCTTTGTGGTATAAGAAGGATCATGAAGGATACTGGAGAAGCGCTTGATTAAAAAAAATCCTGTTTTCCTCATTCTCTGTGTGTCATTATAAATGAATAGATACAAGTATCCGTCCTTCCCTCCAGTTTGACTACCGTGCAGTACTGTACGGTTGACTGAGCCAGTACATGGCTCAGCGTGGTATAAAATAAGTCATATTTTCCCTTATCAAATGTATTTTTTCACAGTACCATGTTGTTAAGAAAGTTACCATATCTCTGTGGTAGAGTATAAGTATATTGTTGTCATCAAATTTGTTATCAAGAAACTGAGGAATTGTGTACATATCTAGTTCCACTATGAGTCCTTGAGTCTTAACTTTTACTGTGTCATCTTTTTCCTGCACAAAAAAAAACAAGTGATGAGGCAGGTGAGGGAGAAAATTTGTGTATTAGTGTAGTGACTCAGATAAGTTTTATAATTAAACAGACTTGTCTGCCTCCAATTCACTATCTTCAAGAGCATTTTGAAGAATGTAAAGATATTCAGACTCAGGTTTTTGAATCCTACTACTTATAATGGAACAAGTTAATTGAATACACGTTTCCCTCACTTTATGCGGGTTTTGTATGTGCAAATTTGCACCGCACAAAACAGCTGACTGCAGGCTTCCACCACACCAATCACATAAGAGTGAATTTATCTTGCATATAATAAATTTTTGGTATAAAAAGGTCATTGCATAAGAGCATTGTGGGAGTGATGCACACAAAGCTATTGTCTCCTGTGTGGATCTGTGCTTCTCACTTGATGTCTGTGACGTGTTTCTGTAGTTGCCATCCCCATTGTGGTAACATTCACCACCACCCTATGCTTGTGTGTACTGTCTGCTGTTTGTGAGTACCAAAATTGTCATGTAAAAGTGGTAGAAATGGGTGTGGGGCTCAGAACAGTTGAGGTCTTGGAACGTGTCCCTATTTGTTACAATATAAAGTGGGTTCCCTTTATGTGAGTTCGAGTTATGCGCCGTTTTCCAGGAATGCATGTGCAGCATAAAGCAAGGAAAATCTGTATGGTGAGAGGGCTCAAAATGTAGTCTTTCATATGAGAATGAACAAAAAAAAGCAGTCAGCCAAAAATTAGAGCATAAGAATGGCAAATCTAAATACTAAAAAAACCTATATTCAATTCATATAACAGTGAGGTATTAGAAATTGCTTAGTTCAAGAGAAGCAGTTGGATGAAGCAAATGAGCAGCTACAAATAAGCCTCTGCAAACCTCAGAATAAATTTAAAAGGAGAAAAGCTGTCACAAGGTCCAATTCAACAGAGCACTGAAGTGTGTGTTTAAGTCCCTGTCATGTTAATGCAGCTTCATTTTAAGTGCTTTTTTTGGATAGGGATAACAGTACAAAAAAGGAATGACAATGACTTGGAATGTTACTTTGGCTCCTTTTCCTGGAATCAAAAATGGTTTGATTGCTGGTGTAGATGAGACTAATAATTTTCAGTATGGTTACAAAGCCCCCTTGCCTGAGACTTTGTATTGATCTGAATTAAATTTTGTTCTGAGAACAATTTTATCCCACCTTCACTAGCAAAGAAACAGTGTTTCACAATAGTTGTAGAATAGGCCTGGTTACAGTATCATCAGCAATCAGTTGTGTGCTGTTGCTGCTGTGTCCCAGATCATCTGTTATACTGCTGGGTTACAGGCAGGCTTCTCTGGGAGTTGATGCTGGAATAGTGGGAGAGTGGTGCTGACAGGGATACAGCTGGGGGTGGGCTGGGGGTGCAGGGTGGGGGCAGGGACATCAGTGCTTGGGAGTTAGTAGAGGGTCCTGACTGGGGGCTGGGAAGCACAGTGTAAAAATCATTGCTTCAGTTAAGCAGGGTTGCCAACCAAAGAATATATTTGTTACTGCAAACTTTTTACTGACAACCAAACTTTTTTTTACTATGGTTGGTGTTAAAACCCTAAATTTGAACCCAGTCGTTCTAACTAGGGCATAGCTGCAGGGCAGGGCCTGGCAGAAGAGTTACATTTGCATTTTGTAAAACAGTAATATCAGTAATAAACATGTCAGTAAAAGAAGTTAGGCTGTCAGTAAAAAGCTAGCAGATAGTCATTAATTTTTTTGGGGTGCTTTTCAACTGTGAGCATAGGGCTTCGGGTTGTACATTTATAAAAATGCAGTCAGTTGGAAATCTGGTTGCTCTCAAAAGTTGAGCTAACAGTGGTTCCAGATACTATCCATTCCTTTGAAACTCCCCGCCAGTTATTAGGGCTTTATGATCAAATTCCCTTATTTTTATTCATCATTGTTTCCTCTACTGCCCTGTAAAAGGCCTACGTATACATTAGAAGAAACTGCCAGTATATGAAATATAGTAAAATTAACTCTATACAATGTAAAAACACAAACAAAATAACTAATAAATAAGCAAACAAATTCTTTTGGCTAAAATTGTTATAAACTAAGCCAGGAGCTGAAAATGTTCCCCATCTTGTCTTGTTGTGAATAACCCCGAGCCATTTCTTTGAAGGCCTAATAAATGGCCTCGAGCCATCCTCCCAAGACAGAATACACAGCGACACTGGAAGGTTGTTTTGTAAATTATGCCCATCTGCAGTGATAAGGAGGAGACGGCTGTACCAGGCCAGGGGCCTCGAAGATAAACAGCGAAATACACTG
>JAGPOW010003310.1:4022619-4050102 GCA_030014935.1 Caiman crocodilus
TTTTCCTGCTTTGAATCCATGACAGATGATCTACTACACCCACAGACTACACAATGGTAGCAATACCTGTTTCACCAGCTTCACTTTTCCTGCATATGATAAACCTCTTGTGCTCCAAAACCCTAAAATTTTCCTAACCCGTGACCTTCTCTCCCCATGCTTTTTGTACTTTTCTCTTCTATATCCACAACCACCCCTAAGATTTTTATCAGATTCTTAACCACCCTCATGCCAAACTTCCCTAGATCTCCCCAATTTCCAATCCCCAACACCTTGCTCTTAGCCTTGTTTACTTTTGCCCCTGAAGTTTCCCCATGGTCTTCCATGTTACAGTCTCATTAGAGAGAAACCTGCATCTCTCACCACCACGTTAATGTCATTCATATACAGTGAGCATTTCACTCCCCCCACTCTCACCCCCACCCAAGGAGGTTTAATTCCACTGATTATTTTGTGCCCCCTTATCCCCTGCACCAGAAGTTCCATGGCGCATATAAAGTTCACCCCTCTTTGGATCTGAAAGGCCCAACTCAGGTGTCCCTTCACCAGGACCTGACTCTGTGCTGTGCCATACAACAGTTCCACCCAGCCTACCAACTTTTCCAGGAATCCCATTTTCATCAGTACCTCAAACAAAAACTCATGCATTACCCCATTATAGTGTCTGCCTATGTCCGTAGACCAACACAGCTACAACCTACACATCCTTACCCTGTCATACGCTTTTCTGAGATTGAAATTTGCTAGCACTGTATTCTGTTTTCATTCCTTCACGTATGCCAGCACGTCTCTCAACATCCAGTGTGCTTGTGCATTTCTTTTCTCTTCCACTGCACACGTTTGGTCCTCTTGTATGACCTGATCCAGAGCACTTCTCATTCATATTGCTATAACTTTCACCAGAATTTTATAATCTGTTCAATAATGTGATTGACCTCCAGTTCCTGAGGCATTCTCAATCTCCCTTCTTATACAGTAGCATCACTAGTCCATCTGCAAAACTCTCCCCAATCTTCCTTTCTTCCGTTATCTCCTTGAAGATTTCTACCAAATCCTGTCTCACCTGCAGCCAGAATTTCACATAAAATTCAGCTGAGAGCCCATCCTTTCCTGGTGACTTATTTCCTTTAAAAGTTCTCAAATGTTTTTCTACCTCTGTTATCCTTATTTACCCCACAACTCACCCTTCCTTTCATCCTCCACTTTCTCTCTGATGTCCATCAAAAAACCCCTTTTCCGCTTACTATCAGTTTTCTGCTTTCTGTACAAATCTTCATAGAACACTTCTGCCACCGTGTTCAGTACCTCCTTCTGGCCTTCCACACAGTCTCTGTTCTCCTTTTTCATGTTTTCCAGCTCTCCCTTTGCTTTCCTGACTCTTGCAGCAGAATGTAAGTTCCATTCTTCCCCTTCTGCTACCCAAGGTGCTTTTGCTAGGAATATCTTTTCAGTGGCTGTCTCTTTAAAATGTTCCTCCACCTCCAACTTTGCCTCTTCCAGTTTATCCTTCACCTCTCTCCCCCTTCCTGCTTCCACAATCAATTTCTGCACTCTCTCCTGGCTCCTCTTCAGCAGCCTCATCTTGTCCCTTGCCCTTCTCGTCTCAATTTTCATGAAAAATGTACTTGTTCTTCTCTTAATCATATACCACCATTCCCACCTGCTTTTATAACAATTCTTTATGGTTCTCCATTCCTCATACTCCTCTGTAAACTCCTTACACACTTTTTTTGTCATGAAACAGCCTCACATTCAATTTCCAGAGGCCTTTCCCTGACCTATTCCATCCCCCCATTCTCATCTCCACCCATAGCACTCGATAGTCACTAAAACCCACATCTTGTATCTCTTCCTTGTGCACCACCATTTCTTCTGAGACTAGAACAAAATCGATCCTCAAAATTTTCCTTCCTCCTGGCTCCATTCTCACATGTACTTTCTTTCCCACCCACACATCCTTGAATCCTTGCTTGATCATTTTCTTTAACATCTTGGAGGAACTATCTAATTCCCTGTCCCTAAAACTTGCATTAGTTTCAAGAAAAGGTAACATTCATCAATTTTGGATAAACTGAGTGCATGGGTGCTACATGCAAATTGCTAGACATGTTTAATTTCAAGGTTATTGATTTTGAATTTGCACCTCATTTCTGTGTGCTCAGGGAGAGCAGAGTCTGACTGTGACAGTAAGGAAAGTGGGGGGAAGGACTACCAGGGGAAAATCAAAGAAATCAAAGCGCTACCTGACCCCCCCCACACACTCGCACACACATTTATTTTCCCTGCTGTATTAGTGGGAAGGAGACAAATTCAAGGCAAATCTCCAGTAATTAGAGTCCATACCTATAAAATTATAACAAATTTATAAATTTTCCTTATATCGAATCTAAGTATTGCAGGGTCTTATAATCGAGGCCATTTTCTATTAAATATAGTAATACACAAATATTTACATTGAGTACCACAGAAAGGGATTAATTACTGGCATAGTACCATATTTACTCAATTGCAGACCAAGGCTTTTCCCCCCCTTCATCATGAGGAGTACAAAGCCTTGTCTGAGAATCAAGTATCAGACTGCTCCAGCTGAAAGATATGGGGGTGGGGCTGTGCAGGGAGCCTGGCAGAGACAGCATCAATAGTGCTCCCTGTCCTGCTCCTCCTCCCATCCCATGTCCCATGTCAGGCAACCAAACAGGGAAAAAGGAGTCTGTGCATTGCTGCTATGACTCCCAGCCAAGCCAGGTTCCATGCAGCACTCATCTGGAGTACTCCGATTCCTAATTAATTCAAACACAGGAAGGGGGAAGAATCTCCAGAGTAGCTCCTAATCTAGTCCTGCCCCATGCTGCAGGAAACAGCTATTGCAGCAGGTAGGTTCTTCCTTCCAGCCTGTTCCCAGACAGCAGGGGAGAAGATGGGGGAGGGTGGGGATCTGGGTAGGGAAGGAACAACCTCTATGCTGCCAAGCTGGACTCCCTACACAGCTGCTCCCCAAAGCTTATGGCAAGAGTGGGTCAGGAGTGACTCTGGGGCTCCCCTTGTGCCCAGATCAGCCAGGCATAAATTGGGAGAATGCAGTGGGGGGTGGGGTAAGTAGTGGGGGGCAGACATCAAGAGGGCAAGGGGCAGGGATCAGGCATTTGTGTGATGATCCTCCCACTTCATGCCACTTTATTTTCTCACTCATGGAGGTAGTGCTGGTGATGGCATTCTGGGCCTCTTCAGGTGGTTCCTCTAGGTCACTCAAGCTTCACAGCTGTAGAGGAGAGTTGGGATTACCACAGCCTTGTATAGCAGGAGCTTTGAGTCCTGACATCATGATCATTGAACACATGATGATTCAGTCTTTCAAAGGCAGAGATGGCACATTGGATCCTAAGCTGGATTTCCTTGATGTTGGCCTTCTTTGAGAGATGGCCACTGAGGTATGCAGTGTTCAATGTTCTCCAGCTGTCAATCAAAGAGGATTTTGCCAGGGAGGTTTATTGGCCCAGAGTAGGCTGGTGAAGCACCTTTGTTTTTATGATGTGAAGGTTCAATCCCAGACACTGGTATGCTTGAGAAAGCAGTTATGTACCATTTGTAGGTCCACCTCAGTTTATGCAACAACAGCACAATCATTGGCATACTGAAATTCTACAGGTGAGGCCTAAGTAACTTTGGTTTTGTCATGGAGGCAGGTGAGATTGAAAAGGTTCTCATCCATCCTGTACTTCATGCCAATGCTGATGCCATGTGGCAGACAGTCATGGATGAGCATCTTGATGACCACAAGGAAGATGGAAAACAGAATTGGTGCAGTCATTCAGCCCTGTTTGATACCAGTTTGAATGGCAAAAGGCCCCACAGTAGAGCCACTCTATAGGAAGTAGGCAGTCATCTGGTCATGAAGGAGTCTTAGGATAGTGATAAATTTCCCATGGCAGCCCAACTTCAGTAAGATCTTCTATAGAGCCTCACAGTTAACAGAGGCGAAGGCTTTGGTCAAATTGATAAACGCCATTGTGACAGGATGGGCATCCCCGGGGCCGTCCCCTACACTCTACAGCCCACCCACCTATCTCGGTGGGCCAACCGCCCGCCTATTCTCGCCCGCCACGACTTGATGTTAATTGGTTCTTTAATTGGTTCCATCCCCATACCGCAGCCCAAGCTTCGCAGATGGCATCTAGCTGTCCCAATCACCGGCCCCACACTGGGCCCCAGAATCATCCATACAAGACCCCTCTACGATCCCTCCGGTCAGGTGGCTGCGCTACCGTCATCTGGCTACCTAGCCCCCCACAGCCATCTTCTCCTCTCGGGTGTGGTCCCCCCAGGACCTTCAGCAACTTGCCCTGTCCTACCTACAGGCCAGTTGGAACCCCAGGCCCCCAGCTCTTGGGCATTCCTCGCAGTGGGCCCCTGGCCCTTCTGGCTCACTTAGCCCTGGCCCCAGCTTGGGCCAGTCAAGGGTACTCTCTCCTCTGGGCTGGGTCTCTAGCCCCTCACTCTCTCTGTCTGGGTCCACCCTCTGGGCCCTTCCAATCCACACGGGGTAACCCACCCAGCGGTGGGGCCATGGGGTTAAGGTGCCCCGACTCGCCTTTCACCGGGGTGGTAACTGGCCTGGCATTTTCTGGGGGCTCCCATGCCACTGAGAGCCCCATCAGGCCACCCACTCCCAGCAGGATGCAGTTTCTGGTCATGCCCAGGACCAGGAGCCTCCTGCCACCCCCTTACAGCTCCCCCTTACCTCCAGGTGTTCTCTCGGCAGCACTCCAGCCAGGCAATGTTGCTGCCTGGCCTCCAGCAGCCAAACTGCCCTGTTTATATAGGCTTCAAAATGGCTGCCCTCTTCAGGCACCTGGAGGCTGCCAGCTCCAGGCCCTTAAAGGGGCAGGCACACCCCATGCCCTGCTGTGATCTTCTCAAGTGGCAAGCACACACAGTGCTCTGCCACAGCTATATACAGTTCCTGGTGTTCTTGTAATTTTTCCTAGATCTGCTGGGCTGCAAAAATCAAGTCCACGGTGCCTCTCAGTGTTCTGAAGCCTCATTGAGACTCTGGAAGAGGGAGCAATCAGTTCAGCAGAATTTAAGCAAGGATCTTCCCAGTGATGGAGAGGAGGGTGATACTTTGATAGTTTCCATAGTCAGACTTACCTCCCTTTTTTAAAATGGTGACAATACTTTCATTTGCTACGTCAGTGGGAATTTCATCACTGTTCCAGAATTTAAGAAACAGGGTGTGGAACTTGTTGGTTGTAGTTTCCCCACCAGCTTTGAAGACCTCAGCTAGTATGCCATCAGAGCCAGATGCTTTGTTGTTCTTCATCTGTCTTAATGCCTGGTGGACTATTTCAGAAGTTGGTGGGCTGATAAGTGCTTCCCTTACTGGATGCTGCAGGATGGATTTGACAGTTTCATCCCTCACCATTGATTATCTGTTCAGGAGCTTTTGGCAGTGCTCCATCCAGCAGTTTTTAATAGACTAGTCTTTGAGAAGTGTACTGCCATCTTCTTATCGAAACAGAGTGAGTCCTCAAGAGCTTGATCTGTACGCTGCCTTGATTGTGCTGACGAAGCTCCGCATGTCATGATTGTCAACAAATTGGTAGATTGCTTTTGCCTTCTCTTCCCCCCATTTATTCATGATTTCTCAGATCTTCCTCTGGGCTTCAGCTTTCAGCCATCAAAAAGTTCTCTGCTTCTAACTGGATGTAATATGGTTTTGCCAATGACAGGAAGCTTTTCTCTTCCGATCAAGGAGGACTTTGATCTCAATGTTGTTTTCATCAGATCAGTCTTGATGGGCGATAAAGCCAACTAACTTCCTGTGAGCCTTATGGATGGTCTCTTTTAGAGCTTGCCAATCTTCTTCAGCATGAGTTATTATTTTCAATCCTAAGATTTTCTTAGTGAGATGTGTTTGGAAGGATTTGTGGTGTCTAGGTGTCTCTCTGATACTGTATTGTCTTCAGATTGATTTGGGTTGCTTTTGATATTTCAACACAGCCTTGATGGACATGATTTTTCTCACTAGACAATGATCAGTCCAGCAGTCATCAGTTTCTCTCATGAAGTATGCAATATGAATGTCTTTTAGATCACATGCTTTTACAATGACATAGTTGAGGAGGTGCCATTGTTTTGAGTAAGGGTGCAGCTATCTTGTTTTATACCTGTCACAGTCTGAAGATAGTGTTTGTAATGACACCATCATGCTCTACACATTCACTGAGTAAAAGAATGCTGCTGGAATTGCCCTTGCTCACTCCTTCCTTCCCGATGGTGCCCCTCCACATGTTAAAGTCCTAGCCAGCTCTCATGTTGAAGTCCCAAGGAGGATGATCTTGTCTTCTTTCAGGATGGTAGTCAGGATTTCATCTAGATCAGCATAAAACTGTTCTTTCTGGCATAGAGTGTCAAAGCATATGCACTGTAGATGAGAACAAACAAATTGTTGGTCAGTTGGAGATGGAGAGTCATGAGGAGCTTGTTAATACCAGCAGGGAATTCAGTCATTTGGCTGACAGTCTGGTTCTTAATAGTGAAACCAATGCCACATATTCACCTGTCATTTGCAGATTTCCCTTTCCAGAAGAACGTATAGTCACCCCTCTTCTTCCTCAGTCAGCCTTTGTTTGCATATCTGGTCTCGCTGAGAGCAGTGATATCAATGTTACATCACGAGAGTTCTCAGGCAACAATAGCTGTTCTGCATTCAGGTTTTTCACTGTTTAGGTTATCTAGTAGTGTATGTACATTCCAGGATGTAATAGATATTTTTGTTTTGACCACAAACAGAGTGATACCCCTGGAAGCAGCTATTTAGTTGAGTAAGGTAAAGTGGAACAGTCTGTGTGGGTCACCTTTTCTAGCCCCTTCTGCATGGGAGATGAGCAGAGGGGATCCTGAAAAGGACTGCTCAGTCATGATCGTAGCTGCCAAATCACCCTTCTATCACATATCAAGGGTGAAACAGCCATCACGCAACTACCACTGGCGTATGGATCAGTGATTAGGGACTGCTAGCGAACACTTTTTCTCTGTCACCACTCCTCCATTACTCCAGAACTTTGTAGAGGTTACGGGTATTGATATTGGTGTATATATTACACCAGTGGGAAAAACCTGCCTGTGACTTGTTTTATGTGAGAGTGCTGCATGTCAACAACCTTATGGATGTTGGTGGAGAAGACACCGGTGTCCAGTGGCAAGGGAATCCAAGACACCTGGGATTACTCCTCCACTGCAACCTTCATCTGCCATCACAGCCACTGAGAAGTATGCCTTCAGCATTGCCTGCTCCATCACTGATGTCTTCATGTTGTGTTAGACTACTCTGTCTGATTCCTCACCTTTGACCTTGCCACTATGGGTGACCCTACCTGGGGTACAAGACTCCTGACTCTGTTGCTCTTAGGGTCAAGCCTCTCTAACCCATTAAGGTGGTAGTCTGTGGAGAAGCAACCCCAATTATATCATCCCAGCCAAGGCTTTGTCTAGCCAGGTCTTAAAAACCTCCAAGGATGGAGATTCCACAACCTCTCTAGGTAACCTGTTCCAGTGTTTTACTACATCCCTAGTGACACTTTTTTTTCCTAATATCTAACCTAAACTTCCCTGGCTGCAACTTAAGACCATTGCTCCTTGTTCTGTCATCTGCTACCACTGAAAACAGACTAGCTCCATCCTCTTTGGAACCCCACTTCAGATAGTTGAAGGCTGCTACTAAATCCCCTCTCAGTCTTTTCTTCTCCAGAATAAATCAAATAAATTTCCTCATCTTTTCCTTATAAGTCATTTGATGCAGCCCCCTAACTATTTTGTTGTCTTCTACTGGTTGCTCTGCAATTTGTCCACATTCTTTCTATAGTGGAGGCTCCAAAACTGGACACGGTACTCCGATGTGGCCTCACCAGTGCCAAAGAGGGGAATAATCACATCCCTCAATCTGCTGGCAGTGCTCCTACCAATGCAAGCTGTTAACCTTCTTTGCAACACGGACACACTTCTAGGTCATATTCAGCTTATTGTCCACAATCACCCTCAGGTCCTTTGCTGCAAAGCTGCTGCCCCACCTGTCAGCCCCCAACCTGTACTGGTGTATGGGATTGTTCCATCCCGAGTGCAGGACTTTGCACTTGTCCTTTTTGAACTGTATGAGATTTTTTTAGGCCTTGTCCTCCAATTTGTCTAGTTCTCTGTGAATCCTACCCTACCCTCCAACATATCTACTACCCCCACAGCTTGGTGTCATCTGCAGACTTGCTGAGGATGTACTCTATGCTATCTTCTACGTCATTGATGAAGACATTAAACAAAACCAGCCCTAGGACCTCTACTTGATACCGACTGCCAACTAGACATCGAGCCATTGATTACAACTCTCTCAAGCCCCATGTTCCAGCCAGTTTTCTATCCACCTTACAGTCTGTTCATCCAGCCTGTACTTCCTTAGCTTGCCTAGGAGAATGTTGTGAGAGTCCATATCAAAAGCCTTGCTAAAATGAAGGTATATCACGTTCACTGGTCTTCCCGCATCTACAGAGCCCGTCACCTTATCATAGAAGGCAATCGGGTTGGTCAGGCATGACTTCCCCTTGCTGAATCCATGCTGACTTTTCCTAATCACCTCTTCTTCCCCCTCCTCCAGGTGTTTAGAAATGGATTCTTCCTCCTCCTTCCTTTTTTAAAAGATGGACACGGTATTTGCCATTTTCCAGTTATCTGGGGCCTCTCCTGAGTGCCACAAGTTCTCATACGTAATGGCAAGCAACTCTTCAGTCACATCAGCCAATTCCCTCAGCACTTTTGGGTGCATCACATCTAGCCCCATGGACACTTGCATATGTTCAGCTTTTCTAAATAGTCCCTAACCTGTTCTTTCACCACTGTCAGCTACTCACCTTCTCTCCAAACTGTGCCGTCAGGCGCAGTAATCTGGGAGCTGATCTTGCCTGTGAAGACTGAGGTGAAAAAGGCACTGAGTACTGTAGCAGGGAACTGGGGTTTGTCTGCTCCTTTAAGGGCAAAAGCAGCCTGTGAAGCTGCTTGCAGGTGGCAGGGGGAGCTAATGGGGATGCACCTGACCGGAAGGGGGCTCAGGTTGGAGCTATATGAGCCCAGAGCCTGCACTGGTCAGTGGGCCTCTCCCCAGCAGCCATGAAGAGAGGAGCCCTGGGCTTCAGGGCTCCTGAAGGGACCTGGATTTTACTGAACAACTCCACAGGCCTGGGAGCTGAGGTGGAGAAGGACTGGGCTTTCACAGGCAAGTGGCCTATGTTTATGTTAAGCTCCTAGAGGGTTTGAGGTGTCTGCCAGAGGGCTGAGACACTTCTCATTTATTTAAGTTGCACTGATAAATTGGCCTTGAGCCCTGCGGTGGCGGGCTTAAAGCCTTTTTAGAGAGCTGGGAATCCAGGTGCCCTCACCCTGAGAGTGGGGCCCACTAAGGGGTCCAGGAGCCCTGAGGAGGGGCTATGTGTGGGGCCGGGGGTCTGAGAAGTCAGAGCGAGACTATGTACAGGACCAGGGAGTCCAAGGGCCCAAGGGGGACTGAGCATACAAATAGTTAACATTGAAGACAGCGAACACCTGCAAGGCTTGGGTGACCCTGTGAGGAGTACACAGACTATATGTTGCTCTTAAGCTCACATAAGCCTCTCCACCCAGTTAAGGGGCAGTCTGTGGAGAAGCATCCCCAATTATGTTATCCCAACCAAAGCATTGTCTAGCCAGGTCTTAAAAACCTCCAAGGAACTTCCAGTACATCTCTAGGTAACCTGTTCCAGTGTTTTACTACCCTCATAGTGACATGGACGTGGTGTAAGGGAGGAAATGGAGCCACGCATGAAGCCCTTAAGGCTATGGGTGCCCCGGAGGAGCATAAATATGTATGTAGTCCTTGAAGCTACAGAGACCCTGCAGGGACACAGGCCAGGCAAGAGGAGATAATGAGCTTAAGGGTTGAATCAAGGCAGATGAGGACCCAGGGACACTGTAAATAGACTAAGGTTCACTTGAAGGCCTGCGAGCAGCCTCCCTTATTTAATCTGTAATAAGAAAAAGACATGGTGGGCGAGCAATTAAGGGAGGCTTATAATAGAGACTGAGCTGAGCAAGGGTCATACGGCCACCACTGGGGCACGAACCTGCTACAAGTGCATCAGCCTTTTCTGCATCATCTTTCACTAGATTGCCTCTTGCTGCTTGTTTTTCTCCTTCACAGTAGTGTGTTATACGTGGGAACATTGTTCCACAAGATAACTGCTTACATGTACATTTTCAAAAGAAAAGTAGTATATAGCTTAAGACATTTCTAATGGATTGTTTTAAATGTTTATAGAGTCAGAGCTAAGGAAACGTGAGAGTCACTGTACAGCACCTGAAAGCATATTGCCAACAAATTAGAGGCTCCTAACTTAAAGATAGTGCTTTAAAAGCTATAAAGAATTGGGTCGCATTTCAGAGAAGAGGTCAGCATTATGAGGCAGCGGAAAACCTATAAATAGCTTATGGAAGAGTAGCAGTGCTTAAACAAGGCATCAAAATCAAAAAGGGTGAGTAAGCTGGTTATCAGATTGAAATGAAAAGAGCAAATTGTAGCCTTAAGAAAGTTAAGAAGTAAATCTCCACTTCAGTTCTTTCATTCCCTTCATGAGGATGATTTTCGGTAGCACAGCAAAATATTGGATAGCTTTCATTGATTTCTATAGCTCCTACAAGTGCAGGGAAAGGTTATCGGCACGTGACCTTTCAGAAAGGAATTCCTGCATGAATGTTTAACCCAATCAACAAATGAGTACCACACAATGTATTTGTATATCAGCCAATGACATTTATCCCCTGTGTTCCTGCTTAGCCTTATCCTTAGGTTTGGAAAGCCTGGCAATCTGCTGCTTTCAGAGCTACCCTTGCTGCCTTTACTTGGCTAAATGCCATGAACTATTGATGCATATAGAAAACTGGTTAGCAGAAGGGCCGTTCTCAGGAGAGCTAACCAATAAGCATGTCCTCTAATGTATTTTCAGTAGTTTCTGCAATCTGGTCAAATGCAGTTGCTTCTCCTCTAAATCTGTTCACTGAACCAACAGTATATGGTAACTGATGCTATGACTTTTGACACCATGAGCAGAGATCAACTTTTGTAATGCTGTTTTTTCCCTCCTACTTTGTCACCCTCACTAAAAAGAGATGCAATTTCTTGTCAGAACAAAATGCAAAATTATTATTTACATGTTTTCAATGAGAAAATATGTCCACCAGAATTATCATAAAAACTAAGCACTGAGCAATAATAGTCAAGATTTTAAAAATAAAAAATAATGATCTGGAAAAATGCCTAATCCCTAAAACATTAGTAGGCCACATTTAGAAGCCTTTACTACAGACAAGCTCAGAAGACTTCACAGCTTCCACAGGAAGTCAACAGGACTGAATCTAACTTTTCTTTCACTAACAAAGTTTGAGTTTTGGACCACTGGCAGGGATGGAGAAGGCTAGGGGATCACATTCTGCCTTTTGGAAATGAATTATTTTCCAAACAATGGATAATATTTAGGTCATGTACACAAATGTGTACCTTTCCTGATTCAAATAACAAAAAAATGCTAACTGGAATTTCAGATGCTGAAATGTGACAGATTCATGAGAATGTAATTGGTGCTTAGCTACTTTCCTTCTGCAGTCTTTAATAAAGTTTCTAACATTTTTGTTGTTTTTGCTTGAATCTGGTTAAGTGGGTTGACAGGTAGTTATTTTAGCTAATTTGTGTTTCTATGGAAACCCAGTGTTTGCAATAACAGTCTTACTGTAAGCTCTATAATCCTCCCCAGTGGCTTCTAGCCAATGTGGTAACTTAATAATTCATGAGCACTAAGCCTGAATTTGTTGGGAAGCAAACTGTGTTGCTTGGAGCCGTTTTTCAGAGCCAAACTAATTTCCCTCACAAATTTGGGGTTCTTTTCTCTGAGATGTCTTTATAAAATACACTCCATAAATGAATGCAAAGCACTTTTGCCGACTTGTTTTTGAAACGAAGGTTATTGTAGGTCATCTAAACAAGGCAGCTGATGACAAGAAGAGAACATGAGCTCTTGTATGAGAAGGAAGATTTGAACTACAGTCCATGCATCATATTTACTTGTAATGTGCATTATTGTTCAGACACATGATTCATAAAGTGGGAGTGCCACAGTGGTGCTGGTGCTGGTTCTGAGTGAAAGTGGGAAGGAAGGTAAGCCTCTTGTTGCTCAAGAGAGACTCCTGTTGGCAATACCAAGTAACAAATATTGTTTAGAATAGTAGTGCCATAAGGTCTATTGTAAAGGGATGAAAGCAGTTCATAAATGGAAGACGAGCTCTTCAAAAACGCATACTAACTAGGCCTGTGCAAAGCAGCTACTATTCGCTTTGGATTCGGCCGATTCAGGGGACAGTGATTCAATTCGGTGATTTGAATCACTGTCCCGATTCGATGCATCTGAATCAGCCAGGCCAGGCCCATCCCCATCCACTATGCCAGTCCAGCATGTCTGCCCCACTTGCCCCAGCTCCTGGCTCTTTGAAAAAAAAAATCCCCAGCTCACCGGGTGCTCCCCGGGGAGGGGGCAATTCCCGCTGCATGGGGGGCTCTACATGAGCCCTCTACAACCTCCCCTTCCTCCCCCAGTCCCTCCCATAGGTGCTGCACCCAGCCCAGCTCTGGCCCTTTAAGAAAAAAAACCCCATAAACTCACCGTTTTTGCTGGTGGGGGGCGATCCCCACTGCCCCCTGCTGCCCTGCACCACATAGAGGCTCTGCATGAGCCCCTGAAGCCCTGAGGCCACTATAGGAGCAGCGAGTCCAGGGATTTTTCTCATTTTGTTTTGTTTTTTTCCTTAAAGGGCGGGGGGGGGAGCTGGAGGAGTGGGGGGTGTTCAGGGGGGCTGGCAGGGGTCCCCCCCATGGTCCCCTTCCCTAGCCCTCTCTCCCTGCCCCTTGTACTTATCAGCTCGGAGTCGGCTGCTTCTCCTTGCTGCAGCCACCGGGGACTGCTCAAATCATCAAAGCTCTCCAAATCTTTTCCAAAGCTTTGGAGAGCTTTGAATCAATTCAGACCTTTAATTCGATTCAGGTTTGAAGATTTGGCCACCAAATCAGGTCAAATTTCCTGTGATTTGAATCACCGCAGCCCTAATGCTAACATTCTGTATGTACTGTTTGATCTGCACAAATTTGTGCATGCGCACACACACACATGTTGAGCAAGCTGAGGACTGGATGATTTGACCGTGTTCTCCTCTTTGTATAAAGGGGAGGCAGATTATATTAGGTCATGCCAGGTACCAGCTGTGAGAAATTTGTCAATTTTGTAAGAAGAATGTGGCCAAAATAGCAAATCTAAAAGATAACTATTAATAGTGGTAAATGCGCTATCAAATTCACCTCATGACTCTGATTCAGTTTCTTGATCCTATGAAGATTCAGGAAAATAGGACAGATAACATACTCATGCTTCAACATATTTCATAACAGGAATCTTTAAATGAAAATAAACTATGGCCCTGATTCTTCATTGGGATGTGTAGGCAGCCCCTGAACCTACGATGAGCCAAAATGACAAGTCTCATTATACCTCCAGAAGTTTAACCACCTTTATCTTTGTTTATTTGGCTATTGTAAATATTTGTAGTTTATTAAGAATGTTGTCCCCTCTCACTAATTATCTCCATTAATACATATACTGTATAATAAAATCTTGTTAATTTATCTCTCTGAGAAGATTGGTAATGATGACTAATTATCCATATATAACTAAGTTATTAGGCTTTTTCAACTTTCTAAAAAATGTATTTTGCATGCCCTATCAAAATGCAGTGAAAAATCATTTTTTAAACTTACTTCGAAGGGAAAGAATCTATTACAAAAATTAAAAGTGCAGATTGTACACACTTGAGTTTGTTATATGAGAATTGTCTGATTATATATATAAATGCTTAATTTTAGAATTTCTTACTGCAATATTTGCTTGCTGTATAAAAGCATTAGATGATTATGGTGGAATAAAATAATCGCTGAAAGATTTTTGCTTTGCATTGGTATATGCACTCATTGTGAACATGGGCCGACAATGTGGGGATGTGGTCAAGAAGGCGAACCATACTTTATCCATAGATGCATCTCAAGCAGGTCCAAGGAGGTGATCCTCCCCTTCTGTGCGACACTGGTTAGGTCACAGTTGGAGTACTGCATCCAGTTCTGGGCGCCGCACTTCAGGAGGGATGTGGACAGCATGGAGAGGGTCCAGAGGAGGGCTACTTGCATGATCAGGGGTCAGCAGGGCAGGCCTTACAAGGAGAGGCTACAGGACCTGAACCTGTTCAGCCTTCCCAAGAGAAGGCTGAGGGGGGATCTGGTGGCCATTTACAAACTAGTCAGAGGGAACCAGCAGGCATTGATAGAGTCCCTGTTCCCCCTAGCACTCCCAGGAGTGACAAGAAGTAACAGTCACGAGCAGGAGTAGATTCAGGCTAAATATCAAGAGGCGCTACTTCACTATCAGGGCATCTGGAACCAACTTCCAAGAGATGTGGTGCTGGTTCCTACTCTGGGAGGGAGCCTGGATAAACACCTTGCTGGGGTCATTTGATCCCAGTACTCTTTCCTGTCACATAAAAAGTGATCTGCCTCAGATCCCTTCAGACCCTACCAACTATGAAAAACTTGGCCTGGTGATAACTCCTGAAATAGAACAGGCCTGCTACTGGTTAGAAAGCTGAACTTGAAATGGACCGTTAAATCCCTATTTCATATCTTAACTCTCTTATTTAGAAATTCTAGCAGGAAAATATTGGGCATCTGTGACATCCACCCTCATACTGTGTACTCTCAAGCTGGCTGAGAGATGGTTTACTGATTTTTAATTTTTTTCTCCTGCTTTGCAGATTTGTGTGTCAGTTGCTGTGTTGCAAAAATGTAATTGATGTACATGATTCACTTCTGTTAATATGCATATTGTTTCTAAATTAAGTCTCATTACATTGTCATGTTGAGCTAGCTACTGAGGGCAGAATTCTGTTTCCCTTTATGTGCCTAAATGACAGCTTTCTAGCCACATATCTTGCCTAGCATTTTTGTCTTTGCTTCTGTAGTATGAATGCATAAGCCTGTTTATATGTAGACTTGAATATGTGTGGTAAGCTTTGCACTGACCGGTCATGTACTGAGTGTACGTTTGTGTCTCTCTAAGTTCCTAGTGGAACACCCTAACCCCATCCTTCACGTTATACATTATCCTGACTACTTTCTTCGATTTCTTTTAAAACTGAACACCTTGGCCACCAAGGTGGGAAGTATGTGGGGCCAAGAGGAAGAGAGCAGACTGCCACTGTCTGTGCTCAATGAGATGACTCCTTCTGTGGAAGTAAACAAACCATGGGTCTCATCTTGGAGCCTTTTTTCTAACGATGCAAAAACTTCCCAACTGTACTGCTCTCTTTTATCCAATAACTATTAAATGCAAGACAGTGGCCGCGTCTACATGAGATGCTACGTCACCATAGCGGTGTGCTACCAGGTCACAGTGTCAGCGGGCACTAACCATGATGCTGCCACTACTGTGCTGTAGATCATTGCTAGGGCACAGTAGGGTGAAAAACAATCCATGTGCCACCAGGGCTGTGCAGTACCAGTGGGTACTGTTCAGTCATTTAGTACTTCCTAAAGTAATTACCAACTGTGCAGTCACAGTGGTTTTGCTCAAAAGCTGGATGGACATGGAGAGAGCTCTTCTCCAGTTTCTAATGCTTGTTAGATGTCAGTTGTGTTTCTGTGATTTGGACATACTTAAGCATCCAGAATGGGCATATATACATACCTGCACACCTGCCTGGCTAGTGCATAGCCTACTATGTGTGCTTGTAACAGAGTACTCTGCACTCTGTTACTGTCAGGGGCCTGAGCAGCAGCCAAGCAGCCCACAGCTGCCTATAGTGGTAATCAAGCAGAGTTGCCCGATTGAGGAACAGGGCCCAACTGGAATACATAAGGGCTAGGTTCCTGAAATGCAGAGCAGCAGTCTGCTGCTACCAGCTGAGGAGGCAATATTTGGCTGAGCTGCTGCCTAGAACATCTTGGAGGGAAGGACTGGCACTGTGGAGAAGGAGGTGGCCCTCTGGTCCTGAGCATGACCTGAAACTGCACCCTGCTGGGGAAGGGTGGCCTGGTGGAGCTACCTGTGGCAAGGTAGCTCCCCAGAAATGCCAGGCCAGTTATCTCCCCAGTGAAAAGCAGGTAGGGGCATCTGAAAACCCCAGCCCCCATATTCCTGGTGCATGAGACCTGAGAGAAGGGGAGCCCAGGCTCACCACAAGCACTGAGGTAGGGCCCAGGTCAGTTAAGGGACCTGCGGCAGCACCCAGTCTTGCAGGAGGGCCTGGGTGCATTATGGAGCCAGGTATTAGGCTCCAGGGGGGACAGGGCTTGGAGCCCTCATTCCATTGTGAAGGGCTTGGAGCACAGTGAGGGGGGCCTTGGGCCCAGAAATACAGAGAGTGGTGGATGCCCAAGGATGGGGCTTAGAGCCAGAAGAGTCTTGTGGCCCGGGGACAGGGCTTGGAGCACAAGGACAAGGCCTGGAGCCAAAGGAAGGGATTAGTAGGCTCAGGGATGGGGCTGAGAGCCCAGTATATGAAGAGATGATGATGAGGCTGGGTGTTAAGCCATGATGATGATGAGGCCGAGTGCTAGGCCACGAAACATCTACCAGGCATGGGACAGATCAAGGGGAGGTTGGAGCATGCACAGAGGACCTTGTCATCAGGTCACGTAAAGGGCAGCCTCCTACCTGATTAACTTCTAACAATCAGAACATCAAGGCATGGCAGGAAAGATGAGTGGGTGGCTAGCCTGAAAGCAAGTGGGCAGGCCTATATTGAGATCGGCCCCAGAACGCTCGCTTGTTACAGTGCTCAATATATGGATCTACACTTACATATCCTCGCTGCAGGAGTAGTAGGATTGCAATCTATCTGTGAATTCCAGAAATTTCACTTGGATAAAAAGCTGCCATTTAAGTGCACAAAGGGAAATAGAGTTCTGCCTGGAGTGTTCACCTCAGTTCATTCTTTTGTTTTCAGCCACCAAAATAACTTAGTTGATTGTGTGAAAACAGTATTGTGGCTCCTTGACTGTTGTAGCAGGTTAGTCTTTGTAATTGAAAAACAGTGATTAAAGTCAGGTATGGGTGTAATTTTTATCTGTGCTATGTATATGAGCTTAAACCAAGAAGAGCAGCAGAAGATTTAGTCTTAAATTTTTATTATTTTTTGTTGAGCAGATTCATTCCTTGCAAGGTTCAATCAGCAAACTTTATTTTGGTCCTGTCTTTCAATATACTTGTATCCTTGGTGAAAGAGTAGCTGCCAAATACAAAAAAATCTTTTGAATGAGAAAGACAAACAGCAGTCAGTCATATAATAATTGCATGCTTGTTTGTATGAATATTATTTGAGATAAAATGAAGCTGGAAAAAGAGACTGTATATTGCAACAGGGGGCTTTTATTTCAATACATTTTATTTCAAAATGCATCTTTTTTTCCCATGATTTTGTTTGTCAAGTGCATCCATTTTTAAAGACCAAGATCACATTATTTGAAGGGAGAGAGACTGCATGGCTCAGGGAGGTTCAGGTCAGTGGTCTGCGTAGTAAATTCACTTCTTGTGGACAACAGTTTACTTCACAAAACAGTCATTATCATTGTTTTTGTTTCCTAGTCGTACCACAATTAGAGGTTTTTTCCAGCAGTGGGCACATAATATTACCAGGTTTGTAGCATTGGCAAGGTATCCCACAGTGTACAGTTCCTCCAGGAGCCAACTGATCAACAGATGTTCCAGTTTCTGTTTCATCAGTCGCATGCATTTAGGTCATTAGAGTAAACACCACTTCCACACGTTGTCTGACCTACTAATGTTGTTTGAAGGTCATTTATAAACTTTTCCTAGTTGACCCATTCTTCTCTTTGTCTGCATGGAAGGATTTGCTGATGTCTGTTTAAATTCTGATGTCTTTATGTATGTCTCCCAGCTTCTATATGCCATGCTTCTAATTGTATAGCCATTGGTGATTTTTTTTTAAATGCAATTCCACAGCAGCAAGGAATTTTTTCATGATTTCAGGTAGCTAACAGCTGCTATGTGACCATAGAGTAGATGTCTGGTGTTCTTGACCTGTTGTGATCATTCCATTTTACTTTTGACTGCTCACCTGATGTGCAGCAGAGTGATTCTGGCAGGCACATGCAGACTGTTAACGTTTCTTGGATTTAGACATCCTGTAAGGCAACAACAGCTGTCATTTAGCACAGGGTTCAGAGTTTTTTCCATGAGCCAATCTTTTCACACTGGGCATGCCTATTTAGCTACTAAATGCAAACTACAAGTGCCTAAAATCATAGTTTTTCTGGGTAAGCTGCCTGCTTTGCATGTGTAAACTTCCTGAGTATGTTGCTCTGGGCACTAACTTTGCTTTTTGTCTTCTCCCTGTGTTACTCTAAGGTAGAGAGAAGTCCTACAATGGACATACGGTATCCTGTTCCAGATAGTGTTATATTGTTGGTCAGCCTCACAGTTCTGGACACTGAAGAGGCTCATTTGTATTTTAGCTGGGTTGGTATATAATTGGTTCCTAATGTAATAGAGCTGAGAGAACTCTGATTTTAGCATAGCTTTAGTTTGGGCAAAACATTTAGCTTGGGCAGCAATGCATAATTTCTTGTGCCTGAGTGGACTAGTTGATCATTTATGTAGTTGTTAACAAGTACTGATATGAGTATGCGCCCTTGTGATGGTCTGTTTATCTGTCACTGCCATTGACTGAATTTCCTACGCGGTTTTATGAAGAATCATCAGTTCTATAAGAGAGCTTGCATCAGGAACACAAGTAGTGATCTTTCATCACGCCATATATTTTGTTGGTGTATCATATGCAGCTGACTGCTCAACAAACACAGTGCCTGTTTCCAGACCCTTTTCAAAGTCAACTTCAATGTACTGAGTGAGGAGGTTCGGTGCTTGACCCACATGTGACTTGCCCAGATGGAATCCAGCTTGCTCTGTGATTAAATGCTTTTTAATAAATAGTGGTTGTTGGTTTAACATGAGCCTCCTGTAGAATTTGCAGAGATGTTATAATAGTTACCACATTTACTTGATTCTAGGATGAGATATTTATCTCCATTCATTATGGGGAAAATCAGGCTTTGCCTTGGAAATCAAGTATGACTTACTGCAGTCAGAAGAGGTAGAGGGGGTGCCAGAGTAAGTGAGGAGGCAATGTGGTGAGGCACCCAGCACATGGCCACACAGCAAAGGGTGACCTGGCTCATGTGGGCTAGGCACCTTCCCCTCAGCCTGTGGGGTTTCTGGCTGGCTGGTGTGAGGTTGCTCTGAGCTGCTGCTTGGCTGGCAGGTACCGGAGGGACTTCATTTGCACTGGCCAGGAATACTGCCTGCAACTGAGAATGACCTGGCATGCGCTGGCCAGAACCATCCCCACTGCATAAGGGGTTTCTGGCCAGCAGGCTCAGAGTTTCTGGCTAGCATGTGCCAAGTTGCCCTAGCATCCCCATGTTCAGGCAACAGTTCGGAGTCACCCAGCATAAGCCAAGCAGGAATCCCACACACTGTAGGAAGGAACACTGCATTGACTAAGTAGCAGCTGGGTGTGACTGAGTACCTGCCAGCCAGTCACCCAGCATGCTGTAGGGAGGAACTGCCCAGATATGTAGCAGAGTGAGACCCCATAGGGGCCAGCCAACACATAGGGAGGAGGGATCCCACAGGAGCCAGCCGGGCACCCAGCATGCTGCAAGAAGGGACCTGGCCACAATGAGAAGGGACTGATCATGCTATGAGGGCCTAGTAATGAGGCTCTGGGAAGCAGCAACAAGCAATTTAGCTCACAGCAGGGCTCCTGACAGTGGCAGCATGGAATTAAGTGCATGATGAGGCTTCCAGTAATGGCAGTACAAGACCCAGCATGAAGCGAAGGACCCACCAGAAGCAATGAGAGACCCAGTTCATGCTTGCTGATGAGGGCTCCAGTATATGGTGAAGCTCCAGGCAGTGGTGACAAAGGAACTGGCATGTGGTGAGGCACCCAGCAGTTGTGAGGCAAGTGGCAACAAGGCTCCCAGCACGGGGAAAGGGAGCAAGAGAGTGTAGATTGGGGAGGGTGGTGGGGGAGGAGAGGGCAAGTAGCAAGGGGATGCATATGTCAGGAGGGGCAGGTGGTAGAGGAGTACCCACTAGGGTACCAGGGAAAGCAGCAGATTACAGGGTCTAATCACCACGACTTAGCCAAAATCCAAACCATACGAACCTACAGTAAATTCTGCAGGGTATCCCTATGGTAGATCACATAGAAAGAAGAGGAAGTAGCAGTACAAATGTAAAGATATTGAAGGGAATGAGGCACAGCTATGATACAGACTTTAAAATGAAGGTCATATATTATGCTGAAAAAGCAAATAACTGAGAGGCAGGAAGGAGGTATAATGTTACTGAAGTAAATGTGTCAGTGGAGACAATTTAAAGGAAAACTCAAGAATGCTAAGTCCACATGGAAATCATTCAATAGTCCAAAAACGGGTCACTTGCTTGAAATTGATAAGCACATTTTAAAGTACATTCAAGAAAAGGAAAACGAGGGAATGCCAATAACCCACAAAGCACTTTGACTAAAGGCTTTAGAAATAATGAAGGAATTGACTATTCCCTAGCAAAAATTCAAGGCAAGTAGGAGATGGTATATCTGAATGATGCAACCTAGCAGCTTAGCTGTGAGACAGAGAACATCACAGAGAAAAAAAAATTATCATTGGACTGCAGCAAAACACTTGATGAATTCCAATAGTGCATTATTGGGCTATTTAAGACTCATGGTCACCTGCTGGGCCAGATAAGTAATGCTGACAAGACTCTGGTCTATTTTGACATACTGGCGTGTGTGTGTGTGCAATGTCACCATTGGAGATAAATACACATAATATTCTCTCCCTGCCTCCCCCCGCCCCAGGAGTCTGAATAGAATTTGAACTCTGTATATATCCGGTGCCACGGATGGAACTGAAAACAATGTTTTGTCGGAAAATGAGGGAGAAGAGAGTAATGAAGTGAGGATCCATGTGAAAGTGACCAGTCTTAAGCTGTAAGTTCTTTCTCCTCTGGGTAGTTTGCTCTTTTGCTGGAGGGTTTTGTTCAGCATCCTCCATGGAACTTAATTTGAAGCTCTCCTTACTAAGTTGGCCAGAAACCCAAAGATGCTCTTTCCAGTTCTGATCAAGTGGATCCCATCTCTTGATAGCAGTCCTCCTCCCAATCCTCCTCCTGGTGTCAAAATATTTGAAGCCTTCACACTGACACCACCATCTCAGCTACTTGTTTATTTGTAGGATGAGATGGTCCCTGCCTGGATCCTTGCCTTCCACAGGAAAGAGTGATGAGAGTGCTAGTTGTGCTGTAAGCTTCTTAATGCTTCTGCCAAGAGGCTCATAGTTATCTCTGATCTGCTCAGTGTCATCCCTGGAAGTATCATTGATGCTTACATAGACAAGTGGGAAAGGGTAGTAGTTTGAAAGATGGATGAGGTTTGGCAGTCTCTCTGTGATGTCCTGAATTTGAACTGTAGGCAGACAACACACCTCCCAGGACACCAAATTTGGACAACAAATTGGTGTTTTCATCTCCTACAAAATGTATCCACCAATCACCATCATTCCTCTCTTCCGTCTTGGTGCACTGGTCCTAAAGCCCTTGTCCCTGGAACCCTACATTTCCTGTTTTCTAGAAAGCTGAGTCTTGGTCTTGCCTGCAGATGTCCTTTCCTCTGCTTTTTCCTCAGCTGTTCCACTGCAGAGTGCTTGAAAGCGATTGCTGACTTCAGTCTGCTCCTCTTCAGAGTAGTCTTCTCATTTTCCTTTGGCCTCTTCAATATCAACCTCTCATAACTCCTGTCCAAGCAGTATGCCTTTTCCTTGATGCATGCTTCCAATTCTTAAATCTTTTCCGCCAGGGCAAACACCAGAAGGGAGGTCCTCTGAAATCCCTTTTGTTGATGCAGGTCCTTTTCTCATGAACATTCACCAGAGCAAGAGTTTGAAGCAAAGTTTCCCATCTTTCATAAGAGTATCCTAACCATCACCAACTTAATAGAGTATTTTGAAGTGGTTTTCCTTCTGTCCTTTCTTTTGGAGTTAAATTACTGTGTATACAATATCTAAATAGTAGAACTGTTAATTAATTAAGACCCCACAGTTCCATCCCATGACCTGCCCCTGGCCCACTCCCTCCATCACCATGGGAGCCTCAATCTGTGCCCCGTGCCCCTTCCCTCCCACACATTTACCTGCTGAGCAGTGTATGTGTGTGCGCGCGTGTGTGTCTGTCTGTCTCTGGCCCTCACTCCCAAGCCACAGCACCCCCAGCCCTGCAGCTGCCCCTCACTCCTGACCCGCAGTATCCCAAATCCTGCCAAGGTATGTGGGAACCCCCTTCCCTGGGCTCCAAACCCCACACACACCCACAGCCCCCACACCTTCACAAATCTCCCCACCCCCAAATGATACAAAGTACTTGCATAATTTTGCATAACTGAGTTTTTAGCTGTGCAATTAAAATTGTAATTAATTGCAACCAATTTTTTAATTGCATAACTAATCACAATAAAAATTTGTAATCATTTGAAAGCCCTACTAACTAGACACTGGGGCACAGAATGTGTGTGTGTGCATATGACACACCAGTGCCATGGTTAGGAAGCTTACTGTGGTTTCAAACTTCCCGTTAATATATTATTTAGGCTAAGTGAAGCAGCATAATCAGGAGAGAATATCCTCAGAATATCCTTTATAAAGTTGCTATGACACTTTCCTAAAAAGTGCAAGTTGCATGCCTTCATGGAAAAATGAAATACAATTCAGAGATCACATAATAAGCAGAGAGCTGCCTAGAACTAATCGATAGGAAACTCCAAGGGTAGCTAATTAAACTAATTTTCTTTATGGTTTTATTCATATTCAAACTAAGTAGCATTCTTAATTTCTTATATGTGTTATCCCAGGGGTGCTTTGCTTTTTTTTTTTTCATAAGGAGTGATTTTATATTAAATTTGGCATGCAAGATTTCTTTAGCTATGGTAATTAAGTTTGACTGCTGGGCAGTATGTTTGCTCTATCTTTATACAGTGCTTTACTGTGAGTTGGTGTTACCCAATGCAACAAATTTCTACCTTGGCTGGGTTGGGAGTAAAATGTAATGTCTGGAAGCAGCAGTGCTCTCCCCATTTTGCCCAGGTCTTTGCAGGATGGAATTTTTAAGTACAGGTTTCATGTTTCTTAAATGTATTTATCATAATGTGCTACTTATCTAAGAGATTTGTTGGCACTATAATACTAATATAATATACAATTTTGGAGTAGAAAATTAATTTGAGCTAAAATATTTATTTTGACTGACTACCTAATCATAATGTTTCATATTTTGACCAATTTCTTAAGTCTGTCAATTAAAGGAATATACTTACAACTTAACAAGTCTTACCATTTTTTAGTAATATTCACCCTTAAGTATTTTAATGAAGTACTTACCCATTTTTATTTATAGCTATTAGGCCTGTGCAAAGCACCTAGTATTCACTTTGGATTCAATTAGTTTGGGGGACAGCGATTCGATTCAATGATTTTGAATCACTGTCCCGAATTGATTTGGCCAAATCTGATTTGAAGATTCGGCTGCTGCTGAATTTCCAAATCAGCCAGGCCCATCCCCCACCTGCTCTCCCTGCCTGTCCCAGCTCCCAGCACTTTTGGGGAAAAAAAGCCCCAACTCAGTGGGTGCTGCCGGGCACGGGGGCCATCTCTGCTGCTCCCCCAGTTCCCCCGTGGCTGCCATGCCTGTCACAGCTCTAGCCCTTTAAGAAAAAAAAAAATAAAACAAAAAAATCCCTGAACTCACTGTGCCTGCCGGGGGGGAAGGGGGGCAACCCCCAATGCCCCAAGGCCACTGCAGGAATGGTGACTCCTGGGGCTTTTCTCTTTTTTTTTTTTTCCTTAAAAGGCCAGAACTGGCCTGGGCAGGGCACCCATGTGGGGCACTGGGGGAGTGAGGGGGGGGTAGGTCAGGGGGCTCGTGAGAGAGCTCCCTATGCAAGCTGGGGCAGTGGGGATCGCCCCTCTGCCTGGCAACACGCAGTGAGTGAGCCCTGGGAGCTGGGGTGGGCAGGGCAGCCATGGGGAGACTGGGGGAGCAGGGAGGGGATGAGGGCTGGCAGGGGTGGCCAGGCACCATGGTGAGTGGAGCTGTGCGAGGTGAGGGGCTGTGGTGCAGTGGCCACCTTGCTCCGGCCCACCTCGGGCAGTGCTGGCTCATGAGGCTGTGCTGCTCGGGGGCAGCCCGAGGAGAGGGAAGACTGTCGCTCCTTCAGCTGGGTCAGGCACTACTCTTCTGCCATGGTGGCTGCCTGTGCTCTCCGGGGGACCATTTTCCTTCACCGCAGGGAAGCGTGGAGGAGTGGAGCGGCCCATGTTCACCCAAGGCTTTCCCTTGCCAGGTGCCATCTTGGGCAGACTAGGCCTGAGACCCTATGAGGCTGGGAACCGGCTTCGCTCCTGTGGTTCCGCCATTCCCCGTCTCATGCATTGGCTGGGCCCCAGCCACCTCTGCCCGAGCGCTGCCAAGACTTTGGGAAGTGGTGTTGCTGGTGTGGTCAAGGCCTGGGGAAGCAATGGCATAAGCGGCCACTTGGCCTGTGTGAGAGCACTGGATACATTGCATATTTTAACACGGCTGTCAAATATCTTCTGGGGCTGCCTTCAAATGGTGGTCGTAGTAGGCAGAAGGGGGGGCCCAGCTGTTGGGATGGCTGGTCCAGGAATCATTTGCTGTAGTTTGTCATTAGCTGAGCACAGGTGGGGGTTTATGCCAGTTTTGCCTTATTTCAGGCTTGTCCGCGGGTTGATAAAATATTAATATGGCTCGCTGGCTCACTGGGTGATAAAAAGTTCATGATCTGGCCCCACATTCAAAGAGGTTGACCACCCCTGGTCTATTTTAATATATTTAGGGAGTTTTTTTTAACATACTTGTTAAAACTACTGAAAAAAAAATTGTGCCTTGATTTATTAAAGACACAGATCCATATGATGCCAAGTAGACAAATCCTTAAACGGTTGTGTACTTCTCTCAGGAATCCTTTAGTATCTCATTAATTTTGCTACCATTTCAAAGGAAAGATAATTTTTACTTTGTTATCCCTTTCAAAAATAACATATGTATCTTACTTGGTGGTATGTTGTATGTAAGAAAATATATTACAAAACAGAAGTCTTTTGAGCTCTCTTGTCCACATGCACATTTTCACCCTGCCCTCCTCCTCTTCCTTGGTGGCAAAGGTAACGTAAGATTGTTGTTGAGAAGGAACTGAGCAGCAGAAAGTGCACTTTACCCCTTTGGTTCAGGGGCATGAGGTGGGCCAAAGTTAGAGCATGCTCATTGGTTATTGCTAGCAAAAAAGATTGTCTGGTCAAAGTTTAGGGCATAATATACACCCACCAGTGCATAACATTTCTAACAGTGATTTTTCTGTAGGTCTGAACTAGAAAAGATTAAAGTTTAAATGTTTTTTATTCTGCTATTTCTTCTTTCTGGTTTCAGGCAACATTATCTATATTTAGTATTTTCAGTCTAGCTAAATGTTTTAAATTCCTCATGTAGTCACTATCATTTCTGCCCAGTGCAGTTTGTCCTATTAAGAACATTGAAGATGATGGCCTCTTTGACTGACAGTTCTTTGCTGGACTCGCCTCTAAAGAGTGTTACTATATTTACTTAAATATAAGATGAAATTCTCCTCCGCTACCCCCCCCAATCAACATGAGGGAAAAAGCTTCTCCTCTTGCATTCACATAGAAGGAAACCTCATTAAATACAATGTCTATCATTAAACTACTGCCAAAAGTGGTATGTGATCTGTAAATGAAGCCAACTATGGAGTTGATTAAATGCAGCCAAAACTGAGTATGACTTTAAAACACATGGCCCATATTGTACAAACATATCCATGGGAATTTTTTTTTTTTTAAGGAAAATTTTTCGTGTTCCAAGTCAAATCAGCCAAATCGATTCCAAATCCCTGAGTCATTCAAGAACCATATGTGGCCCTACTACTGGCAAACATCCTCCACCCTCACTTGGGGCTTCAGATGCTTCCAAATCCTTTGGCTGGCATTCTACGTGGAGGCTGAAACCCAGAGGCTTGGGGTTCTGATGCCCCCAAGTTTCACCTGCCCTTAGCTGTATGGCTGCACAAGCAAGCTAGGGAAGAGTCTCCCATTTCCATAAAGTGGGCTTAAAGCCAAGAACCTCCCACTGGAAGAGAAAGAGGGAGCTGAGGATGGCATCCCAAGTGGTGCAATCACCAACTTGATTGCACCACCTCTGGAGGGAGCTTATTCCACATCCCAAGTTAAGGATAACAAAAAATTGTTTTTCAGAGGTATAGGGAGTAAAAGAAGGTACAGGGCAGTATAGGACCACTACTGAATGGGCAAAAGCAATTGCTGACAGACAGAGGGGTCAAGGCTGAACTCCTCAATGAGTTCTTTGCTTCAGTGTTCCTAAACGAGGGGCAAGACAAGTCTCACAATGGAATTGTAGAGAGGCAACAGTAGGGCACCAGACTACCAAGTGTTGACCTGAAGATGGCGCAGAGTCACTTGGAAGGACTGGATGCGTTTAAGTCAGCAGGCCCAGATGAGCTCCACCTGAGGGTACTGAAGGCACTGGCTGCTGTCACTGCACAGCTACTGGCAAGAATATTTGAGCGCTCGTGATGCATGGGCCAGGTCCCAGAGGACTGGAAAAGGGCCAGTGTGGTCCCTATTTTCAAGAAGGGAAGGAAGGAGGATCCAGGCGACTATAGGCCAGTCAGTCTCACCTCCATCCTTGGTAAAGTCTTTGAAAAGATTATTACGGCTCATATATATGAGAGCCCAGCAGGAAAAATTATGTGGGCAGTGGAGTCCTGCAGGGCTCAGTCCTTGGACCAATACTCTTCAATGTCTTCATCAGTGACTTGGACAAGGGAGTGAAGTGTACTCTGTCCAAGTTTGCGGATGATACAAAACTGTGGGGAGAAATGGACACACCAGAGGGCAGGGAAAAACTACAGGCAGACTTGGACAGGTTGGACAAATGGGCAGAAAACAATAGAATGTGATTTAACAAGGAGAAATGCAAAGTCCTGCACTTAGGGAGGAAAAATGTCCAGCACACCTACTGCCTAGGAAGTGACCTGCTCAGCAGCAAAAAACGGAACGTGATCTCAGAGTCCTAGTAGACTCCAAGATGAACATGAGTCGTCAGTGTGACGAAAGTCATCAGCAAAGCTAATTGCACTTTGTCATACATTAGCAGATGCATGATGAACAGAACCACGGAGGTGATACTTCTC
>JAGPOW010003310.1:4050202-4082217 GCA_030014935.1 Caiman crocodilus
GCCAAGGTCTGGAATGGGCTCCCAAGGGAGGTGGTGCTCTCCCCTACCCTGGGGGTCTTCAAGAGGAGGTTAGATAGGCATCTGGCTGGGGTCATCTGACCCCAGCACTCTTTCCTGCCTATGCAGGGGGTTGGATTTGATGATCTATTGAGGTCCCTTCCCACCCTAACCTCTGTGAATCTATAAGTAGATGATAAAGTGCTACTTAAAAGTTTTTTATGGAATACCTGTGCTACAACTTGCAGCAGTTTCAAAAAAGATGAAATGCATCAATTCTGGGTAAACTAAGCTTATGGGGGTACTATATGCAAATTGCTATTGGTATGTTTATTTCAAGGTCAGGTATTTTTTTTCAAATGTATTCCTTACTCCAGTATCTGACAATAAGGAGCGGGGAAGGGGTGGCAGGAGGAAGAAGCTAGAATGTGGGCAAAGGACAAAGGGGCTACCTGACCCCCCCAGATTTATTTTCCCTGCTATAGTAGTGGCAGGTTGACAAATTCAGACAAACCTCCAATAATTAGATTATATACCTGGCAAAGTATATCTAATTTGTAAGTTTTCCATATATAGAATCTAATAATTGGGGGTAATCTTATCTTTGAGTTAATACAGTAAATTTTGTTCAAAACTCCAACTCTGGACCTCCATTTTTGGGGGGCAGCAACATGGAGAATGTCATAAGCAAAACTAATGTGTTATGTAGTTAGTATACAAAGGAAAACAAAAACTGACAAATCCAAAGCAGACAGTTACTTCAGAAGTTCAATTTGAAAAATGGAAAATTCTGAAACAGGACGGAAATAAGTAGTCAAACCCTAATAATGTATTATGTAGCTGACTGGCAAGAACCTTTGATACTAAGTGCAACTGACAATAGTTGGAGTTGCATACCAGGGGAGGCATACTCATTTCAGACCACTTTCTGAAGGGTGGTGCAGCAGCTTTAAATTTGGAGGGGCTAAAATTTATACTCTACTTTTTGTACATTATTGCGAGCTTATGGAACATTCAGATGTGATGTTTATTTAATATGTAACATAAGCAATTAAGTTAAAACCATATCTTTTTTGAAAAATTAGTTTCTAATTATGTAAACAGAACAGAGCCTCTAGGCTTCCTTCCTGCTTGCCTTGTTCTAGACAAGGAAAAAAAACCCTCTAAGCTTCCATCTCCCATGTTTCATTTACTCTGGCCATTTTCTTTTTTACTTTTTTGGGGGGGTCTTTTTTCCAATTTGCAGAAGCACACCCTGAAAATTACACAACGCGGTAAGAACTCATGAACTTCATATAAGACAAGTGATGCACATGGTACTAAAGTACTAGGCAAGTTACACTCAGGCTATGATGATACTTTAACTTTAGGCTGAGTAAATGCCTGAATCTTACATTTCTAATAAATATATATCATTCTCTGCTATTACATATATTTCTTCAATAAGGCAGATTACTGTGCCTGGAATTGCCTGCTAATTGATCCAGTCTAGATGATCTTTTAGTAATTGTGACACTAACCAACAAATTTACCCAGAGGAGATCCCTTAAGTTGCAGATATTAAGTGCTCCAGAATGACAATAAAGAAGTGGAGGTTTTTTGTTTTGTTTTTGGCATTATGTGTGGAAGTCAACCCTTGATGATGCAAATTGTGATTAATATATGGAGTGGGATATAAAGAGGAGTAATGTTATCTGGGTTTGACTGTATGAGGAGTATGCATGAGCAAGAGGTAAGAGCTAATGTGGCAAGTGATTTCTGAGGAAGGAGGAGGATTTTTTTTTTTCCACTGCAACAGTTATTCTTCTGAGGAAATGTTGAGAAGAAACATGTGAGACTTGTTAGTCACATTAATCAGCACACTACTGAAGTGTGCTCAGATACAGCAATAAATGAGCACAGTATAAGAACCTGAATAGTAAAGAACAGAATAGGCCAATAATAGGGCTGATGTTGTTGAGTAGAAGCAGTCTAATGATCTAATTTATTTACAAAGCAATGATCTAATTTATTTTCCTATCTTTTATGTCTTTGTTGTAGAAAGTCAGGAGGGATAAAGGTGGAACTTGGGACCCCAGCACGTGTTCATTTAATGGTGTAGTGAGAGCTGATCCCCAATCCCAACAATCATGGTACATAACAGGACATAAAGTTTTGGAAATGAGGATCAGATTCAAAGCATGCCATTACTGTTTGCCCATGCTGGAGAGCCTGGGACCATACTACATTCTCAAGCCGGTCCTGGTGTGGTCTGAGTCCAGGGCTGATAGTCAACTGATCCTTCGCCTTGGCTAGACAGGCCTATGTCTCAAACCTTGAGCTGTCCAGACGGGATGACAGTTGATTGTTAAATCCTATGCCTGGGAGTTCTTACCGGGCTGCTGGCCACACATTAAATTTAAGATGCTTTACCAGGGGTCGGAAAAATACAGCCCATGGGCCAAATCTGCCTCTCCAACAGATTTGATCTGACCAAGAGGTTGACAGGCTCTAACTCTTTGGATCTGGCCTGCAGGCAGCTGGTGGCTCTGGCTGCCATGCGGTGCTGGGCAGGTTGGTGGGCAGGACTGCTCCCACTCAACAACATCAGCCCTTGACCCGGGAGGCAGCATCAGCTGTGGATGCAGGTTCAGCAACCCCAATGGACAACCTGCTGCCAGTAAGGTCAGGAGTCCCAATGCAGAAACTTCCTACAGTGTCCACAGCTGATGCCACCACCCTTCCAATGCAACAGAAGCTCTGGCCTGGAGCCCTAATCCAGAACCTGCCAGGAGCATCAGCTGTGGACCCAAGCAGGAGCTTCTGCCATACCAGGTGGGCAGCAGTATCAACTGTGACACCACTGGCAGGTTTTGCATCAAGGCTGTGGAACTTTCTGACTGCACCCACAGCTGACAATGCCTCCTGCCTACTGTGGCAGAAGTCTCCATCTGGGTCCACAACTGAGCTTTGGGGTACCTGGTGAAAACAGCCAGAGAGAAAGAAAGAAAAAGAGAGGGAGAAAAGAAGAGAGAGAGAAAGCCAAAAGAAAAGAGAAAGAGAGAGAAGAGGAGGGAGAAAGAGAAGAGAGGAAAAGAGGACAGAGACAAGAGAAGAAAAGAGAGAGGCAAGATGGGGAGAGATGCATGTGGCCCTCAGCAGGTCCCCAAAACTCATTAAGTGGCTCTCCAGCTGAAATAATTGCCCAACCCTGTGCTAAACAGACCAGCCATAAAAATGTTCTACATTATATGTGGAATACTTTTATGGCTCATTTCCTATTTTATGGCCGTTTAGATTAGGTGCACATATAACACCCTGACCATTTTTGCTGTGATTAATATGTTAATTGTGGCATAAATGTAATGTGTAGAGGGAAATCTAATGTGTAGAGGAGGCCTTAGTCGCTTTCTTGTCTAGAACAAGGCAAGCAGGAAAAGCTGCAGGATTAACCAGGAGCATTACATTGAGTTCAGTTGTTAGAGGCCTTCCCCTTAGATCTTGTGCCTTCCAGATGAACCTGCTTTAATCACAATTTCTATCTTCTCTGTAACTAATGGCTTAGTGTTGGCTCCCTCTGAGATAAGTGGTTCAGTGGACAAAGTAAAAGCAGGCATCCTGCCCATGGCAGCCTAGGCTCTGCCTGATATCTGTTCAAGGGATTGGCATATCTAGTAAAATACAAGGTTCACAAACTGATGGGCACTTTATTTCTCAGGCTCTTTTCTGAAGTTGTATCATGCTGTTTGTTTCAGTCTGTTTTTTAAATTGCTTAAAGTAGCAAGTCAGTCAGTCAAATTTAGGAACATGAACTCAGCTATTAAAGATGAAAAGTGAGCCATTATTATTTCTTCTCAGTTTTTTTCTTTTTTAGACTTTTTCTTATAATTATATTTTACCTGTATACCCCTCTAGTTACTCACAGAGCTGCCAAAGCATAAATTTCCATTTACTGTGAGTGGAATAGACAGATGTAGTTAACCATGTTAGTCTGAAGTCAAAGGGAAGGCAGGGCAGAGTGGCACCTTAGGGGGCATCCAGACATGCGTGGATGTTTGGTTCCCCAGGGACAACTAGCAGTGGCACACGTTGTAGCTTCTTGTCCCTGGGGAGCGCCCATGCCATGCATGCTTTGGCATATAGCAAGTTGCTCCTGGTGAGGTAGGGGAGGCTGGGGCCAGCACTGTGCTGGCCCCAGAAGCCTTACCTAGGGGTCCTGGAGGCCTCCCAAGGCCATATCTGTGGTGATTCTGCCATGTGGAGCCTGGCTGGCAGCTGCAGCACAGTGCTGGGTGACCCAGCTATGGTTTTCAGCAGCACATTGCTCTGTTTTTGGGGGGTTTTTTCCATGGGGTTTTTTCAACCCCTGGATAGGAGCACAACCCTTGCAGTGTGGAGAACACTGGACTGTGTGGTATGTGGTGATGCAAACATGTTTGCAGTGCCACATATACACTAACTTGTTCGGAGAGCCATATGCTTTCATGGGTGACAGTCTATGAGTGGACTAGAAAAATAAAGGGTAAGTTTGATAAAGAGCACTTACCTCCTAATGTTGATTATGATAATTAGATGCATATAGAATGCACAACAGACATAAAAATGGCAGATTCATACCTCTGAGAATTTGCACTCCAAAATCTTACAGCTGGAACTGGGTAGAAAACCCTGTTTAAAATCAATTCCACACTAGTACAGGGATTTCTGTCTGCAGATCCAGTTGCACAATAAAGGCCTTTATTACTTGTATTAAAGTGGGGCATGACAATAAAAGATGAGGGAGGGAAGGGTGGGATAGCTGAAGAGATGTATTAAAAAGTGGAGTGCCTAATGGTGAGAACTCATCTTACTAATGCCCTTCCATATGTGTCAGGGGTGGGCAAAATGCAGCCCCGGGGGCCAGATGTATCCTGCCAGGCCATTCTATCCAGCCCACGGGGCCCCTAAAATATTTAGAAAATTAATATTAATTTGCCCTGGGCTGCCTGTCATGTGGCTCTCGATGGCTTGCCAAAATTCAGTAAGCAGCCCTCTGCCCAAAATAATTGCCTGCCCTGATATATGTAGTTTAGAGTGAAAAAAGGCATTTTAGAATTCCTGAGTAATGTCCAAAGTCAAGACCAGATTGGAAGGTTGTTTTATTAAGATTCCTTTTGCAGGAACAAAATCTGGATTCAACTCATAGATTGTATTTTTCAGTTGCAAAACTATGAATTTAAGTATTGTTTTCTTATTTGAATATGACATCTATCATTAGATGAACTCAGTAACCTGCTAGCTATTTCCATATAATATATAGCTGATAAATCAATAAGCAACATTAAAGAAGTTTTTTCTAAGTAGAGTTTTTTTTCTAAGATGCCCTCTTCAGGCTGATGCTTTTTCATAACATAATGTAGAAGATTTGATTAGAGGTGCACCAGTACATCAGTCTGATATCATATTGGCACTGATATAAAGAACATTGATTGTATTGGAAATCAGGCTGATAGGTCTGTTGTGGTAGAAGGGGAGGGAGGAGGAAAGTGGGGGGGATCAGTGCCTCTCACTGGGAGGGAGGGAGTGGGGCAGGGGCTGCGGCACACTGCTCATCCGGGGCAGAGCATGAGACAGAGCTACGGCTCATCCAGGGGGCACGGGACAGGGGAGTGACTCCCGCCACTGCGTGCACCCTGGGAGGCCATGGAGGGGCATGTGCCCCCAGATCTGCATGGTGGGGGCTGCAGCTATGGGCTGGGGTCAGGGCTGCACCGGGCTCTTCCCGGCATGTGGGAGCTGTGTTCAGAGTGGGCAACAGAGGCACTGGGAGGAGGGTATGGGGGGGCTACAGCGAATTTTGGGGTGGCTGCAGTCCCCACCGCCCATAACCCTGCTCCCAGCGCTGCCACTGCTCACCCCAAGGACCTCCTCCACATAAGATGAGGTTAAATTCTATATTTATTTTGAAAATTGCTATATGACCATTTAAAACAGATTTTTACTGTGCACTGTTCTTCTGCTAGTATGTCAAAATGTAGAAGAAAATAAATACATCTTTAACTTGGACAGTAGTAATTATGCACTGCATCCACCAATATAATATTGAATTTAAACTCATCTTATGTATATATAATTTCTTATGAATCTGACCTTCATATTTACATATAAAATATACCACAGACTTTATTTCAGTGAATTTTCTTAATTTTAAGGGCTTTTTTTTTTAATCAGTGGCAATTATCTGAAGTTTTACAGACGGGAAGAGACAGCACTAGCTACAGACATACGTCTTTCCCTCCCTATCCCTGTGAGGATGATGATAAAACCTAGGGTAGTGTTACTTACTGAATTAAGTTCTCTTCATACTATGAATTCTGCTTTAAGAGATCTTATAGAGACATCTGCCAAGAAGGATACTGTAAGTAAGACTTTTCAGAGAAGAGTCTACAGGGTTCAGCATTCAGAACAAAATTGTGACAGTCTCTTGTTTACTTTGAACGTTGAATAAGGAAGCAGCCCTCCCCTATGGGAGGGACTAGTCAGGGTCTAGGTTTTATATGTAATTTGGATAGCCCAGTTAAGTACAATTTTAAAGGTAGGTGAAATGCTGGTATAGTCAAGGAGAACGGTTTGAATTTAATATCATAAAACCCTACTTGAACTACAGTAGCTTGATATTTTCTGAACTGTAGTTACTTGATACTCCCCTAAATATAATATTGCATCCACCAATATATTAAAATAATGTCTATTAATTGATGTTTCATTCTTGTAATGCTTAATTTGAAAGCAATTCATTTCTGAAAGTCTACTTTTCTGTTGGAAGAAAAAAAAGAAACCTATGGCCCAATTACTTATTTACAACAGTTGAACTGCCAAGTAAGACGTACACAGGAACATGTAGCCAAAATAAACTGTGATCTTCCTAGCTGATCAATAATTTTGGTACAAAAAATGATTAACCAGTCAATAACTGGTTGATGGCACTTCTCTAGGAAAAAATCCAGAACAAATTATTTTAAAGGTACAGATTTTACTTGTGTTCTGCTTACTATTTTTTATTTCATAATAAAGCAAAATTTCCAAAGACAATTTTGAAGAAAAAGAGCAGATTCTCAATAAAAAAATCTTTTTTTATTTTAAAAATACTTACTTGTAGATTTGAGTCCTTAATTCTGTTTACTTGTCTGTCCTTAGAAAATGAGCTTCCCAAAGCAAAGACTATCTTTTTCAGCAGCTGCAAAGTATGTGAAAAACAATAGGCACTAAATAAAAATTATCTCAATAATTCCAGATCCAGAAAACAAATAGGAAACCAAACTCCAAATAGGACAACTGGACATTCTGTGTAGTTTTGGTCTTGTATTACAAGCTTAAAGCCCAACTAATTTGAGTCAAAGAAATGTAAACATTCCATATATCATCTTAGTTTTTTGCTGCAACCTTTTTAACATCTTTCCTAAAATGGAAGACTCGATATAAGTCAAAAGATACAAGTCAAGCCAATATATTTCTTTAAATTAATTGGCATTCTACTGGTAATCCCAAGAAATGAGTTCAAGATTCCCCACTAAAAAGCCAGGATAGACAAGGTTTCCATTCAAATTGTAACTCAAAATATTTCAGGGCTTCTACAACCTGTGTAAGTGACACAAACCACAAGGGTTACTTGTCATGCCCCTGGTCTGACACAGAGAGGAGGCAGGGGGTCTCCTCCCTGTGCAGCCATTAAGGGGAGGGAGAGAGCAAGCTCCCTGAACAAGTGATTGAGGCAGTGATCTGAACTGGGGTGGGGTGGGGATTGGCTGGGTCCCCACCAAGGGAGAGGGTCCTTGATGTCTACTGGCATGGGCTCTGGGGACAGAGAAGCCCCCAGACCACTCCCAACCATGCCAGTCAGGGGCGTATGGATCCCTGGCCAACTTATAATGCAGGTGACAGTGCCCCATCACTGTGTGAAGGCACGGAGTCCACATGCAGAGGAGCTGCACATCCGTTAGGTTTTGATCACACTGTAAATTCAAGCACCTTGTATAAAGCACTTAATGTTAAAGTGTGATCAGTAACTTCAGTAAGTGCCCAAGATGGAGGTCAAACAGGTAAAACATGACATTTCTCTCTACTAGATGTTTCCATGATGCCAGCAAATAGACTTTATAAACAGGAGGAGCAGATTAGTTTACAAAAGGAAACATAGTTTCATGATCACTTTTCAGATAAGAAGCATGCTTTATGAGAGAGGCTAACATTTTTTTCCTGTTTCTTTTCTTAAAGAACATGACTTTTCTTAACTTGCAGCAACTGTGTAGAGGAGACTTTTCCCATGCTATGAAAACACTTTTCAGAAAAACTTAAACTATAATTAGGTCATCTGTACACTGACTTTGATCTCAAGAAACCCATTTATTTTAATTCTTGAAGGCAGCATCTTTTTTTTCATTTTTCTTATTACAATTCAGTTCACATCTCGAAAATGTTTCATAACAGACCGTGACATTCTATAAAGGAAACTTGAATTCTAAAATAAAAGAACAGTAAAAACAAACAGACCTAGAATTAACCTTCAGCATTGCTGCAGGTAGTTGTCCTGATCCTCGCATGCATGACACTTATGTTTGTATAAGAAATTATGGTGGTACTTTTATTCCCCATGAAAACTAAACTATGAATGCTTCCAATACTAAAGAGAATGAAACTTTTTTTTAAAAAGTACTTTTCAATAGAAAATTTCCAGTGTTTTCTACTGATCCATAGAATATTACTAGTTCTTAAGTATTATTTATGCCTCAGCTTGAGGAACAGGCATGTAAACCATGAATAGCAACTGTCTCCATTCTTATTTCTACCAGCATATCCAGTATGCGAGACCCTGGTGGCAAACAGACCACTCGGATCAGGAATACAGTGTCATAAATTCCTTTTAACATGTACTCTGTTAGGACCTTGAAGCACACTGGTACAACCCACTAAAACAGGGGAACAGGGAATGGAACATACCAGGAAGCCTCTATGGCTGCGTGCAGACTTGCATAGACATCTGGTTTCAAGGGGACAACTAGCAGCAGCACACCTTGTGCAGCTGCTAGGTGTTTCTGGGAAATGCCTGGTCTGGTACATAGCAAGTTACTTTGGGTAGGGTAAGGGAGGCTGGGGCCAGCACTGGGCCTTACCTGGGATCCTGGAGACCTCCTGGGGCTGCAGCAGCAGTGATCCTGCTGTGTGGAGCCTGGCAAGCAGCAGAATGTGGCTCCGGCTGGCCAGGCTCTGGCTTTGGGCAGCACACACTGCTACCACATGCACCACTCCACTGTATTTTTCCATGGATTTTTTTTGACCCCTGGATATCCGGGGTAAAAAAAACAACCAATCCTCTGTGCTGCTCCCTTGCAGCATGAAGAACAACTGAATGTGCAGTATGTGACGCTGCAGGCATGTCTGTAGTGCCACATACCTCATGGCCGCACTTGTTTGGACATAGCATGTCAGTTTGGCTAAGCACAGACAGTTAAAAAGGCTGAGATTTAATCAAGTCAGTCTTCGCACGTAAGTCTAACCTGCATAAATCACATTGAAACAGAAGTGAACAAAAGGCATTTATTTACCTTTTGATTCAGGAAATGCAGCCACATGCCTGCAGTGGCTCGAGCCAGACACTGGGGGGTGCTAGAACACAGCTCTCTGGCTGTGTGCGCACTTCCTTTTCCTGCTGCTTCGAGGTCTCTGGGGTTTGTAGTCCAAAATCAGAGCAGCGGGACTCTGCACAGTTACTCATCACTTCCTCTTCCTGTTTTCAGGTGCCTCTGGGATTTGTAGTCCACAATCGCAGCCAACAATGATTTTGAATGGGGGGAGGAGGTGTTTAATATCCCCCCTCTCTGGCCCCAGACCACAGACAGGGTTTTGCCTGGAGGGGGAAGTCCCTCTCCAGCAGACTTGGCTGCATCCCCAGCCATGCTTGCATCCTCCACCCCTTGTCAGCCAGCCCTCACAGTTCTTGCTAGGGAACAGAGGGGTGGGGCCAGCCCTGCTCTTTGGAGCAGACAGCCTGGCCTAGCCCAGGGCTGGACAGCATGCTGGAAAGCTGGGGAACTGTGATTTAACTTGAACAAGGAAGGGGTCTGGGACAGAAGTTTCAAAAACCAGTTTGACCCAGATCAGTTAAATCTGATACTACATTCAACCAGGTTTATCTTAAACCAGTTTCAGAGATTTTGAAACTGTTTTATGTGCACTGAACTTCTGTTCTGTTACACGTTTAAACCAGTTTCTGATCACTTAAATTGGTTTACATGTAACTTCTGTCCTTAGCCCTTGTATGTAAGCCCTGTATGTAACTTAAACTGTGCCTCCCCTCTGCCCCACAAGGAGAAAATGCCCCTATACTGCAGATTCAAAGGATAAATCAAATCTAGGGGTGCACCAATAGAGAATGTGGGGGCCAATTCTGATAGCTGATTTTTCAGGAGGCATATCCGCTGATACCAATTTGATTTCCAATAGAGCTGCATGTAGCTGGTAAGTCTGTTGTGGTGGAAGGGCAGGGGGGAGACAGAATTAAGGCCCCTGTAGGGAGTGGGGCAGGAGCTGCCTAGCTGGGGCAGGGCAGGGCATGGGATGGAGCCACTGGTCATTCAGAGGGGGGCGGTGTGGAGGGGGCAGCTCCTGCTGCTACATGCACCCCAGGAGGTCATGGGGGGGTGGGGGGTTGCACTGGACTCTTCCCAGCATGTGGAGGATGCGCTCCGGACTGCAGGACCATACTCGGTACTGTGCTCCTAGCACATGGGACCTGCTCTTGGGGCAGGTGGTAGCAATACTGGGAGTGGGGTTATGTGGTGGGGCTGCCCCCTTGTATCCTCCTCCCAGTGCCACCACCACCTGCCCTGAGCACAGCGCTGGCCCCAGCCCACAGCTGCAGCCCCTTCTGCCTCACCCCCCCTCAGATCCAGGGCACGTTCCCCCCCATGCCCACAAGATGACTGAGTTCAGGATACTAAGGAAAGGAAGGATGGAGAGCAGCAGACTAAGGACCCTGGACTTCAGAAAAGCAGACTTCAGCTTGCTTGGGGAACTTATGGGCAGGTTCCCCTGGGAAGCCAGTCTGAGGGAGGGCAGATTCCAGGAGAGCTGGCTGTACTTTAAAGAAGTCTCACTGAGAGTGCAAGAACAAAAAATCCTGCTGTTCAGGAAGACTAGGAAGTATGGCAGAAGACCAGATTGGCTTAGGAGGGAGCTCTTCAATAAACTAAGTCACAAAAAGGAAGCTTATAAGAAATAGAAACTTGGACAAATTAGTAGGAAGGAGTATAAGAGCATTGTTCGGGCTTGCAGGGATGAAGTAAGGAAGGCCAAAGCACAACTGGAGTTGCAGCTAACAAGGGATGTGAAGAGTTAACAAGAATGACTGCAAGTATGTCACTTGCAAGAAGAGGTTCAGGGTAAGTGTGGGTCCCTTACTGAATGCGGGAGACAAGCTTGTGACACAGGATGCAAAAAGACTCAGTGCCTTCTTTGCCTCAGTTTTCACAGACAGGGTCAGCTCCCAGACTACTGTACCAGGAAACATAGTTTGGGGAGGAGATGACCAGTCAACAATGGCAAAAAAACAGGTTAGAGACTATTTAGAAAAGCTGTATGCGTAGAGGTCCTTGGGGCTGGATGGGATGCACTTAAGGGTGCTGGGGGAGTTGGCTGATGAGATTGCAGAGACGTTCGCAACCACTTTGAACACTTATGGTGATCAGGAGAGGTTCCGGATGATTGGAAAAAGGCAAGCATAATGCCCATATTTAAGAAAGGGAAAAAAGAGGATCCAGGGAACTACAGACCAGTCAGCCTCACCTCAGTCCCTGGAAAAATCATACAGCAGGTCCTCAAGGGATCCATTTCTAAGCACTTGGAGGAAAAGTAGGTAATTAGGACAGTCAGCATGGATTCACCAAGGGCAGGTCATGCCAGACCAATCTGATTGCCTTGTCTGGTGATGTGACTGGCTCTTGGATGCAGGGAGACTGGTGGATGTAGCGTATCTTGATTTTAGTAAGGCTTTTGATATGGTCTCCCACAACATTCTCTCAAGCAAGCTAAGGAAGTACAGACTGTAAGGTGGATAGAAAACTGGCTGGAGCATTGGGCTCAGAGAGTAGTAATCAATGGCTCAATATCTAGTTGGCAACTGGTATCAAGTGGAGTGCCGTAGGGGTCAGTCCTGAGGCTGGTTTTGTTCAATACCTTTACTGACAACCTGGAAGATGGCATAGAGTGCACCCTCAGCAAGTTTGCAAATGACACCAAGCTTGGGGGAGTAATAGGGTAGGGTAGAGCTCAGATTTAGAGTGACCTAGACAAACTGGAGGATTGGGTCAAAAGAAATCTCATGAGGTTCAACAAGGAATAATCCCCTGCACAGTATAGGCTGGGGGCTGACTGGCTGGGCAGCAGCTTTGCAGAAAAGGAGCTGGGGGTTACAGTGGACAATACACTGAATATGAGCCAGTAGCATGCCCTTGTTGCAAAGAAGGCTAACATCATACTGGGCTGTACCGGTAGGGGTGTTGCCAGTGGGTCAAGGGAAGTGATTATTCCCTTCTATTCAACACTAGTAAAGCCACATCTGGAGTACTGTGCTTTCATCTACAGAAAGGATGTGCTGGATGCCCTCTAGCAGAGGGCAACAAAAATGGTGAGCAGGCTGGGGGACAAAACTTACGAGGAAAGGCTGAGGGAACTGGATGTATTTAGTCTAGAGAACAGGAGACTGAAAGGGGATTTAATAACAGCATTCAACTACCTGAAAGGGAATTTGAAAGTGGATGGACCTAGACTGTTCTTAGTGGTGGTAAATGACAGAACAAGTAGCAGCAGTTTGTAGTCTTTGAAGAGCCCTGCCACAGTGCTTTTCAGGCCCCATTGTGACACTTGTTCAAGTCCTGCATTTTCACAAAGCTTCATGTATTTGATAAATATCTTTAATATGAGCCTGATATTTTAGCATAATCATCTCACCATGAAGCTGTATTACCTCTGTGGCTTTTCATGGAAAGGTACTTCCTGTAAAACAAAACCTTTGACAATAATTACACATAGCTGCTCAGTGCAATGTGTTAACTGATGAGTTCTTGTGCTTTTAGAAGGCCAAAAATGACAATGCATAACACATCACATATTTTTCAAGGTATTTTTCTGCTATTTTATGTTTAAGGTTGTTGAAACATGTTTTTTTCTGTATCCTCTGTGTTTCAGTGAAAGGTTTATGGTGAGATTAAACAAGAATGGAGGCCCCAGGAATCCGGAGAAGATAGATCGGATGTGTTCCCTTTTCACAGTATGTACAAGCTTTCATTCTCCTTCCCTGTCTTACTGTGGACAAAGCCCTCTCTTGCAGATTGTATGATTGTGGGCACAGACCTGCTAAAAACAAACAATTTTTGAGGAAAAATGAAAGATTACTATATTCTGCTTCTTTTTAATGCACTACAAAGACAGATAGAAATAATCTTATACATTGATTTTTTCTGAGAATATAGGGACACTAGGTTCTTGTTTATAGCTCTGATTTTTCAAATGTTCTCATTGCATTCATTATACGCTATGTACAGAAATAGTTTTTTGACTCCATCCATTTGGACTCCACTCTAAGGGTGCATCCAGATGAGCAACCTGGTACAGGACAGATGAATGCTGGAGTCCTCAGAACAACACCCTTAATCTCTCAAGAATCCTTTTAGTCTTCTAAGCCCCGTGTAACAGCTATGTTTTACTTTACAGCACTTCATTTATTGCTGTCCTGCATTGCTGATACTCTTACAATAGTGACTGCAATAATTGAATGATACACATACAAGTTTTGATATTCTACATCTTTCTGCTTCTGATAGAACACTTTTAATGAGTTTACCTTGGAAGCAGCCAAGAGCCTGTGGCTGACACTAGCTACACTACTATGGCCAGAGATCCAAAAATAAATATGAATTGCCACAAGAGGTGTTTGAAAAATGTAATACCTATTCAGTACTTAATCTGTTAGTAGTTTATGCAGTGTAAAAGCCAAGCAATATGGGAACACCCCAGAAAACTAGGATGCAAAGAAATTAAATTTATTTGGAAGAAGGACCTATTATCTCTATAATTTCAGTTGTATATTTCAAATTATTGGGCCTTTTTTGCAATAGATGATTTCTTTATCCCAGTGTGATCTTCCCTTTGCTATTATAACCAGCATCTTTAAGAACATGACTTATTTTTGAGTGGGCAGCCATGACTGCTTAGAGGTAGCAAAGACAAATTAAGTCATTTTATTGTAATATCAGAGACTACTAATATGTGTGGGTTACCAAGGGTATTATCTCTTCTTGTGGAAAAGAGATAAGGAAAGAAGTGTCTTCTCTAATTCAGTGAGAAGCCACAGGAGCTGTAACTTTTGGAGTATAGAAGACAAGGTTTCTACTCCTGACATTTCCTTGTCCTGGAGGAAAAAAATATGACATTGTCCTGTGCAAGACCTGAGAAGACTGAACAAATATATCTGCTCTTGCAGACTTAATATCATAAAGCTGGCCTCAGTCACCCTTGCCCTTTAAGTTGAAGACTTTTCATGGCTCTTGTATAAATTATGTCATCCAACACATAACAAGGTCTTGCAGTTCACAGTAATAGCCAGTCATTACCAGTACTCTGTTCTATCAATCAGTGTTATCATAACATGAGAGCCTTCATGAAATGTCTTGATGTAGTGACAGCATGTATAAGGAAACAAGGTATTCTTGTCTGCCTATACTGTATCTAGATATCGTTAAGAGGTCCTGTCAGGCAGTTTCCACAGTCTTGAACTATTTCCTTTGCTTATTTAGAGAAATACCTCTTGCTTAATTATGAAAAATTATCCTTCAGCCTGTTTCAGACAATAAAGTTCATGAAGCCTTAACTAGCTCCATATTAGTAAAAAGCATATCTTCTAAATATATATTTCTTTTCCTTCATTGAATACTGCCATCTGGTTTTCATCTAATGCTACCAGTATCAAAATGAATTAATCAACTGCAATAAGAAATTGCTTCAGATTGCAAGGCACTGTTTGAGTTTATGCATATATGACTGTTACAAGACTCATTATGATCAGCGTATCCTTTTACTAGGTGTCAAATGAGCATGCAGATAGAAGTTCCAGTATAAATGCTTTTTGACACCAAAGTGATGAATATTTAGTGGTGTGCCTTTGGAGGTAATGCCTCCAGATAAAAGATTTGCTCTGAAGAGGTCATGTGATTTCACACAAAATATTCCAGAAATAGGAACAATAAAATAAAATTGCAAAGCATTCCAGTATATTCTATAGAGTTTCACTGTTTAGATTCTTAAATACAACATATCTGCAGTGAATTACATAATCAAAGGGGTACCCACATATCAACCCCATGTCTGGGAGCAATTAAATTATGTGCACTGTGTCAACATCAGGGGGAGACCCCATACCAAATTCTATTGGAGGCTGTGCTAATTTTTTTCTGCAAACAGTAATATTCAAATATCTAGAATATCTAGAATATGCTTTCCCACTTGAGATAGAACCCTCTTCAAAGTGGAACCTATGAATTGTCCTTACAAAGGTTATGGAGGCCCTCCTTTAATACATCTCCAAGTGCTGTTTATATCATTTTACTGTTAAGGTATTTTTTAATCATCATTCTATCAGTCAGTCAAATGTGAATTTTATGCCTGATTTTCCTTGTACAAAATTCTCCAATTATGAGATGGTATTAATATGTAATTGTAATTGTATTCCCAAAGTTGCTTGATATTTGCTTTTAAACTCATCTCTTAATTTACCCATTTTCTTTCCCAAATATATTCTTCTCTAGAAAATAAGAAACTCCACACATTGGATGTTCCAGGGGCCATGTTATGTTATCTTGAGATGTCCAAGCCTTTTATGTATAATAGGGATGTTCCCATGAGTGGGAATGTGCATTTCCCTAGGGACAAATAATAGTGGCATATATTTGTCCTGCTGCTAGTTGTCCCTGGGGAACACCTTCTCTGTCGCATGGCAAGTTACCCGGGTGGGGTAGAGGAAGATGGGGCTAGCACATGGACTGGCTCCAGCCGTCTTATTTGGGAGGCTGAGGGCATCCTGAGGCTGCAGCAGTGGCGACCTAGGTACACAGAACTTGGCCGGCAGCTGGAGTGTGGCTCTGGCTGGCTAGGCTCCATTTTTGGGTAGCACACTCTGCCACCATGTGCACAGCCCTGCTTTTTTCTGGTGCCCCAGCAGCCCGTCTGCTGCCACCCAGAGCCCCGGGCTGACCCCCGAAACCTGCTGCCAGCCTGTGGTTGCTCCACCTGAGTTCAAACTACTGCAGCCCTGGGTACACGTGTAGACACTGCACCTGGGAGCAGCCAACTCTGCTGTGGAGCTTATTGCATTGCATTAATTTCACATGTAGATGCACCCACTCCCTATTAGCTGTTTCCATCTTTGTTGCTTTGAAGTGACAAGTCATCTCATTACAGAGAATGTCAAAATGATTATGCAGTGTATTTCAGTCATTGTCATTTAGCTGATATACCTCTTCTACCAAAGACTACACATTGTCTATTTTTACCAAAAAATAATCCTATATGTGCTTTAGAAACATTCCCTATCTGAATTTGTAAGGCAGCTATGTGGAATTACCCCCTTATTTTTGTTGTTCAAAATTGTGTCCTTCACCCAACTGCAATAACAGATGCCAAATTTGGTAGGGCAGTATTTAAAATCACTATTTAGGTAGTAGCAGTCAGGTCTAATTACTATCTTTTATATAAAATATAGTTTATCAGGCAAATAGAGTGAGATCCTCACAGATACCTCTGTCTCAAAGAACATCAAATTACTATAAGGTCATTTTCATACCAAATATGTTGCTTTCCATTTAGCAAACTTTTTTTCCCTGTGTTTACAGTGATGCATTAAAGTAGCAAGCCTTTCTAGCTTATTTGCATCATTTGAAAATATCTGCATGGGGAGGGGAATAGAAAGAACATGGTTATACAAATTGATTTGTTTAAGCTGAACAAAAGTAAGTTATTAGCTCAGATCATACCTTTCTATTTTCAAAGCCATAAGATTTTTTTTGTGGAAACTTGAGTATTTCCTTTCAGATACAGGCAACCCCCGCTTAGCATTCTTAATTGGTTCCCGAAAAACTGTGTTAAGCAGAAATAATGTTAAGCAAAACCAAAAGTTTTTGATGAACCAAGATGGCAACCATGAGTGTTTATAACAAAACTCACTGAATGCTAAGTGGAATCAGGTATGAATGTAAAATGAGAATTATAGTGAAATAGTGCTAAGTGAAGCAGCATTAAATGGGGGTTGCCTGTAGTCTATGCATTATTTACTCAGTAATGTAGCAAGACTTCTCCCAGCAAAAAAATGCAACCCCAAACCTGACAGCATGTTTAAGGCTAAGTCCCAGTGCCCTCTGACTATGACTCCCAAACTCCTGGGGCCTTATTCTTTTTCTTAAATATTTTTAAATCACTGAAGAAGGAATAGTGTATGCCCCTGCTATAAACCTACCTTAGCCCCATGTTTTTGCTAATATTTTGACAGATACCTCTTGAGAAAGGATCTACTCTAAAAACTCACTTGAGAAAGTCAAAGTATAAAGTATAAACATACTTTTTTCATATGTATACTAATACAGTGTTTGCTCAGTGTGTCATCTGATATTAATGGTCAGTCAAAGTTTGCATTGATATTATATAAAACCTAAATACAAGGCATGTTAAACTTTAACTGACAATTTAGACTAAATAGCCATCCATGTCATAGAGAACCCAAAGGTTTGTTAGGAAACCCTACATGTTCTGAAAATCATATTACTACTGTATGGAAAGACTGAGTATAATTGTGTGTCCATGACCTACTTCTGAGTTTCTGTGCTTATTAAGGATCTCACTGTATACCTTCTTTAACACACTAACAAAGCAAAGAAAGTATTTAATAAGTGACACTATTGACAAATGAAGATGTAGAAGCCTGCCTTTTAAATATTATATTACGAGTTACCTAATATTCTTACATTTTAAGATGGAAGACATTATTAAATTAGATTAAATTTGTATTCTGTTTCCTAAATGTTAGGCAGTACCTCAGACAAAGAACAAGAACCCCTTATAGTGGGGTTGGGGTATAATTTTGAATTCCAGTATGAGATCAAGTTGACAGAATAAGTATCCTAGGAACTGGGAGGAGGGGAAGAAACTGATTGGCTGAAGGTGAGCTAATGATAGCCCAAAGATTAAAATCCCTTCTTAGTGCTGAGTTTCAGTTGTTTTAAGACATGCGGCTAAATCCTGCCATATGTTGCACTGGTTATAGCAGGTAATGAAAGGGAATCTAAAAAGCTTCTTCCTTGATTTGCATGAGCGGAGTAGGATTTACAAAAGAAAACAATTAAAATATTTCTATGTTTTACAGTTCTCAACAGCTGTAAGGAGGCATGGACTTAGCTAGCAAGCATAGTCAGACCCTGGCATGTGAGGCTGCTTGCAGTAGGTAAAAAATGAGACTATTCCTTTTCAAAGGTATGACAAGATGATGGTTCTAATATAGAAAGTGCAGTTGTAAGTGACAGGTTACCAGCTCTATACCTAGCCTTTTGGCAACTACACACATTTTGCCCTTCTTTTAATGATGCTGTGTGAGTGCCTAAGAATCTGTGTGTACACCAAGCATGTTCAGAAAGCTATGCACTGTCCAGACAGGTATGCAGCTAAGAATACATGCCCATTATTAATATGTAAAATTTTAGCTGAAAAAATCCTAACTACCTGTGTTGGGGGGAGGAGATAATAGCTACTGAGGGTAGAATTTGATTTACCTGTGTGCATGTAAACGGCATTTTCTGCCTGTATCCCTGTGTGGTCAGTGCACACCCTACTTTACATGCCCAGTATAAATATTCATGTTTATGCATCCACACTGCAGAGGTAAAAGAATTGTGCAGTGTTCGTAAGTACCAGTAAGTCCACTTACATGGCTGGAAAACTGCCATTCAGGTGCACAAGGGATGTTAGAATACTGCCCAAGCTGTCTGCATAAATCTCAAGTTTTCAGGGTTTGCTTTCTCTAGTTGGCTGGGATAGAAAGGTGCCATGCAAGATTAGGATATATCTTTTGTTTTCCAATAAAGATTGTTTTTAATTTATTAAATTAACCTTTTGCCATTTTACAATCAATTTCCACAGTTGAAGAATTTTTCCCTCTTTCTCTTGACTGGATTTTGATTGGTTTCTGTGCACAGAAGTACTATGTGTTATTCTTATAAAAATAATGAGCATATTCATTCATAAATTTGCTACTAAAGAAATGGAGTTTTTGTTTCTCATATTTTGTAAAATGTTGTACTTGAAAAACCGTATTGTTACAGAAAGAAATCTAACTGCCTTACCACTTACATACTCAAAAAGGTTGGTTGTTGCCACCATCGTTAGGATTGAGGCTATCAGTTAATTAAAGGAAAAGAAGAGTAAAAAATTGGATCCATGGCTATTTTATTAAAATTACAGTAAGGATCAGACTGTCTCTGGGCTGGCAGCTTCTCAGCTGACCCTCATACAGCAATCTATGCTAAATCTTGTGGTTTGTGGAAGAGACAAACTGATTAATATGGATATTATAGATCGCATAACTTTTTGTGACAGTAAAAATTAACCATTTTCCATGACTGAAATTTCCCCATAGACCTTTTTTATGAGTACTGTAGCCATCTTAATTTTTCACCTGTCTGCTGTCCTCCATCCCTAGCATAGCAGAAGTTGACTTCTTTTTTACACGGATTGTGAAGGATTTGGAGATTCTATCAGATAAAATACTAAATAACAAGATATTTATTTTAGGAGTACAGAAAGAGAAACAACAGCTGCTTCTAAATGGCTTTGTACATTATAAAGTGTCATAATGCTACCTCAATGTGTCTCTGTACAATATGTGCAACCTGCCTTTCAAATCATCCTTGCCTAGAGTGCAATAACATAGTTAAACAGTATCCCAAAGTGATGTTAAGCAATGGTGCTTATGTGAGAAGAAATGCTTCAGGCCTTTTTTGTATCTTGAGGGCTGGTCCTGAAGGCTATCTTATTCACTGTTGGTTTCTGTACACTTTTCACAGGAATGAGAACAATGGTTAAATCTCATTTGGAATAACTGCTATGCTAAAGAACAATATACTACTATTTTGTTTTGGTTTTTGTTTTAAAACAAATTTTAAGCATAGATGATATCCCTTTAGCTCAAGACACAAATTTTAGTTGAAATACATTAAGGAAATAGAGGGTTGATGGTTTTAAATTTCCAGCTTCATTATTCTGGTTACAGTGCTACAGTGCTCTGGGATCATTAATGTCATTAAAATTTTCTTCAAGCTTTGTGCACATACTGAGAATAAGGCCCCTGCCACATGTTACATATATTATACAATTAACTGGTCCAACCCGCAATAAATTTAGACTGGCCACACATGCTAAGTAATTATCATGCCATGAAAATGTTCACCCAGCTATAAAAAGAGCCAATCAGCTACAGAGTTAGTTTGAAAATGGGTAATAACTTTATAGCCGATTTCTATCCAGCTGTAATTTGAACATGTGGCAGGGCCCTAAATTACATTAATTGTACAATTTAATCTTGGACCAGGGTTTTAATGGTCACAGTCTATTTATGTAGTCCACTTTAAACATACTGTTTTAAATTGTAAATGTCAGCCTGTATACAAAGTCAAGTTGTAGTCTTTTACACCCTTGCAATGTCACTGATTTCTTGCGTTCGTGAACACAGAATTTGAAGTGCATATTCTGTTTCCTACAACTGGCTTCTTAATCATCCTGTGTTTCCTCAAGGATAAGCCAGGGGGAAAAGTATACCAATTATTCATATGAAAACATCGTTAGAACAGAGTTATTTAAAACAAGCAAAAATAGCAAAATCTTTTTTAAGTATGTAACATCCAACATCCATGTGGGAAGTGATGCAGTTAAAGAACAGTCAGTAACAAATCTTTCCATATCTCCTTGTTTTTCAATAAGATTTGTCAAAATAGCGAAACATTTTTGAAAAAACTGAATTCAATAGAAATGAATGTTGACACTTCTGCTCAGCTACTCAGTGCCATTTTAAAGGGTACTTTCCCTTTTGTACTTTCCTTTTGCCTCTCTGGGCTTCAGCTAGAGGCTGCATCTAGACAAGCACAGCCGTGCAGTATGTGGCAATGCAGACACATCTACGGTGCCACATACTGCACGTCAAGCTGTTCTCCATGCTGTAAGGCAGCAGCATAGGGGTTTTTTGACCCCTGGATATCCAAGGGTCAAAAAAAAAAAAAAAAAGCAGACCAGCGCACATGGGGGCAGCCTGCACCACTCAGAACCAGAGCCTGGCTGACTGGAGCTGCACTCTGGCTACTGTCCAGGCTCCAAGTGGTAGGATTGCCACTGCTGCAGCCCCAGGAGGCCCCCAGGGCCCCAGGTAAGGCTTCTGGAGTCAGCCCAGTGCTGGCCACAGCCTCCCCTACCCCACCCAGGGTAATCTGCCATGCACCAGAAGGTGCATGGCAAAGTCATTCTCTGGGGAGAACTAGCAGCAGAACAAGGTGTCCCACTGCTAATTGTCTCCAGAGAACCAAGTGTCTGCACTCATGTGGACATGGCCAGAGAGATTTTAAAAGCTTTGCCCTGTTGTGCTGCTCTGGAGGTGAAAAGTAGCCAAGTTGAATATTCAGGGTGTCTCACAAAAATTATGCACATCTCAGTTGTCAGGAAGATGGAGAATTATTGATGATCAGAGATGCTTCTTGTTTCCTTAGAAAGCAAGAGCATAACTTGCAATGTAAATTCTTGTATATGTTCCAAAAGTCCATCATTGACTTCTTATAGTTACGAACAATAAGTCATCAAACCCATACAGAGATGAGAGTTGGCTGTGGTTTTATCAGTATGTCTGTACTCCTGAAACTGAAGTAAATATTCATTTTTGAGACACTTTGCATACATTATTCACTTAAGATAGAACTGAATTTTACATATTTGATTATGGAAAATGAACACAGATAATCAGAAGATCTAAGTGTCTGGGGGAGGGGGTCAGTATTATTTTTCTTTACCTGAAACTTGAGACTTTATTCACTGCACTCACAGAGCTAAGCAGAGAACAGGCTCTCCAGCCTGTTCCCCACTCAGCTCTGCAATCATGGAGCTGAGTGGGGGAAAAGCTTTCCAGCCCCGGCCAGCAGGGAGCTCCCAGCGCCAGCTCCACAGTCAGAGAACCTTATCTCCCAATGGGAAATCTGCAGTTGGAGATCCTCTGCAGTCACATGGCTAGTGTTGGGAGATAAGGATCTCCCAGTGCTGGCCCTGTGGTCACAGAGCTGGCACTGAGAGTTAAGGATCTTCCAGCCCCCAGCTCTCCAATCATGATAGCAGTCTCGGAGCAGGAGGCTTGCAGCTCCCTGCTGCTGGGGTAGGGGGACATAGTCTGCACCTGGGCTGTCATGGTGAAGCCTGCCTTGGCAGCAGGCAACTCATGGGGGCAGGGAGCAATCTTCCACTCCCTGGTGGCCAATCAGGCATCCACACAAGCACTACTGAGCAATAACTATTACAAGTAAATTTGCTACTTGCATTTGTAGGTAGCAAATTTACTCACGATTAGCAAGGTTTACTGTGCAGTAAACATGTACACCTGTAGACACATGCTTCCTGTGCAGTAAACTGTGCTACTGCTCAGTAAAGCATCTCGTGTAGATGCACCCAGTATCTAGAAAAGTGCTAGATACATGTCTCCTGGCCTTCCATCCAGTGAAATGAGGGAGTGAAGTTTTAGGTTGCAAGCTCACTTAGACTGTAAGCTCTTTAGGACATGCTGTGTATGCGGAGCTGTAGTGGGGACAGGTGCGAGGCGTGGGGCAGTGCTCGCTGCCTCAGTACCAACGGCAGTGGTGCCATCAGTAGCACTTATTTCTGTGTGCTCCCCACACCAACAAAAGTAGTGCCCATGGCTAGTGTTCTGGTTGCCCTCCCCTCAGTTACACTACTGAGTCTGCACAGAGCTGTGCATTTTTTTTTATATGGTAGAGTGCTGTAGATCTTTGATTTAATCTCCTACAGCACTTCCCTACCCAAAACAAAGGGTATGAGCAGCTGTCAGACTTGAAACCCTGCAAAAGCCCTTGTAGCACTACAAAATGTGAGCATGCCAGTATGCGTCTGTAGCACTACAGCATGACCCAAGCACTACAGAAAAGTATCTGTTTGAAACCAGAACTAGTGCTTCGTTTTGTAGAGTCACTTGTCATGTTTAATTACTTGTAGTCCTGGAGAATTCATGGTGCTCTGCGCTCCATTTTTCACCCACCCCGCAACTTTCAAGGGGAGAGGGAGAGAGAGCAGTAGAAGCCTTGATACTCAGAAGAGTGGATAGATTGCTGCCACAGGAACAGTGGGCAAAGCCCCTCTACTGCAGTGGCAGTAGAAAGAGCTCCCACAGCTTTCACAGGAATATAGAGCGAGCTGCTGATTACTGATAACTTTCTAGAGAGGACAGGCTGACAGTGATTGGGCTTGCTCTCAAGCTTCCTTGGAGGAACCAAAGCAGCAGCTCCATATTGCTTCCTGACTGGAGAGCTAGCTCTCCAGTCAGGGTCTGGAACACCTATATGCCCCCATGGCACTGTATTTTGGTAGCACTACCAAGCGCCACGGCAAATGAATGGTTGTCCATAGCGAGAGCCTCTCTCTTTCCTAATTTGTAAATGAAAATTATAATAGCCTTCTACCTATTTGTAGCATATTTAAAGATGAAAAGTATTGGTATGTATTACTGATCATTGCTTGTGGATTTTGGTTTGGGTGTGGGAGGAGTTTTACAAACTCACTTTGTTTTTAAAGTGTGTTATGTTACTTTTTTTTTTAACATCTACATCTTTCCCAATCTGTTAGGATCTCAGCAGCAAGGACATGAAGAGAGACTTGTACATAGTTGCCCATGTAGTTCGAATAGGTACAGTATGCTTTATTAAGTACATTTTTAAATATTACTTCAAAATGAATTTAAAATTGTTGGTTTTTAAACATTGTTTGGACTGAATTAACAATATGATGAGTTTAGCCAGTTAAGAAGCTTAGGTATGGACCCTGACTTTTGGTTGAGACAAATTCAAATATAGTAATGGAAATGGATATTAATACAACTTATTAATTATTAGCCAGAGATTTTTTCTTGATCTTGAGCAGAAGAATTGAGTAATACTCTGTTTGAAATAAAAGATATTAGGGTTCTCATGCAGACTTTTTAACTTTGAATAAAAGACAGGGTATGGAGATAAAGTCAGTTTGCTGAAGAAGATGTCAGTGTACCTGGTCACGTACAAATTTCTAAATAATTTACTGGATAAATGGAAATGCCTCTATTTCCACTGCTTACCCAAAAACAGGCAATTCACTGCTGCTTTTCAACGTACAGGCTACATACAAACATTCAGGGAGGTTAGGAGGATGTTAGATAACATTAAAAATGGCCACCTTATTAAGTTAGTTCTCTCTGGTATGGACTTTACAGTAGTTAGGTCAAGCTAAGGATGAGCTGTACCTTCCAGGTACACCTAACTGAGATTGGGTTGGCCATTTTTAGACCAGTCTAACCGTCCTCTTTCTCTACAGTTCCCAACACAGCCCCAGGGCTGGAAAAGCTCAGGTACCAGCCCCACCTCCAGGGCTGCACTTTTTCCACTTTCCCCCTGTCACCAGGCTATTTTTGGCATCCAGGCTCCTCCACCCCCATCCCCAAAAAGTAAGCCTGTGCAAAGCTGCTAATAGTTGCTTTGGATTCAGACAATTTGGGGGGACAGTGATTCGATTTGGTGGTTCGAATCACTGTCCCGAGTCGGTTTGGCCAAATCTGATCCTGAATCTCCGAATCAGCCAGGCCCATCCCCTGCAGCCCAGCAATGGATGCCCCACCACCCCAGCTCCCACACTTGGAAAAAAAAGGTGGGGAACAGGCAGGGCCTGGGGACTGGTAGGAGTCCCCCCCATGGTCCCCTTCCCCCCAGTCCCTTTGCCCCCATCCCTAGTACTTACCAACTCAGAGTTGGCTGCAGCTCCCTGCTGCAGCCACCGGGGACTGCCTGACCCCAAGGTCTCTGAATGTTTTCTGAAGATTTGGAGAGCTTTGAATAGATTTGGACCTTTTAATTGGTCCCCTGATTCAATTCTGATTTGGATATTCAACCACTGATTCAGGCCAAATCTCCTCCGAATCAAATCACCACCCAAAGCTTCACACAGCCCTACCAAACAGACAATGCTTGTCCTTGCAGATCAGCCAGCACCTCCCACACACTAAGCCCACCATACCCCCCCATCCTGCAGGCTGATTCTGGAGCCAATTTTACCAGCATTCACCAGTGTCAGGAGCCAAGGAAATAAGTCAAGGTGGGGGGAGGGGCAGGCAGAACGGTGGTGGTTGGTTTATCCAGTGGAGATTGTTTGTCTAGGGATGTGGGGGTTGGGAGGCTAAACAGAGCCCCAAGTCCTGGGGGGAGAGAGCTCCCCCATGGGCTCTGTGAGCCTCCTCTGTTCCCACCCAACCCTCCCAGACCCACTAACCCCCCCATGGACTCTGCCTGCCATCCTGATCCACCCATGGACACTGCTTGCTCCCCCACCTCATTTCTCCTTGCAGAACTCACCTGCTCTCCTGACCCTCTAACCCGTGGACCCTACTTGCCCCCCATGCAAGCCCAACCCCTAGCCTTTCCCATCCCAACTTACCTTGGATCAGGAGGCCATTTTAACCCAATCTAACCTCCCCAAATGTCTGTACACACTCACAGTATTAAAAAAGAAATACATTTCATAGCAGGGATGCATTTAACCAGCATCAAGAAGTTAGGAGATAGTTCATTATAAGTTTTGATCTTTTATTTAAGAAGTTGATAAAGTAGTATTTCATGTATTTATGCAGAATATAATATTTTATTGCAAGGTTTTTTTCAGATTTTTTTTTAAACTCAACTCTCACTGGGACAGTCAGTTAATCAGAATAATAGGCTTTCAACTGAGTTCTTTCAGATGCAAGAATTTTATGTAATAGTGGGTTTCCAAATTTTGAGTTGTTCAGTCACTTTGAGGCCTAACCACCATTTCTGAAACATGGATGAATAGTGCTTGTTGGAGTATATGTGCAGTTAAATTGTGTTTGACACAGCTTTTAGTGACACTGGGTATCAGCAACAGATATTTTTCTTAATGCTTATACAATCTAAATGAAGCCATAGATTTGTTATGTTTTTCTGTGAGTAATAATAAAAATCCTTAAATTTGCAAGAGCATTTTAAGGATCAGTTCTTCATTATCTGAATCCAGTGCCACACATTTGTATAAAAATGTTCCATCTAAATCAGGCTTATAAATATTGCTACAAGGTATGCTTTAGTTAATCCTCAATTTATTAAACTTCTTTTAAAAATTACAGGAAGAAATACTGTGGCTTGGGTTATGTAAGAAATCAGACCAGATCATAATAGTGTATTCTGCTCTTGAAAACTGTTAGATCATTAAAAACTGACACAAATAATTGAAAAGTATTCAGTTGAAATAGTTTCCTTTTTCAAAATGTTCCCTCATGTTAGAAGGAAAACTGACAACCATTGGCACCATAATGCATTTAATATACATTCTTTTATATGAAATGATATATAATATTATATGAAAGGAGGGAGTTAGAAATATATGGAAATATGTTCGCAGTGGTTTGTATTTTGTAAATGTATACATAGACACATACACACAGACAACAGAAAGATAGTAGAGGGAATGGCTAAACTTGACTTTCTAACCACTGTTATCTGTTTAAGGTCGCATGCTGCTAAATGATTCGAAAAAGGGCCCCCCACATCTCCATTACCGTCGCCCCTATGGCTGTGCAGTATTGAGCATCATGGATGTACTTCAGTCCCTCTCTGAATTGAAAGAAGAAAAGGATTTTGTTCTGAAAGTTTACACGTGAGTAATTTCAGAAGGGGAAAGAAATTACACATGGGCATTGTGTATTCTAAAGTTTATTATTATATAACTGCATTGGAACCACAAGTCAGAATCCAAACAGTGAGCTCTGAATTCCATGAAAAAGATCGGTAGGTTTTTTATGAATCCCTTTCTTTATCAGGTTTCTGCAGCCATCCTTCTTGTGTAAAAAGTAGTAATGTAACAACGTTTTCAGGAATGTATAAAATGTGCGCCTCCTATATTGATGAGCTCTCTGACCTTCTAAACCAGGGGTCAGCCACCTGTGGCCTGCAGGCTAGATCTAGCCCATGGCACTTGACCTGTAGACATGGAGTTCAAGGACATTTGACAGCAGTTTCTCTCCCTGTGCTTCAGTGGGGAAAAGCAGTAGTGGTGGCAGCTGAGTCCTAGCACTGTCCCTTCCACCACCTCTTACCCAACCTGGGTCAGTCTAGCCCTCAGCCTTAAAAAGTTTCCAACCTCTGTTCTAAACCATTTGATTTGACTTGCTAATGCTAATGCACAGGTCTTTCAAGAGTAACCCCTGTCACCTACTTTGGGATGCTTCTTTTCAAAAGGAAGCTGTTTTGAAAGGGGAAGAGAAATGGGGGGTTAGTTCAGGGAATGTTCCACCTGCTTTTGCTTTTTCCTGTGGCTTCCAGACACCTGGTAAATATGTAGGAACTAAACTCAAATTACATATAGGTCCCTTTTTAAAGATATGATGATTCAACCAGGTTGCATGGTAGGGGATTCTTTCAGAGTACCCATTTGCATACACATCACTGAGGAGAATCCATACACCACTACTTTTTCTGTTGTTCTACTTTTTCATAGTGTTCACAGTACTACAAAACTTAATTTTTCAAAGGGTTTAAAATAGGTAATGTAGTATTCTCCAGCTGTGGGGTAGGATCCCTGGAAGAAATAGCAACCTAGATTTCATGAAGAGAAGACAAAAGAAAGAGCCATGAATGTGGGTAAAACTCCATGACCCTGTAGATTTACCTTGATTTCCTACAAAAAGGGTTCTGTGAGTAAAGCATTTGGCATCACCTTGATAAAACACCTTCCCTCCCTGCATCTGTAACTGTTTTCTAGTTCGCATGACCATAGAAACAGTTCCTACATACAAGACTACTGTTCCAGGAAATGCTTCATAAATTTAAACTTTGTGTATGTTCTCATGAAAAACATAGCTTCACGAGCACATGCCAAGAGTTACAGTGACTGATGGACACCTACATTGCTAGCAAAGGGAGGGGTAGCTGGGCTAGCAACCAAGGAAAGGCCAGAAAAATACAAGAAAGCAAACATGTTAAAAATAGAAAGCTAAATAGAGGTGGGAAAGTATCAAAGGGATGAAAGAAGACTGAAAACAAAAAAGGTAGATTTAGAAAGAAGCTGGATAATAAAAAAATGAAGAGATACAAGTCACAAAAGCTTGAGAATGTATGGCTCAACATACCTGTCTACTGCATATAAATAAAATGAAAAGACTGAGAAGTGCTGGTATAAAGAATGAACTATTGATTGTTATTCATAATACAAAGAAGACTTTTCCTCACAGCAGCACAAAAAGCAAAATGTGCTTTTGGGATGTGTCAGTAGAAGCACAGGAGAAGATTGTGCCTCTCTACTTAGCACTGGTTAGGCCTTATCTAGAGTCATGTGCAGTTTTGGACTCCACATTTTAAAGTGAACATGGAGAAGTGGCAGACTGAGGTGTTGTGTCTTGCGGCTTTGTGAGGGTTGACTGTGAAAATGATGATGAAATCCCAGATGACCCCAAGGATGCCATGATTGAAGAAAGGAGATAGGTCCTACTGTAGAAATTACAGAGGGATCTCCTTTCTGTCCACGACAGAAAAGATCATTGTGAAAACCCTCTTGAATAGTCTTCTTCCACTTCATAGATTTCATAGACGTTAGGGCTGGAAGGGACTTTAGAAGATCATCGAGTCCAGCTCTGTGCCCAAAGGCAGGAAGTCAGCTGGGGTCATAGGATCCAAGCAAGATGAGCATCCAATTTTTTCTTGAAGGTGTTCAATGTAGGTGCTTGAATCACCTCCGATGGCAGGCTATTCCAGACCTTGGGGGCTCAGACAGTAAAGAAATTCTTCCTTATATCCAGCCTGAAATGGTCTTGCAGGTCTGAAATGGTCTTCAGTGGTCTTATAACTGTTTGACCTTGTCATCCCTTGGGGCACTCTGATGAACAAATGTTCCCCCAGATCCTGGTGGTCACCCCAGATAAAACTTAAAGGTGGCCATCAGATCATCCCTGAGCCTGTGCTTTTCCAAGCTAAAGAGCCCCATAGCTCTCAGCCTGTCATCTTAAGGTCTGTTTTCCTGACCTCTGATCACGCACATCGCTCTTCTCTGGACTCTCTCAAACTTCTCCACATCCTTTTTTGAATTTTGGGACCCAAAACTGGACGCAGTACTCCAGCTGCAGCCTCACCAAGGTCAAGTACAAGGGGAGAATGACATCCCGGGATTTGCTTGAGAAGCATCTACGGATGCAAGCCATCATTTTGGTTACTTTACTAGCCGCAGCATCGCATTGCTGAAGAGCTCCACCCAGAATCTCAGTGTGGGTTGAGGGCATCAAGAGCCACAACCAATATGATCTTCACTGCTCTCCAGCTTCAGGAAAAATGCCAGGAACAACATAAACTTCTCTACATGGCCTTCTTTGACCTCATAAAAACCTTTGACATTGTCAATCAAAAAGCTCTGTGGAGGATCCTGCTGAGATATGGTTGCCCACTGAAATTCATCACCATTCTTCACCTGCTCTATGATGGTATGCAAGTAGTGGTTCTCAGTAACAGTTCTATCCCAGATCTCTTTAAAGGTAAGACAGGAGTTCAAACAATGCTGTATCATTCCTCCAACACTCTTCTTGATATTTCTTTCCACAGTGCTACAGCTGACCACCAACGGGCTTCCAGTTGGAGTGCAGCTAAACTACCAAATGGATGGTAAGTTGTTTCATCTCAGCTGACTCCAAACCAAAACCAAGACCACCCAACTTCAGTCATTAACCTGCAGTATCATAGATGCTGTAAGCTGTGGATGATCCTGTGTGTTTACTTGGAAACCGATCTTCAAGCAATCATTGACCTCTCTACCAAGGCATACAAGAAAATGGGACTGACACTTAACATTCAGATGACTAAGGTGCTCCATCAAGAAGCTCTTAATAAGCAGTCCCCAGCTCTGGTAATTCAGATTCATGGTGAGACTTTTGGAGAACACTGAGTATTTCCTGTACCTCAGAAGCCCTCTCTTGCAAAAGGCTGACGTTGATGAAAAAATCCAACATTGGCTCAAGTGTGCAACCACAGTCTTCAGACTCCTGGGGAAATGGGTGTTTGAAGATCATGACATCAAATGTGAAATAAAGCTCATGGTTTAGTTTATCAAGCAATTGTGATCCCTACCTTACTGTATAGAGATGAGACATGGACAACATACAGGAGACACCTCAAATCTCTGGTGAAGTACCATCAGCACTGCCTGCAAAAGATTGTTTGAATTCAGTGGGAAGACAAACACTCCAGTGTTAGTTCCCTCTCACAAGCAAACACCATGAGCATCAAGGCAATGATCATCTGACATCAACTTTACCAGGCTGGCCACATCATCCAGAGGTCTGAATCCAGAATCCCAAAGCAAGTTTTATCCTACCAGCTCAGTCAAGGTGCACACTCAAGAGGAGGGCAGAGAAAGCAATTCAAGGACATCCTCAAGGCCAACTTAGAAGAATGCAACACTGACATCATCTCATGAGACACTATTGTCCAGGATTGCCCCAAATGAAGGAAGTGTCTGCTGCAAGGATCTCCGTACTTTGAACCCTTATGATAACAACAGGAGATGGAAAGCTGGAGCAACATGTTGCGGACCAAACCAAAAATCCAGAGCCATCCACTCCACATGGAAACACATGCCCAAGTTACAGTAGAACCTGTCAATCCTGGATTGATCTTGTCAGCCATCTTCAGACGCACAGATAAAGCAGTCATGGAAGACAATCATCTTTGACTGTGAGGGATTGCCAATGAGACAAAGGATTTTTATAGGATGGTTTGAATACAGATGATCCTGCCTCAGAAAGGGGGTTGAACTAGATGACTTCCAGAGATTCCTTCCAGGTCTTTTTTCTATGATTTATGATATAAAAGCATGAAAAGCTCAATAAAGTTTCTGTAGTTCAATCAAGTTCATGGATTTATGTTCCATTTTCAACTGAATATGAACGCATAGCTTACTTCTAATTTTAGCATCAGTGGCATCAACTACCTTTGCTCATACTGAATCTGCCAGATTTTTCAAGCTGCATTGAAATTGTCTGTTTGGCTTCCATTCACAACTGCTTACAGAGGCTGGCTGCTTTATTGGATCAGTATTGCTTTCTGACGGTTAATTAAATAGAGAACATTGGCAGTTATTCCCTCTGTGTGCTGGCTTTGTTCATAGACTATCACTGTGCACAGGAGGTCCATGAGCAGTCTGTCTTCATCTTTGAAGGATGCTAATCATGCTATTGAATTAATACCCCCAAACACCTTATCCAAGGCTCTTTTCTTCCTCAGCATTCCTACTGATATTGTCTCCAGTTCAGATTCTCTTTTATAGTGGTATCTGAGTGACAGACCTTTTGAAAATATCCTGGCAGGTTTAATTACCTTAAAAGCAACAGTGAGCTGCTCTTTCGCCTCTGATAGACTGTTTTGCAACAGCAAGGATTCGTATTTAGGTCTTGCTTCCACACATTTAGTCTGAAATATTTATAATTTAAAAATTTCAGATGTTCAAGGTTGAAGCTGCTTTGTTGTTTAGGGACATTAATAGAGATTAAAATATATGTTTAGTTTGGGGTTTATAGTTTTACGTTTTGTTTATTTTCAAAATGATTTTTCTGCAGTTCTGGATGTCTTTAGTTGATTTGTGTGGGATTTAAATATACATGTATTAGTCTATATTGTCTGTACAACACGCTAACT
>JAGPOW010003310.1:4101056-4133290 GCA_030014935.1 Caiman crocodilus
GTTGGATGCACGCTAGGGTTCGGTTGGCCTTCCCAACCACCGTCTGACATTGGCGGCTCATGTTCATCTTGGCATCAACAATGACACCAAGATCCTGTTTCTCCACTGTGCTAGCAAGAGGGGAGCTTCCCAGCCAGTATGTGTGCTGGGGGTTGCCTCTCCCCAGATGCATCACCCTGCCCTTGTCCACATTGAATCCCATCCTGTTCCTGTCCGCCCACTCCTGCAGTCTGCCCTGATCCCGCTGCAGCCTCTCCCTCTCTTTTGTCTTCTTTTCTTAGGTGAAAAGCCAATTCCACAGATTTTGTTCAAGGTGCTTCATAGAAAAGGTGAAATAATTTTTAAGCCGCTTTATTATGTTAAAGTTTATGGTTTTATTTCAATAGCAAGATACAATGGTGTTAAGGGCCAGAAGTAAATCACTCAGCTCTATGAAAAATGTCGTTAAAAGAATCTTCAGAAAAAGGTGATTTGTATATTAGAAAAGAACTTCCTGCCAGCTCCATTCAAATCCAAATACATAGACAAAATAGAGACTTCAGTGATTATGTTAAAGTAGCAAGCATTCTGTAGCCTGTGTGTACCGGTCTTGTTTCAAGCTGTTTTTGCTCTACTGACTTTGTACAGGAACCTGAGAGAGAACAGTTGACGAGAAGTGAATTTGCCCCACTGCACTGCCTCATTTTATTCTTTTTACATTTCCTTCTGTCTTGCTAGAATTCTAAGATGTATTTTGTAAAAATAAAATTATTTGGTAAAGCCTTTTCATTTAATTTATCAAACAGAGGATTTTCTTTTCTTATTTTAACTGTTGCATGGTAAGTGTGATTCCTTTCCTGTTCTGCTGTATATCAAACTCAAGAGAGTACACTGGCACCGCTTTTTTCAGTCAGTGAACACAGAAGACTGCACAGAACCTTTACTACTACAAAAGGTCTAGATCCTTGTGATCTCAGTTGTTCTGTCTCCTGAAATGGACTCGTCCTCAGCATCAGGGCTAAGTACAGACGGTCAAAAAGCCTGAGGCTGAATCGATTCAATCTTCGCAGGTTAGTTTAAATTGCATAGATTAAATGGATAAGCAAGTGAACACACATTCACTTTTTGATTCCAGAAGTGCAGCCACATGCCTGCAGTGGCCCAGGCCAGAAGCCAGGGAGCACTAGAGCATACTTCACTGCTCTGTTGGAGTAAACAATTTGAGTCAAGGCTAGCTCTCCCACTTGGCAAGATGGGGCTTGCAAGGGAAATGTAAAGCATCCTAGGATGCTGGGGGACTGTGAGTCAACTTGAATCTGGAGAGGATCAGGGACAGAAGTTCAATAAACTAATTTAACCTAAATCAGTTAAGTCTGATACTACATCCATCCAGGTTTACCTTAACCTGGTTCAGGCCCTTTTGAAAGTGGTTTGTGTGCACTGAATTTGTTATAGATTTGAACTGGTTTCTGATTGCTTGCTCTGGTTTATGTGTAATTTCTGTTTCTAGCCTAGACAATATCTAGGTTCTTATCTAGGTCATGCTACTATTTCTGTATTTGCTGATCTCTTTGTTCTACCTCAAGCTGGACACAGCATTATTTCTCATATGTCTGGTATCTGTATCTGGAAGATACTAGAGTCTTGTCTTTTCACTTGAGAAGACAGAATCCAGCACATACACCAGGGGTAGACACATGTGCCAGAGTGTAACACACAAAGACATTTCTCTTGGCATGTATGCTTTGGGGAAGGGGCCAGAGCTGCTCTGCCACAACAAGGATCTGGCCTCTTGAAGCTCCCCCACCATCCGCGCCTGGCATGCCAACATCTTACAAATTGACGTTGTGGGGTTTTTTGACACTTTGGCCAAAAACATTTCCTGCCCCTCACATACACAGTCACTAGTCATCCAAACAATCTACAGTATTTCTGTAGTTCAGAGATACCTCACTGCTCTAGTTTCTAGCAGACTTCAGCAAAATTTTACTTGAGCACTTTTTATTGTAGCTATTTGCTTCATGTGTTTAAATCTCTCTTGAAAGACTGAAAGTTAACTGTCTTTCTTGTGCTGTTTTTTTCTGTCATTAAAGATTTTATTGTGTTTCTAAGGCTATGTTTATAAAGTGATTGGGTCTGTTGTGTGTCTCAGCATTATTGCTGATGTTGGTGTAGCTCTAGGAGTCATTTATCAATTACTATCTCATAAAAATCTCACATGTTTTGTATGATTTTTAATTGGCAATTTTGTGTTCTTTTGCTTATCTATTAAGATGGCATTTGAAGTACTAGCTTGAGGCAGCTGGTATAATGCATTCCAGGAACTGTGCAAACTTCCACATGCAACTCTGTCAATATATATTAATTCTAGCCAGCAAATCCTTCTTCTGTCCCTGTCTAGGAACCAGTTGACCTTGACACTCCTACTTACAGAACTAGTCAGGATTTGAATACATAGTTGCTCTTGTAAGATAAAACAGTAATGCACCAGTCACTTTTGTCACACAAGTAATTTTACTTCCTCTGCAAAGGATATTTTACGATTTTTTGTTTGTAATTTCTCTGGGATGCAATAATAGATTTTTAGATCCACAAAGAAGCCACTTTAAATCTGCCAAGTCTAACCTTGTTGTTCCCATTTTAGGTCTCTGCAATCAATAGCATCATATAAATTGTGGTTAGGATTTTCAAAATGACTTTAGAGAACATGCTCTTTCTAGTTTCAATTGAACTTATTCTCATAAATCACTTATGTGACTGTGAAAAACCTTCCCTGCCATTTAAATCAATTAGCTGCCACTACTTCCCTGCTGCCAAATTTTTGCACCTCGGGAGAGAGCCCCATGGGTTGCATAGCATGGGTTTGTGGGCTAGTGGTTGAGCACTGTTGCCCTAATCAAATATCTTGTTTTTGAAATTGGCCAACAGGTGTTTCAGAGAGAAATTAATGTCCTTGCTGTAGAATTATTAAATAACCTCCCTATGCATGCTTCTTAACCCTTTCAGTCAGTGGTTGGAAGCATGAGTCTTTAGATCCCTGATGTTTTACATTTTATTCCACTTAAGTAACTTGAAGCATGTCATTGTTGGGGTTTTTTTGCTCTCACACTACACTTTTTAAACATATCATTTTTGTTCTGTGAAGTCTGAACTGCTGTAGGCTGGAACATAGAATCAGGAATAAAAAGTATAGTATCTGTGATGCTGTACCCAGCAATCCAATTTTTTCCATTTTGATTTTTCTCAGAAATTTGAACAAGATCATTTTTGTAGTGGTATTTTGGTGATCGTTATACTCCACTTAAAGGATCGAGTATGCAATTGTTTTGTAGAGCAAAAATATGAAGCGTCTTCAATATTAAAATACTTCAGAATATTTCATGCTTAGTTATAGCATATCATTGTAAACAGAAACAGCTTGTGATAGATGTTGTGCAATGAGTAAATCAATGGTCCTTTTACACAGTATTTGTAAAAATAATAGAGCATTAGTAGATTTTTTTGTTTAAGTCAAGATTTTTAGTTAAACTTTCATGATTTTTCTAACCTTCTTTTTCATCTTTGTTTCTGAAGGTACAGAACACATATGTCAAGAGACATAAGGGTTTTCTTAATTTGCAAATGCACTGTTTCTCAACCCTACTCCCATTGTTAGGGGAATACTATATGTAGCAAAATAGTATATAAAATGTATCTGCGTTTCCATTGAGAAGAAAAACTATAGTATTAAATCTTAGAGCTTGTCTACATGCAAAGCTATACTTTAATTTTATCTAAGGAACAATTTTAAAGTGATTTAGTTAGCATCAGTCCAAAAATCTGTGTGGCAACCTTTATTTTAATTTAGCTTGATTCAGTAAGGAGCAATTTTAATGAAAGTGAAATAAACCTAAATTAAACTGAAATACAAGCGTCCATGCAGGCTCTTCTGTGACTGTAAATTAATCAGTTTTAGAAAATAAATCTAAATGTTCTTGTGGACAAGATTTTTAAACAAGTCTCAGCTCCTGCCCAAATGGCAGTTTTCCAGTTGTGTAACTGGCATTTTTTACACTTAGAATGTGTGGTTCCGTTCCCTGTTCATGCAGTATGGACATATGGGCATCCACATGACTAATGAGCATACTCATCAAGGCTATGGCTGGCCAGGAGTGCATGTGCCCACATAGCCACCTACAATGGGCATGCATAAGTCACAAAATTCTGTGGGGGGAAAAAAACTGTGTGTAACAAAGGCGCCTACTTGTGGCCAGTCACCATACTGGCCCACCACTTTGTCTAGGGCAGTCTTCCCTGTCTCACCTGCCACAGCTTGTTGGGATACCTGTTGCAGTAAGCAGTAGGCTGCCCATGTAATACTTCATGGCAAGGGGTTTACACACAACTCTGACCTTCCTTTACTGTGCCTCATGCCTCGCAGATGGCATCATATGTTGATTATGGCACCAGTTCAGGGGCAGGCTAAACTCTGCCCCTCGTTGAGCCCCTAGCATTCTCTCTTGCATGCTGCTCCCTCTCACAGGGCCTCATTCACTCTGCTCCTCACTAGGCCACTCTCAGATCTGCCCTACTTCACGATTACGTGACCTTCAGGCTTTGCTACTCACTCTCCAGCCAATCCACACACAGCCCTTTCAGACACCACCGTGCACCCTACTCTATGTGGCCACCAGCCTAATGCCTCACACTGGGTTGAACTCAGCCACTAGCTCCTTCCCAAGCCACAAAGTTCTGCCCCCCCTGCTGCAGTCTTGGGGTCTTGCACCCGCTGGGCTCAGGCGCCTCTCTCTAGGTGTGCCTGGCCCCACTACCTTCAGGGTCTTACATCCCCCTGGGCTCGGGTGCCCCTCCGTAGGCATGCCTGGCCCCAGTGTCTGCACTATAACCCACTGGGTAGTGGGGGCTGGGATTATAAGGTGCCCCTATTGCCTTTCTCTGGGGAGGCAACTGGCCTGGGATTTCTGGAGAGTTACCCTGCCACAGGCAGCCCCACCAGGCCATGCTTCCCCAGCAGGGTGCAGTTTTCAGTCAGACCCAGGACCAGGAGCCTCCTGCCATCCTTGCCTCTAAGGTGTTCCTGAGCCGCCAGCCGAGCTGTGTCTATCTGGCTGCCAGCAGGAGACTGAGAGCCTGGATCTAAAATGGAAGCTGCTTAGCTCCCTCCTCCAATCCCAGGGCTCTCCTGCAGTCATGTGACTGCCTCATTACCCAGGCGCACACCTGCTGGCTGCCCTGATGTCTGCTTTATTCCTTAAAGTGACAGGCCCCCGAAGGTGCTCTATGACTAGTGGGTTTTAGACAAAGACATCACCACAGCAAGGCAGTCATCCTTTGCTTAACCTCAGTAGTTGAGTGGCAGAGGCATAACAGTGTCTTTTGCTCCTGGTTTGGCTGGAGGTTGCAACTTTAGCCTGTCACAATGTACGGTTGCCATAACTTGAATCTGTTAACATATGTTGAGGCAAGCATCTTCACAGGGAGAAGATAGGAAATCTCTGAGACTGAAAATTTAGCAGAGGCTGAAGCAGGTATAAGACTTTTAAACAGGGATTTTTACTGATGTGCTTGAGAGATCATTCATATAAAAATCAATTTATCTTACCACTCTCACAGAGCTTGTCTTGTTATTGAAGATTTGTGTCTGAGTAAGATTTTTCCTCTCACAATCCAGCTTTTTCTGTTTCTTAATTCTGCAGTCATGTTATAATCTTGCAAAGAGGATAGAGTGGCACAGCTTACAGTTATAAGCTCATTATATAAAAGCATGAAAAGGTTTACTTTTATTAATAATTCTTTTTTAATAATGTATCTATTCAACTTTTAAATTATATGTGTACTGCATTTCTTATTTCACTTCTTCTTGTGTCCTATATTTTTATATTTCAAATGGAATTTTTATCTTTGTTTCCTGTTTCACCTCTTGGTTTTATTTTCCATCTCCCTTAAGCTGATCTCAATTTTTTTCTTATTCCTTCTCTCAAGTTTCTTTTCTGTCCCCTGTTCTACAACCCTGTTTCTCTCTTTTCTTCTCATATGACAGAGAGCTCTTCAGCTATAAAATCCCTTTCTCTCTCTACAAGCATACTGTGTGAATGCTTTTCTCTTTCAAAATTCCTTTGTTACTATTTGCTCAGCTGGGTAGACTCTTCATTGTACCTCTGCCACACTGTGTTTGACATCCAAGTCTGATGTAGTTTATCAAACATTCAAAAGTGCAAATTCACCATGGAACCAACCAACCTAAATGGAAGTATGGGTTGCTGGGGAAGAATTCCTTATTTAAATAGAAACATCTTTGATTACAAATGAGATATCCAAGAGAAATGGTGGAAAACTTAATGGTAGATGTACTAACATTCTGATTTTCAATCTTAGAGAGTTAAATTTGGACATCTAGAACCAGATCTTTAAAGGTGTCCAGGAAGTCATGGCAACTTAAAAAGACAAAGGCCTTATCTACACATTACACTTAAGGTGTGATTAAGCAGTTAATCACACCGTAAGTGGTCACTAGACCACACATTCAGTAAACTAATGGTATGATAAAAAGAAGAAGCTATACTGTTATTCCATAAAACGTGTAATAACTTTTTAGCTGTTTCCTATCGTGCCACTAATTAAGCATGTGGCCAGGGGCCCCTGTGACTGGTAGCCCTGTCAACTGATTGGACGTTCTAGCTAGCAGGATCCAGGTAGACCCCCAAGCCTGGGAGCTCCCAGCTGAAAGCGTTCTCAGTTGATGTGATCTCCCAGCCATGGGAGTAATCCATGCACACATGGAGGCCATAGTTGAGGCAGTGTCCCAACTGTGAAGGTGGGCCATGCATCCCCGCAGCCCTGAGACCACAGCTGAGGTGGTACCTAGCCACAGGGGTGCAACATGCAGCCATCACATCAGCTGTAGTGTTGCAGCCACAGGGATGCATGAGGTATTCCTTCAGCTGGGATACTTTGTCAACTGTGGTCTCCCTGCTGCTCACAGCTGGGAGCCTGGATCAGCTGAGGTAGCTCCTAGAGTGGGATCTTGCTTCTTGCCAGTGCAGGGGGAGCATGGAATTTGGGCTCTCCTTGCACCAGAAATAAGGTATGATGGGATCTGATTCGAGATCCTATAGTCATGCCTCCTGACAAGCACGTGCCAGGGCAGGTGGTACAATTATGTGGATTGCACATTAGATCCCATAGCGCCTTTACCTGCATGTGCAGAGGGGCCCAAAGATGACTTTAAGTTGGGCTGGGCAATTATTTGGGCTGGAGGACCACTTAAGTTTTGGTGAGCTTTTGAGGGTTGCATGCACACACCTACATATATATAACACTGTCACAGGGGGAGAAGCCCTGGGGACATTCCGAAGCTCCCCAAAGGAGCCGCGGAGGCAGACGTGAGCGGCAGAAGGAAAGGAAAATGACAGTTACTCACCATAGGATCGCCGGAGAGCCCCACACGCGGCAGGAACAACGGCCTGAAACACCTGTGGTCGGCAGGTGACATCAGCCCGAGGCACCGGGTGGAGAGGATAAAAGAAGAAGCCACAGCCAGGAGAGGGGGAAGCACGTGGCTGCTGGGCAGAGGCCGCAGCAGAAGTGGCTGGAGCAGCAGAGCGGATGGAGCAGGCTGTGAGCAGAAGAGCGAGCCTGGGAGGCGCAGCTTGCCGGAGCTGACTTCCGGCACGTGCTGTGAACTGGAGAGAGAGCCCGGGAGGTGCGGAACGCCGGGGCCAACTGCCGGCGTGTGCCTTGAACGGGGGAGAGAGCCCAGAGGACACGGAACGCCGGGACAAACGGCCGGCGTGCCCTACGGAGAAGAAGAGCCCAGACAGAGACGGACACCGAAGGATGTGTTTTTAACTGGTGAGCCGGGGAAGAGTGGGGAGCAAGCCACGGATGCGCGGAGGGGCCCACAGCCCTGAGAAGACCCAGGAAGAGGACTGCAGCCAGGGGCAGACCCAGGTGGGAGAGGGAAGCCCTGGGGCAACCTGGAGAGGGGCCGTCCGAACCAGGTGGACCCAAAGAGAGGGCTCTACGGCAGGGAGAGCCTGGAGAGGGTGTCGCTCCCGGGGGAGCAAGACAAGGAGTGGTGGGTAGCCAGCCCGGAGAGTGAGGGCTAGCAGGCGAAGCTGCGGATAGCGACTTGATCGAGGGGCCAAGACCCCGGTAGGGGACTAGTGGTGTTTAAGTTTAGTAGAATTCTTTTGTTTGGTTGTGTTACCCCGGGTTAGAAGGGATTGCGGCACGGGGGCAGGTAGAGGGAGGAAAGCTCATCCATCGGTGGCGGGCCAGGGAGAATAGCAACGAGAACGCCCAGAACCACCGGGCAGGGTAAGGGTGAGGTGAAAGGGGTGGAGGAGCCTTGCAGAAGATCTCGACTACAGGTAACCAAAGGGGACATCCGCCCAGAGGGAAGCTCCATCCACTGGAAGAACAAAGTCATGGCAGGCGAGAAAGGGGCGGACTCTGGTGCGGAAAGAGACCTGTCCTAAGGCTTCCTGAGACGGCTAGCCGGACACCCACAAATCCCTGGGGCAAAGAGGCACAAGGTAAGATGTTCGACGTCCGGCGGCTACAAACACACACACACACACACACACACACACACACACGCAAATACATGCATATTTAGACACATGTATGAGCTCCCCAAAGCTCCTGCACCCCCTCCCCTACCCCTGGTCCCTGATGCAGCTGGGCTGGGCCAGTGCTGTGATGTGTTCCTGTGTTGTGCTGGGCCAGTGCTATGCTGGACTGAGCCACTGCTTTGACCCACGTAAGTACAGCTGGCACAGCTCCTGCCAGATCCGGCCATATGCCAGGGACTCAGGCTTGGACAGGAGCCACACTATGGTCAGGCAAAAACTGTGCCAGGGTCAGACAGGAGCCAGCCGCTCCAGCTATGCCTACATGGTGCAGCCTGCAGTGGCACATGGAAACACAGCATGGCACTTTGTTAGTGGTGCCTATGCCCGTTTCAGACCCTGACTCACCCTGGGGTGGCCCAGATAACCCACAGATCCTGGCCCTCTTCCCCCTTCACTCCCTCTCCTTCCATCAGCAAGACCCATACCTGAGCCTGAGCTCTCACTGGGGGCCAGGCTTTTTGGTCTGTGAATGGCTGCAGGATCAGAGTTGCATGCAGACAGTCCTGCCAAGCAAAAGCCCAGCCAGGAGCTCAGCACCTCCCTGCCTGGGACCATACACTGGGAACTGTGGGGCAAGGCAGACAAGGCCACCTGGCTGCTAGAGCTGCTGCTAGAGCTGACTACAGCACAGGGAAGGGAGATGGGTGAGAAGCACCAAAAGCCAGGGCAGCTATGGGCCAGATACAGATCTCCAGAGGAGTAGCTGTGACCCAAATAGAATCATTTGGCAGAGCACTGGCCTGCAGGTCATATTTTGTCCACCCCTGCTTTACATTATCTTTGTATTTCCTTAATTTGAAATCAGCTATTTCCCAAGCTGGTCTGGCATTACTGGGTAAAAAAAGGATTTTTTCCAGGGGAAAGTCTTTCATCTTGGGATTCTACAGATATGCAACCTCTTTGATCCACTTTAAATACCTGTGAAATGTCCAAAATATAGTTTTTCTTGAATCAACTGTGGCTGGCTAATTCAAAATAATTGCCATTCAAGCAGTTATTCAAGCATTCAAGCACAATTGCCATTCAAGCATTGTGTAAATCACATGGGAAATGATGGATGGAAGAGGCCTCAGGAGGTCATCTAGTCCAAGCTCTGCTCACAACATCACCATCCACAACTAGATCATCCCAGCCAAGGTTTTATCTAGCCAGGTCTGAAAAACTTCCAAGGATGGAGATTCCACAGCTTCTCTAGATAACCTATTCTAGTGCTTTACTACCCTCCTAGTGCGAAAGTCCCTCCTAATATCTAACCTGTACTTCCATTTCTCCAACTTCAGACCATTGATCCTTGTTTTGTCATTTGCCACTACTGAGAACAGTCTAGCTCTATCCTCTTTGGAACCACTCTGCAGGTAGTTGAAGGCTTATATTAAATGCCCTCTCAGTCTTCTCTTCTCTGAACTAAATGAGCCCAGTTCCCTCAGCCTCTCCTCAGAAGTCATGTGCCCTGCCCCCTAACAATTTTCATTGCCCTCTGCTGGACTCTTTCCAACCTGTCCACATCCTTCCTGTAGTGAGGGGGCCCAAAACTAGACATAGTACTCCAGATGTGGCCTCACCAGTGCTGAAATAGAGGAGAAGAATCACCTCCCTTAATCTGCTGCCAGCTGTTCTACTAATGCAGGCCAGTATGCTGTTAACCTTGGCAACAAAGACAAACTGGCTCACATTCAGCTTACTGTCCACTGTAACTCCCAGGTCCTTTTCTGCACAGCTGCTGCTGAGTCAGTTGGTCCTCAGCTTGTACCAGTGTTTGAGATTGTTCCATACTAAGTGCAGGACTTTGCATTTCTCCAAATCGAACTTCATGAGATTTCTTTTAATCCATTCATCCAGTTTGTAGCTCTCTGAATCCACCCCAGGTTGGTGTCATCTGCAGACTTGCTGAAGGTACATCTTATCCCATCTTCCAGGTCATTCCTGAAATTATTGGACAAAACCGGCCCTCGGACCAACCCCTGAAACAGGGGCAATGTGTAGAGGGTGCACGCTGCCGGTGGTGCCTGTGGGTGGTTGCTGAACCCTGGTAGACACTCGCCACCCTCCACCACCAACAGCACCAGCAGAGTCTGTGGGAGCTCCACACTTACTGCCACCGTGCTCTTGCTGCCACTGTGCTCCCCCAGCAGCTGGGGGCATGCACCATTCATGCCCTGGGACATGCCACAAGTCAAGGTATATCATGTCCATTTCTTTCCCCATATCCACAGAGCCAGTCATCTCATCATAGAAGACAGCCAGTTTGATCACACTTGACTTGCCCTTGGCAAATCCATGATGACTGTTCTTAATCACTTTCTTCTCCTTCAGGTGCTTAGAAATGGATTCATTGAGGATGTGCTCCATGATTTTTCCAGGGACTGAGATGAAGCAGACCAGTCTATAGTTCCCTGGATCCTCCCTTTTCATTTTCTTAAATATGAGAACTATATTTGCCCTTTTCCAATCATCTGGAACCTCTCCCAGTCACCATGAGTTTTCAGAGTTGGTGGCCAGCAGCTCTGCAATCACACTGGCCAACTCCTTCAGCACCTTTGGTTGGGGAGGCAACCTAGCAACAGAGGATGCAGAAAAGGCTAGGTTGCCTCCCCTGTTTAGCAAAGGGACCCACACTTTCCCTGATCCTCCTCTCGTTGTTAACATGCTTGTAGAAATCCTTCTTGTTACCCTTCACGTCCCTTGCTAGCTACAATTCCAATTGCACTTTGGCCTTCCCGATTTCATCCCTTTGTGCCCAAGCAGTATTTTTGTACTCCTCCCTAGTTGTTTGTCCTATGCCTGGTTTGATGCGAGCCAAAGCCTGGGACAACCTGAAGTCTGTTTTTATCCAGTGAGAATAAGATGAGACTTTGCTTTAGTTTGCTTCTGTTGCCCTAATCCCTAGGGGGCTGATATAGTAATTTACAGTTTATCAGGGTATAAGAATACCCCAGCCATATCCCCAGTGACAATCAGAGGGAGGAGGGATGATGCAGGATGTGCTACACTGATTCTGTGCCACCACTAAAAGCTTTGCTAGCATGGAATTTATAAGAAAATAGAATAAAATTGCAGAATAGGATAAACTAACTGATTAGTGTCTGTAAAACTATTAGCAGACAGCAAATACAGAGTAGAGATAAGAAGCAGGTATTATTTAGACATGTTAATTTTATGGAGACAGTATTGCAAGGATTGAAAACAAGGATAAGAATCTCTCAAAAAGAAGTATAATACAGGATGCACTAAATGCAAATAACTTGCTGGTGATTGTGTGCTGTGTGTTAAAATCATCTGTATAATGTCTGCCTGCTTCAGTAAGAAGAAACAAAATTTTGGTAAATAGATGAGGCATAACTTTAAGATGATAGCCATATTCCTGTATTAAATAAACAATAAATTCGAAATATTGTCTGAGAGCCTGTTCACTCACAGAGAACATCTTATTGAGAATAGAGGGGTGGAAAAAATCAAGTTAATTGAATTTTTATGATAGAAATTATAAAGGGAGATCAGCTAGATTTGACATTGATATTTTAGGAGAAAGGACCTCAAAAATAAGTACAAGATCTTGATTTTAAAGGAATGGATTGATCCAATTGAACTGAGATACTGTTTCAAAATAAGAGATCAGTGAATGAAATTAAGGAGCATAAGCAATTTTGGTAAGATCTTTTTTCACACAGAATGACTGACACATGGAAAAAGATGACAAATTCACAAAAATCAATCCAAGGGGAAACTGAACACACTTATAGAAATCTATATGATGCAGTATTATAATATTACTCAGTTTATCAAGTTAAAAAGATAAGAGAATTTGAGGTTGATTTGAAGTTCCAAGGTTTACCAGCACAAACAGCTATTTTTGTTCAATTAAAAGAAAAAAAATACTGAACTTCCTTTGGAAACACATTTTTGCTAGAAATAGACAGCCAGAATGAGGCGGATCTGCTTCCCTGGGTAAAACGCATATCGCCATTTGTCCTGCTCTTGCTGGTGTGGGACAAAGAGCAATGTAATCTCCCCACTTTTGCTACTTAACTATACATGTACTTTTCCCCCACTCAGACAGACCAGAGCACAGGTTTGGCTGAACAGGGGGAAAGTGCCACACAAGTAATGGATGTCTACCATAATAAAGCAGCAGAGTCTGTTACCGCCTTTTGTTGTGCCACTGATTTTTCCTTTCATGTAGCACAACAAAGGATATCCACATTTCTGTGCTTAAAAAAGGTTTCTTGCTCATCATACAGCAGGCAAGGAAGGTTTTAAATCAGTGTAGATAAATTGATCAGTTCTATATGTCGTATGAAATCTGGTGACAAACTGAATTTACAAATACAGGGTCACATACCACCATGAGAAGCATATATGTGTACAGCAGGTAACAAAGCTAAACTAGGCAGAGAGGTAAAAAGGTCAAAGAATATATTATTTCTGTCTTCTTCAAAAAATGTAATGCTAGCAAAAGAGACCAAATGAACCCTATAAATCAAATTCATCTAACCTCACAACAAGTGTGGACTGTAATGCATATTTCCTGCACTTCCTGTAGCTTTGTTTCTGCTGAAGTCCTCCTTAGGTATGAAAGAGTTCCTTCTCTTTGCCTATTAGAATCAGGTGAGACAGTCAACATACATATTAGCTATGTAATGGGGAAGGATAATGATTTACATTTACCTTGCCTCAATCTAGCTCTTTCTAAATGTAGCTGAAAACAGTAATCTAGAGACCAAATGGGTCCACATCCCATTACTAAATACTTGACATGCAATTCTCCATGGACCTGAGTCTGGGAAATTTAAATTTTACTCTAAGAAGTCTGCTTTTTTTCTTTCTCCCTTTTATATGGCATGCTTGTTATATAACAAGCTATTCCTTGTTGGTTACATAGCTTTATCAAATATAAAATTCAGTATTTTCTTAGGGGCTGTCAGTTTGTTTGCTAGAGCAGAGCTTGTGGTATCTCATTATACTTGACATGGCATAGGTTTGTAGTGTGGAAGTTGTAGAAAATGACCTTACAGTTTCCAGATAGCCTGTCACTCTTCATGTCATATGGTATTCCATTTCCATGAATATCACAGCTAAAAAATCCTTGATGTTTTTGTCTATTTTGACAGTAGCTGATTTTACTCCAGTTTAATTTTGCCAACATCGTATATCCTTTAAAAACAAAGTAGCAGTAATTAACATGCTTTGAACAAAAAAAAAAAGACATTTGCAAGGAATGCCTCAGGGTAATTGTTTTTATCTTCCTAAAGTTTTGTATCTCTCCAGTAGTTGAAAGCTACAGTCTGTAAAGGTGACCAAGTGAGGAAAGCTAGCAGAACAAAAGTTTATCACTTTATCACACTTCATCAAGACAATGAGGAATCATTGTTGCTGTTAAGGAAGAAAGTGGCTTTATGTGCATCCTAACAGAATTTGCAGTGGTGTTCTATTCAAAATTATCTCACAATTGGTTTACACGCAGTTTTTGTACCAGTATTGAAGTAGTTTTACTAAAAGGGTTACACCAATACAGTCTCTAATTTGTATGAAGGTGCTTTATTCCAATATGTCATGTTCCTTTTCTCATGTGGGAGTTACCTTTGTTTTTCTGTGCACCTTTAGGGCCTTGTTACACGTCACAGTTGAGACTTGTTAAAATGCTAGTCTCCAAGCCTTCAAGCAGTAAAGCATGTGTTAAGTGCCATCATAATGTAGCAAAGTTAAGACTTTTCTGGTAAGGTGTACCTTCAGATCATATTACCTAATACATGTAAATGTCCGACTACTCAGTGACATAATTCAGGACACTCTGGTGCAGTGAGGGGGCTGGGGTGGACAAATAGCTGTTTGTCAGTCCCAGGCCCACAGCACACTGCACTACACCGCAGTTTTCAGTGGCTCTGGTACTTAGGATACGTTTTATGTAGATCAGTGTTGCTCACATGTTGGGCTCCACAAGCTAGAAGAGGAGTGCGAGGCTGGTCTGTTAGGCATCAACTGCCCCCTATGCACCAGGGTCAGGCCTCATGCAACCCCCACGTGGTGGAATTGGGTTCTGCGCTGCCTTCACCCAGCCCTGCATACTGAGATCAGGCCCTGTGCCATCCTAAAATGGACTCCATTGAACTTGGATATTTTACTGTTAACTCATTGTTTAATGGAAGTTTTGTTGGGTGGCTCAATTTTTGAAAAATAACAAGGGTCAATAGTGAAGTAAAATAAACATCAAAACATGCAGTGTGCAAGGTTGCAAAAGTCCCTGCTCCACACTCTATCAAGTCATTAGAAAGTCTCTTAATTATAAGGTCAGTTATATCTTCTCTCCCTGTGAAGATAAGAGTATATACAAGCCTTACATTTAGAAAGACCTAACCCTGAGACAGATTGACCAGGGTTAAATTGGTCCGAATACCCACTCATGAAGGCATTTGCAGGGTTTAAATCAGCTGAAAAATGGCACACTCAATCTAATTTAGTTCACTTAGTTTAAGCCACCTACACTTAGACCAACCACTCTGTAGTCATCATAAAGATGGCATCCATAAATTACTCTTCTTATGCTTGCTTCATTAGGTTATAAAAAAGACATAACAATGTATCTGGTACCAGAATTTGTACATCTCTGTAATACTCACTGATGAGTCAAGAAATGACAAGTGTCAGGCCTTTGAAGGACTGTAAACTGTGTCATTTCCCATTTACTGATGGGATCTTCACAAAGTAGATGGCATTAAAGTTAGACAGTATACTCCCTGGACTCTGATTAGTTAAAAGAGAGCATGCACTTTTTTCACCATCATAGTTGCTTCTTTTAAGAATTGTATATATTTTAAATTGGCTTTTTTGTGTTTGCTTTTCTTGCTTATTAACCGTATTAAGATGGTAGAAGCAAAGTACTGAGAATGACTACCTCACTGAGTTGGATTTAATCACATCCTCTTCTTTTCCTCAGTCACCTCTGTAGTAATCTTAATTAAAACAGAGTTGTAGCAATACCGGTTATCTTAACCCACCTGCCCAACAGAGATGTAAGAAAAAATACCAGGCCCATTATCATCCAAGAGTAAAGGATATAACACACACATATACACAAAATAAAACTCTGAAGCCATCTGGCAACTGAAGACAATTTTGCTATAGTGAGGCATGCTAAAACATTTTTTTTCTGCTTTGCATAAAAATGTGTGAAATCCATTAAAACAGGTTGTCAGCCATGGTTATGTGTACCCCTAGGGGTACTTGGGAAAGCTCTACGGGGTACACGTGGGCAGGTGGGGACAGAGCACCGCCACCTGCAACCACACACTGGTATAGCAGAGGAGCAGGGCTGAGGGGAAGGGGTGCAAGGGCAGTGGCGTCCCTCTTCCAGCTGCACAGGCACCACCTGGCTGGCTGGACGCAGGGGGGAGGGAGGTAAAGAAGCTCTAACGCAGAAGCTTTCACCACCACCCCATGCTGCCACTGCTCTGCAACCAGCTATGTGCTGCCCCCCTTCCTGCGCTCCTTGTCGTACTGCCAGGGGTACATTTATTGAAAAAGGTTGAAAACCCCTGCACTAAAGCATTATTCTGTACTGGGTAGGTCTGCCTGGACACAGGGTCTGGGGAAGAATTTTAAGGGGAGGAAACATCTCAAGTACCAGGGAACTTATATAAAATGTTATTAAATAATATGCAACTCATAAACAACTTGTTATTATTACACATAAGAATTTTATTTTAGTGAAGGATCAAGCCATTATATTGCACTTATAGTCAATAGGTACAGGGCTTTAATATCTGCACTGGACAGAACATAACAAAACAAATATAAAGGATAAAGGAGAGGGATAGAAAAGTAAACAGAAATAATGAACTTGATTTTATAGTGAATTGCATCAGTTTTAAATATTTTTTTACTTAAGTGATTGCAATAGAATCCATACATAATATAGTAAAGAATCCATCCTGCCTTTATTACAAACACATTTTGTGAATTGCTGTTCTAATTATTCGTTATTAACCTTAATTTTTATGTTAATATGATATAATTTGAGGGAACAAAAATTGAAGAGGAGGTCAGGAATGGAGGAGAGGATTGAAAAACAAAATTTAAAGTCTGTAAAAACAGTCTGTGAAATAAGAGGGACAGAAAGTTCTACTCATATATATCCTGAGGATGCATGCAGTATTAAAATATGTAAAATGGCTACTACAATGGTCAAGATGTATATTAGACAGTATTTCAGAACTACCCCTGTTCATAGTCATTGCTTTTACTACTAACTAGGTAAGAAATTAATCTGTATGGTTTGTACTATTTATGATCAAGACAGCTGGTTACCTTGGATGAATGTTGTTAAGAACCTTAATTTGCAGAATAAATTTCAGTGCATCCCCTAGACTGAAATCAACAGTTAATCTTTGACTTTTATCAGGTCTTTCAGGCTGAGGAGTTAGTCATAGTGCTAATTACATCACTCGAATGGTTCTTTGACTTCTAAGTAATAAGACTGCATGTGTATATGAACTCAAATGAATAAATGATAGCAAGGAACCTCTCTCCTAGCAATAACGTAAAATATGCACTTAACATTCTGAAAGTTTGTATTTGTTGTCATAATTTCTTGGACTATTATTATATTTAAAAAAACTGTGCAATGTAATTAAACATAAGTCTTGCTGCAAATAATTAAACTACTCAAGTTTCTCTTTTATTGCACCTTTCAATTATCTGATTTTGTATTTTGGGATGTAATTTGATTTGTTAACAAATTTGAAAGGATAACATATAGCCACAGCTAATATTAGGTTTAAATTGATCTTTTTTCAAAATTGAGTTAAAAATGTATAAATTCCACCCCCCCTTCCCACATCAAAGTATGTGAGATGAAACTTTTCCCAAAACAATTCTTTCAATGACAAAAGTCACCACAGGCTCAGAAGCACCCAGGATGCAGAGATTAATATTTGGAGACATGTCTTATTTCCCTTCTGGCTCAACGGTGCAGTTCTGGCTGTTAAAAAGGGAGTTGTAAGGGATTTCTCTTGGGCAGCAGACCACACAACTTTTATTTCTTTTTGTCACTGCAGTCTTTCTTATTGTCACATGACTCATAAAAGAACAGGTAATTTTAACTAGCTCCCTTTTCTTTTAGGTGCAACAATGAAAATGAATGGTACCAGATCCATGAAAACATTATCCGCAAGTCCAGCACCAAATATACAGCACCCAGCTCCAACTATGGTAATTGTTTTTATTTCTTTATTACTTGATTTCTTTATTTTGCTACAATAACTGTTAAAGAGTTCTTAAACTAAACTAAGAATTTTATGTGACATGTTCCACGTGATCTCCCGTCACACCTAGCCAAGTGCTCACTTTATTGTTTGTGATAGATTTGGTACTTTTTCAGGTAAAACTTTTTTGGGCTAGATCCTATTTTCCTTAATTGGTATGTATGGAGCCATGTAACTGCAGTTTTGTGTAATTAGACCCCTGACACATTATACTTAAGACTCAATTAACAGGTTAATTGTGCCTTAAATAGTAACCACACACACATGCAACTCAATTTAAGGAGTGATGGTGATACAGTAAACAAGCCACAAAGTTATTCCACATATACTAGTTCATTTGTATCATGCCTTAAATTGAACATGGGGCTGGGACCTGTCAAGACCCCATGTGACACCAAGCTAATGACATAACTGGTTTCACAGCGGGGCATCAGACTATGGCAGGCCGAGGCTGGGCTCCCATGTACTGGGAGCTGTATAAACCAGGTATGTATGTAAGGTCTGGTAAGTACCAAAATTATAGTTTTGGAAAAAACATAGTTCGCAGGTGTTAGATGCTGGGAGGCATGGTTGGGTGAGGATTGCCATATTTAGCTCAGGACTGTCCAACTTCAGTGGCCTCTGTGCTGCACAACACACAACCCATATACTATAGGGCAGGCCTCCAGGATCCCCCACACTTCCCCTGGCCTCTCCATCTTGAAGTCCATTTTCTGTTCCTTGCTGTTTAGACAGAGTCAGTGCACAGTAGGGGTGTGTGAAACAGGTCATATTTGATTCAGATTCGGTCCAAATCAGGGACAGTGATTCAATTAATTGATTCAGATAACTGTCCCGATTTGATAGAGCCAACTCCAAATCTGAAGATTCAATGCTGATTCGGTGAATCAGCAATTTGGCCATAAACACAGCTTTATATGTTTTTTCTACATACCTTGAGGTATCAGGCAGGTCATGAATGCTGTGATGAAGGGAGTGGATGGAGCATCCTACAGGAGCACAAGGGGGGTAATTCTGGTCCTCTTCCAGATCCGCCGGCTCAGTGATTAGCTGCAAGGGAACCCCAGGTGCCTCCCCAGACCCAGAAGGCACCAGCTGCCAAACCAGGGGGCAGGCCCCCGCATACTTCCCGGCAGACCCAGAAGTGGACCAGAAGAAGAAGAGCTTCTGGTTCACTTCTGAGTTTGCTGCCGAGTGCACTGGGGAGCCCCCTGCGCTCCTGTCAGACGCTCCATCCATCCCAGCATCTCAGCATTCACAAGCCACCTGGTACCTTGAGGTATGTAGAAAAAACATTTAAAGCTGTCTATGTCCGAATCATCAAATCCTTCCAAATCTCTCTAAATCAATTCGGAGGGTTCCAATTCAATTCGAAGAGATTAAAGTGTCTCCTGATTCAATCAGATTCAGAGATTTGGCTGCTGAATTGGGCTGAGTCTCCTCCAGATCGAATCAGAAACTGAAGCTTCGCACAGTCCTCTGGGATCCCTCCTCTATTCCCCAGGGGGGCCTCTCCTGGGCTTTCATTGATCCTGCTACTATATGGGAGAGGTGACTGCATGGGTATGCAGGCTGTGTGTTGGTCCCTCACAGGCTGCCAGTTAGACAGGCCTGTTTTAGCTCAGTAGCCAATGATTAAGACACATGTCTAGAGAACTAAAGTTCCAGGTTTTAAATTTCCTCTTACCCAGAAGTAGTTTGAACCTGCATCTGTTACTCCCCAGCAGTGTTCTAACAGAAAGGCTACAGGTTATGTATTATCCAAACTTCTCTGGCCATCCCTTAGAAGCTGAGCTCTGGGCAGTCAAGAGAGGGAGACATATAGAGCCAGGAGGAAGAGAACAGGCCAGAGGTTGTGGAGTTCAGTGACATGAATGCTGCTCTGAAGTGGCATAAGTGCCAAAAACTGAAGGTACATAGCTGCACACATGCCATTAAGTCATGTAAAATAAAATAACATTTAGGCCACTGTGTTCAGTTTATAAGTAGAAGTATATCTCCTTTTAAGTCACACTGGGCACATCAAGGCATGCATATTTACTGAAACATAATTTAGGTTACTGCGCAGTAACTGAAAATTACTATGCAGGATGGGCATGCATCTACAGATGCACACCTGTACTGTGCAGTTACTGTGGCAACTTATGCTGACTTGGGCATAAATCTGATACCTGCATTATGCAGGTATCAGATTTACACCAAATTAGTTACTGCGCATTAACGTGTAGACACCTTACTGCACAGTAACACTGTGTGTATAGACTGATTTGGGATTTAGTCCCAAGTCAGTCCAAACACAGCATTACTGCACTTTAACAGCTGCATGTGTAGACACCAGCCTAAAATCCATTTACTGCTCAGTAACTTACTGAGTTACTGAGCAATAAATGCACATGTCGACATGCTCACTGACTGTTTACCATGAATCTTCTCCTGCTCATGCCGTGTCTGTAATAATAAATGATCCCAGAGATTACATTTTCTTCTTAGTAATTTCTGTACATTTCTGCATTCCACAGGGCTGTGCTGCAGAGGCAGCTAATGGCCTGCTCTAGTAATACCTTTCTGTGTGATTCTTCATTCATATCTGACTTTTACTGGGCATTTTTATATGCTTATGAAAATCAGTAGCTAAGAAAAAGCCAGTAGCAATATTTTTAACTATCTGCATTAGCAAAACTATTCTATATGTCCATTGATAGCAATATGTTTCTGGTTAAGTGGTCCTATGCAGGCTCAGCAAGACATACAGGATTTGCAAAGCAGTAAACAAAAAAAACCCTCTCTTGATTATCCTGGATCATAAAGCTTTCCTCTTTCACCCAGGGAGAATACCACTTCCATGAAACTTCCAGTAGTAACATGCTGATGTGAAGACACCATAAATCTCTGTCTAGAAGGGAAGTAGAAATGTAAATAAATAAATATTAAATTTGCTTAAGATACTTACCTGAGAGGTCCAAAGAAATACCAGTGCATTCAAACCTACAAATTAACTATCATGAAAGCTAGCTCTGATAATTTAAATTCAGATTGCTTCATAAATAGCTGGGTGGAATTATTGTCTTGACAGAGTTCTTGTCATATTCAGAGTTCGATTTTATTTTATTATTCAATTACATATACATTTAAACTGGGGGGGGGAGTGAGCCCCTTCCCAGAGAGGGGCTGCATTGCAGGTTTGGGCTGCACGCGGCAGCTCTAAGGTCTGGGAGCAGAGCCCTGCAAGCCCCTGCAGTGCCACCACACTCCAGAGCCTCTCTGCCAGTCCCGCAGCACAGCCTCGCCATGAAGCCGTGACAGGCTCCTGCCCGTAGGTCACTCACCTCTCACCGCTTCAGCTGCTGGCTGGGGGTGGGGACAGGGCCAGCCCCTGCTGCTCATTCTGTGCCAGGGCAAGACACTGAGGAGACTTATGTAGCCCCTACATTGTTCTTCCCCAAGCTTCATATGTAGCCTGGCCAGGCAGACCCAATGGCCAGCGATTGATTAAGCCCCTTCCTGCCAAGAAGGGCTTGCTCCAAGCACAGAGGAGCTGCTCGCACTGCAGCCAGGTCTGCCTAACCTGCTGTACCTGGACTGGCTGCTCCTGCCCTGTGCTTGGAGGCAGCTCCCTGCCTTATTCAGCCTCTGTCTCCGAGGACAGGGCAGCAGCGGCCAGGCTGGGCTAGGCAGACCTGGCTGGGCAGACCCTGCTGCGGTGGAGTGGTCTCTCTCTGTGCTCGCTCTCCCTCAGTGTGACAGGGGCTGCCACCCCCATTAAGGGCTCTGTCCTTCCTGGTGCAACAGTGGGGAGAGGGCACAGCCAGGCAGGGCCCCTGGTGGGGGCAGGGATGGGGTTATTTCTCTGGCATAGGGGACAACCTGGGGCCTATTCTGGACAAGGAGCCACCCGGCTGCCAGAGGAGTAGAGGGGAAACGATCTCTACTCCTGGGCCCCCTCTGTCTCAGGGGTCATGGTTCCCCACTGCTGCAGCAGTGAGGTGGGGAGTGCGGGGATACCCAGCTTGGGTTCCTGACAGTGGCACAGGGAGGGGGAATTAAACCCCTCTCTGGTCAGACGCCTACCCCTGCTGGTTCCTGCTGGGGCTGCAGAGCAGAGGGGTGGGGTCAGCCTGGCTGGGCTGGAGCAGATAGCCCTGCCCCTCCCAGCCTAGAGAGCATGCCGGGATGCTGGGGGTGTCTGATTTACTCAAACCAGCAAAGTGTCTGGGACAGATGTTGCATAAACCTGTTTGAGCCAAATCCGTTAAGTCTGATACTCCATTCAACCACATTTATCTCAAACCGGTTTCAGTCATTTTCAAACTGGTTTATGTACACTGAATGTCTGTTCTGTTACAGTTTTAAACCAGTTTCTCGTCACTTAAACCAGTTTATGTGTAATGTATGTCTCTTGCATTATAGAATAGATAACTAAGAGGGGATATGAAAGAGGTCTATAAAATCATAAATGGTGTGAAGAAAGTAACTAGGTATTTGTTGTCTTTCACAATATAGCACTGTGAGACATGCAATTAAATTATTAGGTAGCAGTTTTAAAGCAAATGAAAGGAAGTTCTTTTTTACACAGTGTGTAACTGGCTTGTGGAACTCATTGCCACTAGATGTTGTAGAGGCTGATAATCAAATCAGACTCTGAAAGGAATTGGACAGATTCATGCTTCAGTAGCAAAAGTTTGGGTGAGTCAAAAGGTATGAGCCTTTGGTGTTAGCTAAGGGGGGCACCTCACACTCCTCTCCCTTGCACACATACCACACACCTTCACTGCAGGAAGGAGGGCAGAGTAGCAGGGGCGGCATGCAATACAGAAGCAGTGGCCAGAGGTTTGCTGCTGTTTGTGGGGGTGAAGTCACCTCCTTTTCCTGTCACTGAAGTTTGATGTTTCAATGATCACTTGACACACGTGTTGGTGGCAAAAAAGGAGCAGCTCTGAGCCTCCAGCTGCTGCCCACGCTCCATGTGCTGACACCACGCAAGGCACGCAGTACTGACCAATTATGCCTCTGTCATGCAGGAGAAGTTAATCAGTGGGCTGCAGCTTCCAAATCAGGACCTTCTAGGCCTCTGAATGCTGGAAGCCATAAGGGAAAAAGGGCAGAAACAGAACAGTCAAACTGTATAAATACTTTTTCCCTTAGCCTTCGCTTTCTTCCATTGTGAGGTGAAGGGTACTGAACTAGACGAGTCTGTCGTCTGAACCAGAGTGGCATTTCTTATGTTCTTGAGATATAAATAGAAAAACAATTAGAGGAATAACTATGTAGACAGGTGAGCTGAAATTAATAATATAATTGATCCCGGTCCAGTTATTCAGTGTTGGAAAATACAGAGGCATCTAAAGACAGGAAATTACTGACCCATCTTACTTCTTGATCCAGAGATTGCAGTCTGTTGACCAGTTACTTATGCTGGGTCAGTCCTAAGTACTAAAGGGAACGTTGTTATATATCAACAGTCTCACATCAGGTAATTAGAGACAAATTTAGAAAATGAACCTTATTATTGTTTTATGGTGTTAGGTTACATTAAAGACACTTTGGGGAAATCCCACAGTATTCCTCAATACAGTAATTAAGATAAAAAACTTGCATTATTACTGACTAGTAATTAGTGTATTGTAGCCTGCTATATACCGGGTAAGAAATACTGTCTTCTAAATGGTTTACGATCATGCTATAACATATCTTCCAAGTTTAGTTTTGTAATCCAAATTCACAGTGATTTACATTACACTCCTAGCTGTTTCTTTTAGATATATGAAATCTAGGGTGAAAATGTCTCATATCTGGAAAAAATATGCGAGAGGCAAGGATTTCAGTGGGCGATATCTTTTATTGGATCAACTGCATGGTTGGGATAGACTTAGGCAAGCTTCTGACTTGAAGAAAGATGTATTGCATTTGAAAGCTTGTCTAAGTCCATCACCAACAGAAATCCTTGCCTCTACCATATACTTGTAATAAATTGACTTAATGTAAGAAATTATTTTCCATACATGCCTTCTGTGGACTGAATTTCAGCTCTTGGGTCTGGAAAAATAAATTGTCTTTTTTTTTGTAGGACTTATCATTTCTCTACAGCTCCTTCGTGGGGACATGGAACAGATTCGAAGGGAAAACCCCATGATCTTTAACAGAGGCATAGCTATTACCAGAAAACTGGGTTTTCCTGATGTCATAATGCCAGGTAAGCAAAGCACCTCTATCTGTAAAATGAAGATACTGCTGTTCACACTTTTCCCTTAACAATCATAATTGGGATAGTAACTTCACTCAAGGAAGGACAATAATATAAGAGTTGCCTTATTTCCAACCTGGAAATTCTAGATTGCATTAAAACACATCTGTTGCTAATTACAAGTATTTTTATTGAACCAATATAAAATAAAGAGAATGTGTTAAATTGGCATATGTAACATGTTTAACTCCTTTTTCCCATAATCAAGGGAAAGAGCACGGTTTCTACTTTGTCAGGCTGATTTACACATTTCATGTGACCCTTCAGCATTGCTTTACAGCATACAGGCTGAAAATCTGATCTAGCTGACTTAATTCCCTAGGTAGCTCAGTATACTGAATCCCTACAGCAGTTGTTTGTGGCCAGAGCTCTGCTACATTTTGGCTGTTCACACTTGGAGCAGCCAGTCAGGGTCAGTGACAAAAATTAAAGACCCAAAACTGTTCTGAGTTCATTTGGAGGCCAAGCAATGATTTTGTTAGAACTGTACTAGAATTGGTAGACAAAAGGCTGACATTGCACAGCCTAATTTATATAGTGTAGTGAGAAACTGGTGTAGTAACTGTCAAATGTAGACAATACTTGAAATTTCACCTCCTCTGTATATTAAATTCAGGTTCAAATGGAACTTTTTAAAAACTGGGAAATTTTGCTCAAGCATGTTGGGGGCAAATGTGGAAAATAATCTGTTTTCCTTCAGTACTAGTACTGTTGCAACTAACTCTGAGAAATATTGTAAAAACCATTGTGAGAAGCACAGATTAGGTAAGAAGTGTTTTTAGAAAATAAACTGAGTGATATGATTGGAAGGTTAGAATTGCATGCATTTTATTAATAATACTCCTGAAAATACCAAGTTTTTTTGCATTGAGCATGTATATACCAGCTTCACACTTTTAAGGTAAAGCAAACTAAAGAGAACAGATACAAAATTGCATCTTCAAATGTATTTAATGCTTGAATATAATAAAATATTTCAGTTGATCACACCTATTTTTTTAAAATTCAATGCTTACATCCACATGTAGAAACTGATTTAAGTGAACTGACTCTGCTTCAGGAGCTACTTATATATGCCCCTTCCCCACACACACATGCACACATTTTTCATATGTGCAGCTGTACTTCAGTTTCTTCAGATCCTTGAAGGGTATTGGCTCAAAGAACATCTTTGTAATGTTTCTTTCGTTAATTTTGCTCCATCTAGTTTCCAGTTCTGTGTGCTGGCGCAAGTACTGTGTTGCCATATTACCTTGGCCTTCCTTACCTCTCTTCTTTCTAGCAGTTTGCTTGCCTGAGGATGTAGACAGAGCAGTCTTCATGCAATGGCTGTTTATAATCTAAGGCTCAGATATTCTTTAAATAGGACTAACCAATCCACAAATCTTCTAGACGTTTTATAGGATATGGGGATAAGTCTAGAAGTCAATCCGAGGTCAATTAAAAAGATGTCAACATAGATTAAGTTATGGGTACAATATTATGACCTTGCTGATATTCAACAATCCAGAGGCACTGGGCCCATTTAATCTGATTTAAAGCATGTTTCACAGCATGCCTTTGCAATATTTCTATCACTGAATATGCCAGACTACTACTTGAAGCTACATATATATCTAGATAATCTTTATTCAGTAGTACTCTCTTGACTCAACCTTTAGATCAGATGCCTAACTCAAAAGACCCCATCCTGCAATCAGTTTTTAACTACATAATATTCCACAAAGATCTCTCTTGTAGGCATCTTTTCTTGAAGGAGAAAAAACAGTTATGTAGTATAGTATTTGTGGTTCTTTGAGACAATTATTTTTGTGGATTCTAGCTTGTGTGTCATGGATGTATGCCTCCCTAGAGTGTGGATCCAAGCTCCATGCTGCCCTGGTAACATACCCCCTGCCCACCCTGCAGCAGCAAGGACCACAACCCTATGCTGCTACTCCCAGTGCTGCTGGGTGGGAAGGGTGTGCCTTGTCAGGGCAACACAGGGCTTGCAGCCTGTAAGGAACTTCCCTGCCTGGCCATGCTCTGCCCTGCCATGCTATATCCCACCCACTGTGCTGCAGAGACCCCAGGGGGTAGGCAGCAGGATGGGAAGCTCAAGCCCTCAATGGACAACCTGCACCCGCACCCTCCCTGCACACAGATCTGGGGAAGGGAACATGGGTCTCCCCTACTGCCTGGGAGCACTCATAGTGGCAGGGAGCCAACCCTGCCCCACCTCCCCTCCCCGATGAGCCACCCGCAGCCCTGTCCTGCTCCCTGCCAGGGCCCTGCAGCCATGCATTTCAGCCCCTGGCTCCAAGCTCCAACCGCTGCCCGTCTGAGCAGCAGCCCCAGCCCAACTCCCTCCCTCCTTCCCTATGGGGGCCTCAATCCCCCATCTCCCCCTGCCAGATATACCTGCAAAAGATGTTCTCCAGGCTGCCTGGCAGCCACGTGCATATACATGCACATGGTGCTCTTGCCTGACCACCCTCCTCCCACTCCCCCCAGCCCATTGCAGGCTAGAACTCTGTCCACCTGAAGAGAGCTCTTTGCAAAAGTGGAAAATCCATGTGTTTCTCCATTCGTAGAATCATAAAACCGGAAGAAACCTACAAGACCATCAAGTCCCATCCCTTGCCATGGTCAGGAAGTTATTGGGCTCAGTCAAGCTAGACAAAGTGCCTGTACAGCCTCATCTTGAACACCTCCAAGGAGGGTGACTGCACCACCTCTGCTGGGAATGTGTTCCATATTCTGGGGACCCTTACAGAGAAGAAGTTTTTTTTCTTTTGTCTAGTCTGAATTTACCCTCTATTCATTTATGCCTATTGGTCCTCGTCCTTCCTTGAGGTGCTATTCTGAAGAGTTACTCCCCTAGTTGTTGATGCTCACCCTGACATACTTGTAGGTGGCCTTCAAGTCACCTCTCAGCCTTCTCTTACTCAGACTGAACAGGCCCAGTTCCCAGAGTCTTTCCTTATAGAACCTATCCTCCATGCCCTTAACCATACAGGTGGCCCTTCTTTGTACCCTCTCAAGCTTATCCACATCCTTCTTGAAGTGCAGTGCCCAGAACTGGCTCATATTCAGCTTATTGTCCACTGTAACCTCCAGGTCCTTTTCTGTAGAGCTGCTGCCCAGACAATCAACCTTCAGCCTGTACTGGGCATAGAATTGTTTCATCCTAAGTGCAGGACTTTGCACTTGTCCTTGTTGCACCTCATGAGATTTCTTTTGGCCCAGTCCTCCAATTTATCTAGGTACCTCTGAATCCTACCCCTACACTCCAATGTATTTACTACACCCCGCCAGCTTGGTATCATCTGCAAACTTGCTGAGGGTGCACTCTATGCCATCTTCCAGGTCACTGATGAAGTTATCAGTGAAGTTGAACAAAACCAGCCCCAGGACCAACTCCAGGGGCACTCCACTTGATACTGGTTGCCAGCTTGACATCGAGCCATTGATTACTACTTTCAAGCCCAATGCTCCAGCCAGTTTTCTATCCACCTTACAGTCCACTCATCCAGCCTGTACTTCCTTAGCTTGCCAGGAGAATGTTGTGGGAAACCGTATCAAAAGCTACATCTACCAGTCTCCCCACATCTACAGAGCCAGTCATCTCATTCTACAAGGCAATCAGGTTGGTCAGGCATAATTTGCCTTTGGTGAATCCATGCTGACTGTTCCTAATCATCTTTTTCTCCACATGGTGAACCATGACATTGCATATATTTTTACTTCCTCTTCACCCCTGCAGCTTAGCTGCACTTTTCTTTCCCATTTCCAATTATTCCTGTTTCTTCACCAATCTTAAATGTCTGGCAAGTATCACCAAACAGTTCACCCAGAATCCCTCTGTTGTCCTCCCCTCAGCCTGCTGCATACAATTAATACAGCCCTACACTCAATGAGGTGGAGCTGGTCCAGGTTGCAGCATATACATTTTTGGAGGATCCCAGGACTTATGACAAGAACATCCAATTCCAAACATGAGTGGGGTCTAAATAGCACATGGATCCTTTGTGGGTGGTATAGTGAGTAGACACACATACTGAGCAGTGCTCAACTGGGGGGTCACCATGGCTTAAAATGGTGTTGACTGTTGGGACCCAGCCCAGTGAACCATATGGTAAATCACAAGCAACAGGTTTAAGAAAGATAAAATGCATCAATTCTGAGTGAGTTAAATCTGTGGGCACCATGTGCATTTTGCTATATATACATTTGGCTTGTTTATTTCAAGGCCAGGGTTTTTTTAATTTGTTCCTCACTTCCATGTGCTTTGTGAGATTAGGGTCCAACAGTAAGGAAGGGGGGGAAGGGAATGCAGGGGGAAGAGATTTGGGGGAGGCAAAGTGCAAGGGGGCTTCATGACCCCCCAGATTTATTTTTCCTGTTGTAGCAGTGGGAAGGGGACAAATTCAAGACAAACCTCCAATTATTTGATTCTATACGTGGAAAGTTATAACAGATTTATAATTTTTCCATTTATTGAGTCTAATTTTTGAGGTGTTACCATATAATCAAAGTTGTCTTATTTTCAAGTAAATACAGTAGGTGCCTAACCGTAGGTAAACGTATTTGAAAAATTTAGCTCAGGTATTTTAGAGGTGGAGAAATATCCCTAATAACTAATGGAGCAGTGGCAGTCTCTGTCAAATCTACAGATATTTCATTCTCAGACAAAGGCTAAATATTAAAGAAAACTTGCTCACAATTGTATTGAGTAGGAAGAAAGAGGCAAGCATAAATAGTGGACCGTGCAAACAACTCAGTTATCTTGACAGCTCTCCAGCTCGGAAATTTAAGTGTGTTAAAATAAAAGGAAATTGTGGTGATCTAGCAGGTTAGTGTTCTTTCCCTTCTTCTGTGGAGATGTGTTCATTCATATTCCATTATAAATTAAAATATTTTATCTCATTTAGTCCATAGCAGGTATCTGTCCACCTCTTTCAACCACCAGACTATTGACACACTTGTAGCCTCAGTTTACAAGAAGTCCAACATTAACATAATTGAAATAAAACAAATGCAGTTTAAATTCATTTACCATAATTATGAGAATGAAGACTGTACATCTATTTATGATGTACCTACTTTCACCCATTGTTATCCATGCCAAATTTAAACATTTTTTCATAACAAAAAATCTTTGCATTATTGTTGATTTAGAAACAATTAATTGATAAAGAAATGAAAACTTTTTAGATAGTTTTGGCAATTCTCACGTCTCCACTTTCTCAACATTCTTGTTCAGACTGCTTCCTCCTCGTTTTACTTCAGAGCTGTCTTTCTTCCTTTAAAGTTGAGTTGCTAAATCCTGTTTCACCTTCACGCCACACATCTAAGTAATACTTACGTAACCATGCAAGTACAGTTTTTGGCTCTCCTCCTGAACCACACATCTTTGCCATGTGGATGCCCAATGGGTCAGCTTCAGGAGAAGGGTTAAGGAGTACTTTGGGCATTACCTAGCCGGTGACCTGGTGTTTAGAGCACTCTACCCTGAAACCTCTCTAAGTGAGGTGATCCTAAAACCTTGGTTTTCTGCTCCTTGAACAAGTGTCCTAACCTATTGGGCTAAAAGGTGAAAGGACCTTCCTCCTCCATATGACTTCCAGTATTACATGCATACCTAGGCAACCCTATTCTGTCATAGGTAGAAATAGAAAGCAAACTGTGCATAAATGCCAAAAAATGCACTTACATGGCTACAGAAGTCCATCTTAGGCACATAAAAGTGAAATAACATTTAACCCAGTATTTCTCATCCTTAAAACAACTACCTGTTAGCTCAGAAGTTGAGTTCTGAATTGCCCTTTGAATTTGGGTAAAGATTTTCAAAACAAAGCCAAAAGAGGATGATTTGCTGAGTAACCATAGAGGATGTCCCTCAATATTGTTCATATTCACTAATTAGCTTGTTAAGCCAAAAACTATCAGAAGAGACCAGATAACTTCAATGTATTCAAACTCAGTTTTTAACATTCTTTTCTCTTCCTTTTTATCAGCAGTTCCTTACAGCTGCAGACATTCAACCATTAAAATTATGTGGCAACCAGTTTTTAAACAGTTCCCTGATTCCAACCTCAATTTTTTAATGACGGTGCAGTGGATCTTAGAGTAAGCCCTTCACCTACCCTTCCCCTCATCCCATAGACCTGACCTATCATGACTGATATACCGAAGTCATTAAGAAACAGAAGGAAATAGAGCCAGTCTCTATGTGCTTATGTACTGCACACTTGCAGACTACTGATAAAACCACTTTGTTTAACTATGCCTGTTTCAGTTTTTAAACTTAAAAATTCTAAGCTTTACATTGTGTTGTGAACTAAGAAGACAATCGTGTTCTTCTGCGTCCTTGTGAATCAGAAGGGGTTCAGTCAAACCAGCCTTACAGGTTTTTCTTTCTAAATTGCAATTAGATTTAAGAACATCCATTTAATCCTGACAATAATTTTACCTTTCCCCAGAGATAAAATCAATGAGGCATGTGCTGCTTGCCTTTTGGATTGCAACTTTATTTGTATACAGAACTTGCTGATCAGAAATCTATTGCATAGGCATGGCGTTTGTCAGTTTCCCAAAGGACATCCCTTCCCTCCCCCATGTGCTGATAAGTATTCTGTCTTTTACTTTGAACCTCTGATGAAAAGTGCATGCTTCATCTTTTACTTGTGAGTGATGTTTCTTTCTCTTTTTTCTCTCTCTTGTCTTAATTTTCCTGGTACCTCTCTCTTTACTTTCCCTTCATACTCTCCCTTTCTTTCCGATGCAGAGATGAAGATAGTTGGGTGTAAGTTTCTGCTTTTCTGTGTAATGTCTGCTTATTGCTTGCTTTTCCCATCTTTCTTCATGTTTTTCATGGAATGTTGGGGATTGGTAAAGGTAACAAACCATAAAAAACATTGTAAGGAAGCTTTGGTAGTGGAGAGGCATATACAATATATAGTGCATTATTAGTCTTTCTTTGCACTAAAGTATTCCAGACAGATTTGCTGGCTATAACATTATGAATCAGTGTCACAGCTGAGAAGTGCTTGGGTATCAATCAGTCCTTTGAGGCCAGGTACAGATATTACACTTTTACAAGTACAAGTGATTGGAAACTGGTCTGTACTTATAAAAGAACAGAAGTTCAGCACACAAAACTGGTCTATACCCATAACAGAACAGAAGTTTGGTGCATTCAGACTGGTTTAAAAATGGCGGAACGCAGTTGAAGATTTGCCTCCCCCCACACCCCCTACCCAAAGGGTGAATGTGTGTTCTGTTCACAACTGACCTAAACTACACCACTCAAAAAACCTGTGTCACTTAGATTGATTCCGCCTTGGGCTTTTTAAATGTCTGTACCTAGCCTGAATGTCCACTAAGTCACAGCAAGGGAAACATAAATAATGGGATAAAGCAAAGCTTGTCAGCTTCTCATGGAACACTTATGGTAGAAATGTTAACAAGTCTAAAAATGGGAAATTATGTACAATGAATGTTTCAGAGAAAATGGAGACTAATTATTGTCAATAATCAATGATGAGAGAATAAGAAAGAGGTCTAAGATGGGGCGCAGAAAATTTAGGCAATATATTGAGAAAAATCTTAATAATTATAAAAAATGGAATGAGCTATGAAGGGAATTTCTGTAATTACTAAAACAGAAAATATTCCAGATAAAATAAATAAAATTTGTCTGTCCAGTACAGTAGAGTAATGAAACATATTCATGCAAAGGTGTATGCTGGGCCATCCACTAATGTGTCTTACTCCCTCTAAAGATTGCATGATTCTACCAGTATGAAAAAGAAATCTTGCTAAAGCAGAGAAAGTTAGAGGCAAAATTTCTTCTAGTGAATTTAGGTGCAAAACCATGACAATATGAATATAAATATTTTTGTCTGTTCGCTGCTGAATTTATCAGTGTAAAAATATTTTATTAATTCATTTGAATCCACAGAGGTCCACCAGTGTTTTCTCAGATAGTAGGTTAGTGTGATATTATCTGTCTCTCTTATCACTCCCTTCAGAGGAGGAAAAAATACAATCTGACCATTTTCTTCCCCAAAAGATCATAAAGGGTTAAACTCATGTAGTTTTCTCACTTAGACAAATGTATTTAATTTAACTTTTTTT